>SCLG01000050.1:104981-150510 GCA_004367875.1 Oikopleura albicans
TCGGATTGGCTATTTCATTTTTTTAATGAAACCGACATGAATTAGCGCACATTTGGTCCAGGCATGGTCAAAATCAAATTCCATCCAGAAAGTGGAAAAAAACGACTTTTAAATTTTGCTTGCGAAAAAAAAGGCCAAAAAAGGGCAAAATCGGGCTCCGTCTGACCTCGATTGCATAAATTTTGAAAAAAAAATTTATGTCAAACTAAAATTCCTATACCCCCTAAAGCCCGTAAGAATTCCTCAGCCAAGACAAACACAAACTTTTCCGCGTAATTTAGAAACGGCAAAGGAGTGAAAAGGCGAGGGATACAAATTTGTATCCCTGCGGAGCACACGGGTTAAAGTGGACTTTGAGTAATGTAATACATTGTATGTAATTTTAGGAAAAACGGACAATTTTCGCGCACACCTCCCTGTTTGGTGACTTTTCCCTATTGATGACACTGGATATTAAGAAAATGCGACTGTCAGAATTTTTACATTATTCTCGTACCAACCGCGTTTTCGACATCAAATTTCGCCAAAGTGACAAGTGGCCACTATGGAAACGAATACCGCCAATGCGCCATCCACTTTTGTACGAAAAGGATCGCGTTAGTTTACCGTTTATTGTCTAAAAAATCCAAAACTTTGACTTTAAGTCGCCCCGTTGCGTCTCGTCATTTTGAACAGCTCTTCGAGAAAGTTACAAAATTTCAAAAATCAAAGACTCTTAGCAAAATTTCTTATAAAATTAATATTGAAATTTAACGCTCCCAGACTTTAATTGGCCTATCTGAAAGTTCCTTAGTTCGCTCAGTCAGTGGCCTCGAGGTTAAAACGCTCCAGGACCAATTTGGCAAATTTCGATTGGATTCGATTGGTTACTTCTTTTCGGATGGAAAGGCCGCGTCTCCGTTGGTTCCGGTTCCTTTTTCAATATAATTGTAATTAGACTGCAACACGCTTTTATAACAAGCCATTATTAACTTGCCGAATGTCGACGCTAAAAATAAGCCTATTGTCCTATGCTGACCATGAACCGTCAAGTAATGTGGAATGGCTAAATTTTCAAGCCTTATTCCCTGTCAAACAATTCTCAAATAAAATTGATTACTTTATTGGTTATTTCTGCTACTCCTTTATCGTATGTTTTAAGCTGTACGATCTAACCTACGCGTTTTGATTCTCACCAATCATATCCCACTTCCATCGGAAGCTTTTTAACCACAAAATCAAGATTATCTCTATATTGAGAAAGTAGTGCCTATTTAACTTGGTACTCATTGTGTGCATTTCTAAAGCGCGTGTAAGGTCAAAACGAACCAAACTTACGCAAATAAAAAAATGAATGACTGGAAGCAATCTGGTTATTACTATTTTGATATTTAAAAGATGCATTAATAAAATAATTTGCTTACTACGATTGCCTCTAGTCTTTCATTTTTTATCTACGTAGGTTCGGTTCGCTTTGACCTTACACGCGCTTTATCAACCATATATTCCAACCTTTAATACCGGTATAGTTATGACCGAAATCAATAAGAACATTAACTATCTTTTCAATTTCCTTCTTATTTGCTCGTCTTATTTGACCTGGATACAAACTGATATTCAGGCTCATAATGTCATAATTAATTATTCCCGGGTTTATATCTGACAAAAAAGGGTATTATTTATGAGATCTAATAATAAGACAGGGATTTATAAGTAATCTCGCATCGATTTTCAGTCACCATCAAGTGCGCATGTCAAATGAGCGACCGCCAATATCAGGGAATCTACTACCCAAGCTAGAGTTAGACTACCACCAAAATTTTAAACTACTACTTGATAACTTATAAAATAATTGGCAACCGGCTTACTTTTGGATTGTGGACAAGGATGAGTACGATTCCTAATTTTGAGCTTCAATTTAAGCAAAGAATAAATTGTTTATATTTTGTTACACATATGGCGGAAATATCGAGTGCGCAATTGCGAGCATGTCATCATTATTAATTCGGCAATCAGAGAAAATAACAGAAAAAGGAACTATGTTTTTAAGATGTCATATTTATTATTAAGCATTACAGAATATGCATTTGTTGATCTGAGATTTTACGTCATCATATTATATGCGCGATTTATAATATGATATAGCCTATCATCATATAGGCGCTATGCCCATAAGGTACACCGTACGATAGGGTACCAAACGCGTCATTATATTACGTAATTTATACTTAAAACGTAAAGTATACTAAACTTCAGCCAATTTTTACTACACCAGGTGCGCCGTTACAAAACCAAATCAAAAACAGTGTAAATAACGGAAAATTGTAACATAACGGCGCAGTGCGTAGGCAATTTCGTTGGTTATATATTGCGTGATACGTGTTTTTTGTACAAATTGTAACATACCGGAAAATAGTGATTACGTTACTCCAAAATATTGCGTAATACGTCTTTTTTGTATGAATTGTAACATAACGGCGTAGTGCGTGGGCGATAATGCTGGAAAAACTTTTGCAAAAAATTTGTAACATAACGGGAAAACTTGTAACATAAAGGCGCACCTGGTGTACTTTGTGAAGAGAATTTATCAAATTACTTTTTGAATAAAAGTTATCAAAGTGTTATTCGATATTTTTTTTTTTATAAAGTTCATAAAACATATAACTTGTTGGCACCGACTGAATCGGAAAATTTTCTTAAATGTCGAAAGGGTAAAATGTCTAAAGCGGAATATGTCGAAAAAAAAGGTGCAAAGTGGATAAAGGGTAAAGGTAATAACGTGTAAAGGTGATCAAGTGCAAAGTGGANTTTTAAACTACTACTTGATAACTTATAAAACAATTGGAGACCGCTTACTTTTGGATAGTGGACAAGGATGAGTACGATTCCTAATTTTGAGCTTCAATTTAAACAAAGAATAAATTGTTTATATTTTGTTACACATATGGCGGAAATATCGAGTGCGCAATTGCGAGCATGTCATCATTATTAATTCGGCAATCAGAGAAAATAACAGAAAAAGGAACTATGTTTTTAAGATTTCATATTTATTATTAAGCATTACAGAATATGCATTTTTTAACGTCATCATCTTATATGCGCGATTTATAATATGATATAGGCGCTATGCCCATGAGCTACACCATACGATAGAGTACCAAACGCTTCATTATATTGCGTAAATTATACTAAAAACGTAAAGTATACTAAACTTCATCCAATTTTTAGTACACCAGGTGCGCCGTTACGAAACCAAATCAAAAAAAGTGTAACATAAGGGAAAATTGTAACATAATGGCGCAGTGCTTAGGCAATTTCGCTGGAAAACGCCAAAAAATATAAACTGAAACATAACGGATCCTACGGTGAAAATATTGCGTAATACGTGTTTTTTTTTGTACAAATTGTAACATACCGGAAAATAGTGATTACGTAACTCCAAAATATTATGCAATGTGTGTTTTCTGTACAAATTGTGACATAAGGGCGTAGTGCGTGGGCGATAATGCTGGAAAATTTTTTGTAAAAAATTTGTAAAATAACTGGACTAACGGGGAAAATTGTAACATAACGGCGCACCTGGGGTACTTTGTGAATGGAATTTATCAAATTACTTTTTGAATAAAAGTTATCAAAGTGTTTTTTGGTATCCATTTTTTTTTTGCTATAAAGTTTACAAAAAAATACAACCTATTTAAGCACTTTTAATCTTTTGGTGATTTGAAGCTGAAATTTACTTATATAATTTTTTTGAAAATTTGGCATTTTCTTGTTTTGGTCAGATATCGAAGAAAATCGCCAATTAAAAACTATACCCTACAGTAAAATGGCACGAAATGTTTGTGTGACCCCGGGCAATCCCTATCACATGTCGCGGCATGAAATCGTGGATTGGGTCAATGATACACTTCAGTGCAAAATAACCGGTATTGGTGATCTTGGCGAGGGCTCCCATTATTGCCAACTAATGGATATGATGTTTCCAGGCACTATAAACATGCGTAAGGTCAAGTGGAAATGCAAACATGATACGGAAAAGTCGTCAAATTTTAAACTTTTGCAAGAAGTATTCAAACGACTAGCCATAGATAAGGTTCGACGATTATGTGTATTATTGATCAATTGAACCGACAAACTTATAAATGTGGAGATAAAGCGCTAGTGAGATCTAGCGTTCCGATAATCTAGAAAAACCTACCGTATAAGTAAACAGTACAGGTATAGAACCGAACACGGCCGTTATGGAATCAAGGACTGTATACCATAAAAAGTACCCTACGGTTTACCGACTATACCGTAATATTATATTTACGGTTTTAAATGAAGTGTCCAGTTTTTTATGAAGTGTCCGGTTTTTCACGAAGTGTCCGGTTTTTCATAAAATGACCGGTTTTTCATTAAGTGTATAGATCAATTAAACTTTTAATTATTTTATTAATTAAGATTGTACCAATAAATAATATGATCAAAGGCAACATGAAGGCCAATCTGGAATTTATGCAGTGGTTCGTACTACTGTTTGACGCCAATTATGAAGTTCATGAGTACGATCCAATCAAAGAACGAAAAAAATGTCAAACGCCGGGTCCAAGTGGACGCCCGCACTCTCGCCGAAGTCTCCGAAAAATTAGGTGACACATAAAACGGACTTACTGATCTTCAAGATTTTAAATGCCAATTTTTATGTCACATTGGTTGTGGCTTTTCGATCATAACCCCCTCGCTTGCGGGTTTATCGGGCGACTTTATCCAGCTTATTTGAGATATCCACTTTTTTGCCTATTTTCCAGCTATTATGGGGTCTGTTTCGAAAGTGAAGGAGACTTTCAAGACCATTTTTGGTCGCGAAAAACCCCCATTAATGAGAACTTTCGCTAGCACACCATTTGGTCGCGAATCGTTGTTCAAAATATGGTTTCGCGACCTCATAGTCGCGAAATGGTGTTTTAAACTAGGTTTCGCAATTTTTTTGTTTTCTACTTAAAAACACTGGTCGCGAAACCTTACCCAAAACACCATTTCGCGACCATGTTGTCGTGAAACCATATTTTGAACGACAATTCGCGACCAAATGGTGTGGAAGCGAAACTATTCATAAACGGGTTTTGCGAGCATTTGTAGTACCCCACTCCGTTTTGAAAGGCGAAAGTGGCCAGATAAATCAATAGGGGATGTAGTAGAATATCGTTTTTTTTTTGTTAGCAGTTTTCAAAATTTCAAAAACTACTCCTAGCAACGCCGTGAAAAAGGATGTCAAAATTTCAAAAGAAATCAACTTGATGGATAAAAGCAGTCCACGGTCCTCGGTGATTAGCAACAACAGTCGAAATTCTATAGCTCGAACCAAAAGTCCATTTCAACGTCGCATTCAAAGATCCTTAGCCGAGCAGCAGATACAGGGCGAGCTTGATGTGTTAAAAAATGAACTTAGTCATTTTAAAACACTCCTACAGTCCGTTGAAGAAGTAAGTATGGAAGATATTGATAATTTCATATTTTTTTGAATAATCCCTCAAAAAATTTTATAATTCTTAATTATACAAATAATAGCAAAGGCAGTATGAGCTCAAGAAACTACTGACTGTTGAAGATTTCTGCGCTGCAGTTATTCAAGACGATGATTCTCAAGAAGTCGCCAAAACGGTTTGTAAAATTTTGAATATCAGCCACTGTATTGATAAAAAAAAATCAATTTTTTATCGATCCTAATAAAATTATCATAAAATATATGACTCATACCGTACAAGTCATAATTGTTCTGTGCAAGCAGCACCCAAGAATCACAAAAGTACATTTTCGGTTGACATTTTACAATAAACCTCGTTATAGGGCTAGTCCGAATAACAGTTTTTTCCCAGTTTAACCCACGCTTTTGCGTAGGCCAAATATGTTATAGGGCTATTTTTCAAAACCAATGTAGTATCCATATAACGAATCATCTGGTGTAGTTGTTTTTTTTTTGAGAGATTTTTTTCTTGAAAATAATAATTTTTCTTCCTTATTTTGGTCAAAAACAAATTACGCCCAAAATTCTTCAAACCTACTGTTTCAGGATGGTCTAAGCAGAAGCGTCTAAATTGGTATTTTTGGGGGCAAAAGGGTAATCCGCGGAAAAACTTTGGGGGATTACCCCTCCGCTTAAAAAAAAGAGCGATGCGGCATCGTTCTAAGCTTGAACTAAATTATAATCTAACAGGTTCTGCAAATTATTCGTTCGGTCGAACCCGGCTATGAAGTCCCGGATAACAATGAAGATTGGATTTTAACGTATCATAATAACGTACGTAAAAATGCATATCCATCGCTTTCACGTAATCCAAATGATGTTCCAGAAGATACGATACAAATGGCCGAGGAGGATGAAATATCTAATGGTGAGCCTTTGTTGTGAGTAAACTCTCAGGGGAAGGAGTTTTTTGTAACCCGTAGGGGAAATTGTGTGTATATAAACACGCACTTGAAAAAATCACAATAATTCCAAAAACGGATAACACAAAGTTGTAGAGCTCGTCAAACTACGTCGATCTGACTTTTCAGAAATTGATTTGGGCCACCAGGGCCCCTTAGAGAGCTGTTTGAAATCTCCAACCTATGCAAAAAATACCGTCAATGTAATTTTTACGAAAATTGAGGGGGTCAGCAATACCCGTTTTGCCATACGAGGCCTCCATATGCCTTAAATCGACAAAAAAACAAGTTGTGTGTCTATATAAACGCACTTCTCCCTGGGAGTTAAAGTACACAATATTTTGCGATTAAAAAAAAGCGCAAAATTGTAATTTAAAAAAAGGAAAAAAAAATTGTAATTTTTAAAACTGGTGAACAAGTAACCGGTTTTTACCGGTTCGTACTTAAACTTTCCTATGACGGTCTGTAACTGACTTCTATGTCACTAACGAAAAATGGATTTAAAATAGCATGGTTGAAAACTTTTGACGAGTCATCCAGATTCTCAATGAACGGCATGAAATAAGCATCTCCGTAGGCGCGGAGGGTCTGTAACTGAATTACAAGCAACGCCTATTGGCTTATGGTTTTTTATAGAGGCCTCCTATTGGCTAGCGTCCTGTAGCCACGCAAATGACTCACCGCGTTGCTTTAAATATATTTTACTAGCGCCCGACACAAGACATTTTCAACAAATATACTGTGAATGAGTAGATTTAACGTACCATATTACTTTGATTCTAATACCACGGCAGTTGTAATTTTTACTATATTTAGTGAGTGAAACCTGGTAACTTTCCGAATTGTCCAGCTCAAATTGTTTCACATGAATTTTTGGTGAAATTTGTAAATAATGTTCCACTGTACTATCCAAAATACACCTTTGTATTACTAAGAAAATAAAATATAGAATATGAATTTGCTTCTCATGAAATATAGTTATTATCAAACGCAGTACAAAACGCTTTGCTGTATAAATATGAAAAAAAAATCCCGAGAATCATGCATTTCTACAACAAATTGTACAAAAATTTGTACAAAAAAAAAATGTTACATTCACTTACGTGGACAATATTTGTCATCTGGTCGGTTCATTGGCATTTTCAAGGTCGGGTTTGTTATGATTGCATACAATTGTTGATCTATTTGTTGCAGTTGTTGACGATTGCACAGATCCCACTCATTGGCGATTTCTTGACAACTTTGCGGGTCGTCTAAATAACCCAGAAATGCCGCTGTTCCCCAGTACAAATACTCAATAAGCATACACTCATATTCGCATGTTGTATCATCGTACGTGTACCAAGCTCCAGCCGGGTACGAATTGGGTACATTTTGAAAGTGACCACCTCGAGCCACATCCATTGCTTATAATAGTGTTAAAAAGGGTTTAACCCTAATAGTCCTACTTTACGGGGCATAATCTGAAAATTTATAAATTAAAATTTCGGTAACATTGCCAAAAAAAGTAAATTTTCGATTAAATTACTGGTATAATAGATCAAGTCATTTTATAAAATTGAATTACATTCCCTGCTCCCAAATCGTTACGCCCCCAAATCGTTACGAAATGACGTCATGACCCCAAATCGTTACGATTTTTTGAATCACAAATCCTAACGATTTGGGAGCAGGGACTATATTTGGTTATTGAAGCAAAAAATGTGACAATTCAAAATAATACTATCATTCCAAACACTAGCTTGGGCCAATGCAGAATTTTTATTATCAATACTCAGAAAGTCGGGATATACATATGATTGAATCGTATTCACATTATGGAGGACCTCTTCAAAAGTTGCATCTTTTCCAAATTTTCCGGGAAATTGCGGGTTAATTTCCGTTGTGAATAAAACGGCACCATCGGTACCATATTCGCCCCAATGATTAACTGCAGCATTATCTTCTTTTTTAAATATAGCAATAAGTCCATCATATTGCAAACTGACTTTGAAATTTAAAATTTATATTGCGTAAGCTTTGATTTATTAGCAGTTTTTTTATTTCGAAAATTGAAAAAAAAACACTATATTTTATACAACTGTTGTAAAAGTTCAACGCTTTATTTTAAATTCTGTACTTGCCATCTCTAGCGCTGGATCATCAACAATGCCGTCTTCGTTATTATCAAGAATCTGCGCCGACATCGCGGCAACATACATGACATCCTATTCGAGGGTTCGAAATTAGAATCATGTGTTTTTGGGAAATTTTAGGACCCACAAAATTGCTGACCCCCCTCCCCCCCTCAACTTTTCGAAAAAAATACATTGACGGTATTTTTTGCGTAGGTTGGAGATTTCAAACAGCTCTCTAGGGGGCTCTGGTGGCCCAAATAAATTTCTGAATAGTCAGATCGACGTAGTTTGAAGAGCTCTACAACTTTGTTTTACCAGTTTTTTTTGAATTATTGTGAATTTTTAAGTGCGTGTTTATATATACACATTTTCCCCCTACGGGTTCCCAAAAACTCCTTCTCCCGGAGAGTTAAGATGTTCAAACGTTATCGATAGTTGTATTTGCCCAAAATAAAACCCGTTTTCATTTACACTGGTTATCGATCTTTCAAACCCGATCCTCATCGCTTACAGTAGCTTCAGCAAAAACGCTCCAGCAGTCCAATACGTTAACGTATTTGCCAAACTTTTTAAATGCATTCTGATTTGCGCGTGGATTGTTCTCAACCGTAAACGTATGACATCCACTTCCATTCGGTGTTGTTCCTGTTGGTGTTGTTCCGGTGGGAGTGGTACCGGTTGGTGTAGTACCAGTTGGAGTTGTTTCGGTTGAGCCTAAAACAATCATATTGTTGAAAGAACTGAAACGATTTCACTTAAACGCTGATCATATATCCAAATCCGAAACCAAAGGTGCGCCACCGAGTGAATTGTCCATAAGGTTTCAATACAAGTAGTGGTTCCATAAACCTACGTGACTTGAATGTACCCTAACCAGGGTTAACGTTTATTACCGGTTTATCGGTATAAGCGGTATATTACAGTGTTACCGGTATATTTTGTAACAATATTTTTCTTGCGTTGCCCGGATTCCATATGCTTCTATGAACGTACGCAGAAACTATGAAAAGCGGGCGGTATCGGAAATCCCTAAGTCATGCTTGAAAAAAAAAATTGTTTGTCAAAAATCTCGAAATTTTTCAAAAGGCTTCGAAAGATCATTAACAGGACACCCCTGCTTTGATTGAGAAGTATTATTTATCCAAATGCACTGACCTGGACAATACTTATCATCTGGCCTTATGGATGGGAGTTTCAACATCGGGTC
The DNA here is from genome assembly GCA_004367875.1 of Oikopleura albicans. Classification (NCBI taxonomy): domain Eukaryota; kingdom Metazoa; phylum Chordata; class Appendicularia; order Copelata; family Oikopleuridae; genus Oikopleura; species Oikopleura albicans. Next base: position 114,693 of record SCLG01000050.1, read on the forward strand.
TGTCACTATTGCATATAACTTTTCGTCAATTTGCTGCAGCTGCTCTGCATTGCAAATATCCCATTCATTAGAAATCCCCTGGCAACTTTCTTGATCGTCTAAGTAACCAAGAAATGCGGCGGAGCCCCAATATATGTACTCTATTAACATGCACTCATATTCGCACGTCGTATCATCGTACGTATACCATGCTTGACGGGGGTGACTTTGTGTTTTTTCGTTCGTACCGTTATCTTAGAATTTCTCATTTATTTCATTAATCCAGAATTATATTTTAAAATTATATATTTCAATAAGACCTTGACGTGTTAAAATCGCCGTTCGTTGAGGTTAAAAAAATAAATGCCAGATGACAAAAATTAATAACTGGAATATAAACAGTGTAGTAATAGTAATGAAATATTCAAATGATGCATCGCCTCAAGATAAAAAAANTAAGTATGGAAGATGTTGAAAATTTCATGCTTTTTTAAATAATCCCTCAAAAAATTTAATAATTCTTAAATTATATAATTCTTAAAATTTAATAATGCTTAATTATATAAATAATAGCAAAGGCAGTATGAGCTCAAGAAACTGCTGACTGTTGAAGACTTCTGCGCTGCAGTTATTCAAGACGATGGTTCCCAAGAAGTCGCCAAAACGGTTTGTAAACTTTTAAATATCAGCCACTGTATTTATAAAAAAAATCAATTTTTTATCGAATCCCAATAAAATTATTATAAAATATATGACTAACTAAATTATAATCTAACAGGTTCTGCAAATTATTCGTTCGGTCGAACCCGGCTATGAAGTGCCGGATAACAATGAAGATTGGATTTTAACGTATCATAATAACGTACGTAAAAATGCATACCCATCGCTTTCACGTAATCCAAATGATGTTCCAGAAGATACGATACAACTAGCCGAAGAGGATGAAATATCTAACGGTGAGCTTTTGTTGTGATTTAATGTCCACAATATTTTCCGATTTAAAAAAATGAGATAAAGTGTAATTTTACAAATGGTGAACAAGTAAACGGTTTTCACCGGATCGTACTTCAATATAATTTACTACTCAGCGTTTTACATGAATTTCCGCCGTTTTGTTCTTCCGTGTTTTGTAGATGGCCAAACTCAAATTTTTGCGCACTTAAAAATTTCGAATAATTTTATCTAGAAAATCTCCTCGTATCCTCGTAAAAGGCGGAAATTCATGTGAAACGCTGAGTAGCGCCCGATATTAGCAATTTTCAACAAACATACTGTGAATGAGTAGATTTAACGTTGATTTTAGTTCTAAGGCTAGTTGAACCGTACTACATTACTTTAATACTAACACGTCAGTTGTAATTTTTACTTAATTTAGTGAGTGAAACGTGGTAACATTCCGAATAGTCCAGCTCAAATTGTTTCACATGAATTTTTCGTGAAATTTGTAAATAATGTTCCACTGTACTATCCAAAATACACCTTTGTATTAATAAGAAAATAAAATATAGAATATGAATTTGCTTCTCATGAAATATAGTTATTGTCAAACGCAGTAAAAGCGCTTTGCTGTATAAATATGAAAAAATAATCCTGAGAATCATGCATTTCTACAAAAAATGTTACATTCACTTACGTGGACAATATTTATCATCTGGTCGGTTCATTGGCATTTTCAAGGTCGGGTTTGTTATGATTGCATACAATTGTTGATCTATTTGTTGCAGTTGTTGACGATTGCACAAATCCCACTCATTGGCGATTTCTTGACAACTTTGCGGATCGTCTAAATAACCCAGAAATGCCGCTGTTCCCCAGTACAAATACTCAATAAGCATACACTCATATTCGCATGTTGTATCATCGTACGTGTACCAAGCTCCAGCCGGGTACGAATTGGGTACATTTTGAAAGTGACCACCTCGAGCCACATCCATTGCTTATAATAGTGTTAAAAAGGGTGAGTCATACTCTACGGGGCACAATCTGAAAATTGATGTAGAAAAGTTCTTTTAGGTTTTCGGGTACATCCGTTTTTTTTGAGTTTTCTCATTTTTCTACGTTTTATATTTTTACATTTTCAGATTAGCGATTAACATCCCTAACGGCACTGTTTTTTTTTAATTTGTGATTATTTTTGCCCTAAAAGAAAAATTATGCAAAAAAAAAAACAAAAAATTAAAATTCCGGTAAAATTACCGACATTTTTTTTTAATTTCGGTCAAATTACCGGTATAATAGATGAAATCATTTTCTAAAATCAAATTATTTTTTATTGAACCACAAATCCCGATAACAGCACAAACCCGCCCGATAACTGCGCACCCGGTGTAATTCAAATTAATACTACCATTCAAAACACTAGCTTGGGCCAATGCAGAATTTGTATTATCAATACTCAGAAAGTCGGGATATACATATGATTGAATCGTATTCACATTATGGAGGACCTCCTCAAAAGTTGCATCTTCTCCAAATTTTCCGGGAAATTGTGGGTTAATTTCCGTTGTGAATAAAACGGCACCATCGGTACCATATTCGCCCCAATGATTAACTGCAGCATTGTCTTCTTTTTTAAATATAGCAATAAGTCCATCATATTGCAAACTAACTTTGAAATTTAAAATTTATATTGCGTAAGCTTTGATTTATTAGCATTTTTTTTATTTCGAAAATTGAAAAAAAACACTATATTGTACACAACTGTTGTAAAAGTTCAACGCTTTATTTTAAATTCTGTACTTGCCAACTCTAACGCTGGATCATCAACAATACCGTCTTCGTTATTATCAAGAATCTGCGCCGACATCGCGGCAACATACATGACATCCTATTCCAGGGTTCGAAATTAGGATCATGTGTTTTTGGGAAATTTTAGGACCCACAAAATTGCTGACCCCCCTCCCCCCCTCAACTTTTCGAAAAAAATACATTGACGGTATTTTTTGCGTAGGTTGGAGATTTCAAACAGCTCTCTAGGGGGCCCTGGTAGCCCAAATCAATTTCCGAATAGTCGTATCAACGTAGTTTGACGAGCTCTACAACTTGGTTTTACCAGAATTTTTTTGGAATTATTGTGAATTTTTAAGTGCGTGTTTATATATACACATTTTCCCCCTACGGGTTCCCAAAAACTCCTTCCCTCGGAGATTTAAGATGTTCAAACGTTATCGATAGTTGTATTTGCCCAAAATAAAACCCGTTTTCATTTACACTGGTAATCGATGTCTCGAACCCGAGCCTCATCGCTTACAGTAGCTTCAGCAAAAACGCTCCAGCAGTCCAATACGTTAACGTATTTGCCAAACTTTTTAAATGCATTCTGATTTGCGCGTGGATTGTTCTCGACCGTAAACGTATGACATCCACTTTCATTTGGTGTTGTTCCTGTTGGTGTTGTTCCGGTAGGAGTGGTACCGGTTGGTGTGGTACCAGTTGGAGTAGTTTCGCTTGATCCTAAAACAATCATGTCCATTAGGTTTCAATACAAGTAGTGGTTCCATAAACCTACGTGACTTGAATGTACCCTAACCAGGGTTAACGTTTTGTAACAAAGTAGTTTTGCTAGGTTTATTGATCATACTGAGCCGGCACAATGTGATACAGATAATATAAATAACGACGGTCTTATACTCATTTCTAACATATGATGTGTCAGCTGATTATGCGCATTTTGCGCATAAACAAATGTTGATACTAATGACGTAATATACGGCATTCAGTTTATTACCGGTTTATCGGTATAAGCCGCTTATAATAAGCGGTATATGACGGTGTTACCGGTATATTTTGTAACAATCGTTTACTTGCGTTGCCCGGATTCCAAACGCTTCTATGATCGTACGTAGAAACTATGAAAAGCTGGCGGTATCGAAAATCCCTCAGTCACGCTTGAAAAATTTTTTGTCAAAATTTTTGAAAAGGCTTCAAAAGATCATTAACAGGACACCCCTACTTTGATTGAGAAGTATTATTCATCCAAATGCACTGACCTGGACAATACTTATCATCTGGCCTTATGGATGGGAGTTTCAACATCGGGTCTGTCACTATTGCATATAACTTTTCGTCAATTTGCTGCAGCTGCTCTGCATTGCAAATATCCCATTCATTAGAAATCCCCTGGCAACTTTCTTGATCGTCTAAGTAACCAAGAAATGCGGCGGAGCCCCAATATATGTACTCTATTAACATGCACTCATATTCGCACGTCGTATCATCGTACGTATACCATGCTTGACGGGGGTGACTTTGTGTTTTTTCGTTCATACCGTTATGTTAGAATTTCTCATTTATTTCAGTAATCCAGAATTATATTCTAATAAGGCTTTGACGAGTTGAAATCGCCGTTCGTGTAGGTTGAAAAAATAAATGACGAGAATTAATGACTAGAATATAAACAGTGAAATAGTCAAATGATGCATCGCCTCAAGATAAAAAAAGCTCATGTTCGGTATCAAATATCAAGCAATGCAATTGGTCCAACGTGAACACATCCCTCAGCGCTGCTTGGGGTCAATCAAAACCGCCGAAAACACATTAATGCATCTTTTGAATAATAAGATTAGTACGACTCCAATGTTTATAATTCCAGTCATTTATTTTTTTAACCTACACGAGCGGCGATTTCAACTCGTCTAATATATCTCATGTAAGGCATAAGGTGTTTCAAGCCAATTTTGACCGGCGACATTTATTATTTCGTCACCCTCGGCTCCAGCAGGGTAAGTGTTGGGCACAGTAACAAAATGTCCACCACGAGCGATATCCATAGCTACAGTCAGTGCAGAATTCGACAAACCAAGTTTATCCGAATACAAATCTGACTGTAATATATTGATATTGTGAGTGACTTCCTCAAATGTTGCATCTTTTTGAAATATGCCCGGATTGTTTGGGTCAATCTCTCGATTGAATAATACTGCGCCTCCGGAACCATTTTCATACCAGTGATTTACAATGTTTCCTTCTTCATTCACAAAAATTGCTATTGATAGGATTCGAAATAGTCATGCATCATTTTCAGAATATTATCAGAATATCAATTTTAAAAATACTAATTATTTCAAAACCCAACAATAAGTCCATCGTGCTCCTTGCTAGCAGCTTCAAGGAGTGGATCATCAACAATGCCATCTTCATTATTGTCGAGAATTTGCGCTGACATTGCGGCCACAAATATTATTTTCTCGTCACTGACAACAGGGAAGAAAATCAGAAATTTTGATTAGTCACGAACCCCATGGGCCCGCGAAGCGGGGCAATGTAAGATACGAATCTCCTATTGTGATACCGAATGGGCTCGCGAAGCGGTGCTACAAAGTATGCGATTACTTTATTGGGTTACAGGATGGGCCCTTGAAGCGGGGCTACACATGAAGCGATTAGCCGTTTGGGTTACATGATGAACCCGCAAAGCGGGGCTACTTAAAATACGATGAACTTATTGTCATTTGCATTTTCATTCTAACGCATCAGGGGCACAGCCGTTTAAAAAACTTTTCAAATACTTTTATGATATTAATCCATATATTTCTTAATTTAATAATATCTTATCGGTTTTTAATTATCTCAACCGATTCTTTTAACTTACATTTAAAGCGAAAAGGAGTAACCCACATGTGCATTATTGTTAACTCACAGAACATTTCCGCCCTGACTAATGCCCTCCTCTGCATAAACGCCCCAACAATCGAGAACATTAACAAATTTAGTGAAATGTTTGAAAGCATTCTGGTTAGCCCGAGGATTATTTTCGATATGAAATTGATTGCAATCGCTCGAACCGTTTGGTGTCGTAAGGGTGATGGTGCTGGTTGAAGTCGTCGTACCAATATTGGCGCAAAAAGGATCTAATTCGCATTTTATACCCGAAATGTCACCTTGAGCGGTAGTATCCGCCTGATTTATGTGTCTTAATTTGTAAATTGTAATTATTATAAGAACGCGAAAATAGGCAAAATGCAGCCAATTAAAAAATCGGACGTTATTAATTCCATACATTTACTGTAATGTAAACTACTTTTACTTGCAACCCTTTTTCTTGGTAAATATAATTTATTTACTACTATTCCGCGTATTACATGAATTTACGCCGTCTTTTCTCGCGCATTTTCTAGATGGCGATATTCGACTTTTGACGTGCGGAAAAAACTCAGTTTGGCTATCTAGAAAATACGAAAGAAAAAACGGCGGAAATTCGCGTAAAACGCTGAGTAGTATATAAATATAATGGTATAATTTCCAAATTGATTTGAAATTTTGACACTTTTCTGATTAATGGTTTTCTTTTTGAGGATACATTCTTTGCCATCGGGAATGTACGAAAATCCCCCACAGTTATTTCTCGCTGAGCATTTTTCCGCGCACTTATCTGCATTGTTCACATTTTCAAAGTGATCGACATCGCCTGTACTTGCGTCCAAATGGACATCGGTGTAAAAAGCATGGCCTGTGAGGGCGCATGTACTGCAATCCACACGTCCAGTGTTAAAAAAATTATTCGGAAATATATTTTCTGGCACAGACCTATATAGAGTTAAAAACAATAATTCTATTTTGATCAGGTAGGCTAACCATCTTTATTTATAGCACTGTCAGTGTTTCACAAAAAGGCGTGATATATACAGTATATAATATACTACATTGTTACTTCAGTATTTGTGTAGCAAAATCCACGTGGTGTCCCAATCCATTAGAAATTTGTAATACAGGGTGAGGTAATATGGATGCTAAGCCGTTTTTGGTTCGCGAGTGCGCTGAGTGAATATAAGTCACCAAAAACGGCTTAGCATCTATATTACCTCGCCCTGTACCAGTAGCAGTCATCTCTATCTTTTCAGTGGATTGGGACACCGCGTGGATTTCGCCACAAAAAAAGACTAAAAAACAATAAAGTACAAGCTATACATGATTTTATGGTTAAATAGACATGATTTTATGTAGTTCTTTAAAAAAACAAATCCGTCAAAATCAACTCAGTTATTAACTCCACGCCTATTGTTTGTTTTCCATCGTTTGCTTTCCGACATAGAAATCAAAGCCCATGGTGTAGCTAACCGCATTTTCGAAGTTTCTCTTTGTTTCTGATAAAAGAGACAATTTAATTTCGACGGTTGGGACTTGAATTTCAAATGTCAAATTCACTTGTTAAAAATTCCAAAATAACCAGTTGCCTAATATGCAGTTATATGTTTTTTATTGGCGTAATTCGTCTCTCAGATTAGTTTCAAATTTACTATGTTGGGACAAGATCACACAATTTTATGTTTGTTTAAGGTAAAATGCTGGGATTATGAAAATCTCCCAATTATTTTTACTGAAATATTTCAATACTCCAGTGTGGATTATGATACCCTTATAAAAATTGGGAGCGCAGCTAACCGTCAAAATCACATTATTCGTCCGTTTTTTTTTAATTTTGTCCTGGGCTCGGCACAATTGGCTCGCTTGGAGCTACAAAATGCAAGCCGAGCCGAGCCATATTATGAGGAAGCTCAAAAATTTTGAGGGCTCAAATGCCGAGCCAAGCCAAAAAAATCAGTTATGCCGAGCCCTTGTTGTGTCGACCATAGTAATGTTTGATGTCAGATTGTTTTAAATTTATGGGAATTTTGACACACCTTTTATCAGATGTACTGTTTTGGCAGGACGTAAGTTACCAATTCTGGTAATTTTTTCGAATATAATTTTAGTACAGTCCTTGCGCCCACAACGCTACAGTGCGCCCACAACGCTACGGTTTTCGGCCTACAGGTTGGTGCCCCACAACGCTACGCCCCACAACGCCACGGATTTTGACATATTTTTTTTTTCGTTTAGCACACAACACATTTCTCTTCATACATTTCAGAGCCGAACAAATAAGTGATTGAAAACAATTTATTTCTCAATTCTAGAGATGAGCACCTTTTTTTTACTAATTCGAGTTTTTTGTGCATGTTTTTTGTGGAGCGTATACCCTGTAATGCATTTGGGGATCGGTGCGCCCACAACGCTACGGTGCGCCCACAACGCTACGGTTTGCCCACAACGCTACGCTTTTTGGGCAAGTGATTGCGTAGCGTTGTGGGCACAAGGACTGTAATATGTTTATTTGCAGTATGTACAAATGAAATTTGTGATGAACTTTTCACATACCAATCGAGTATCAAATACAAATATAGAGTAACAAAACCGGTAGAACCATTTTGAATCTCATACCTAAATTTTAAAATTGCGGATTTTGAAACTTCGTAGTTGGCGTCTGTAACTCATTTATTTCCAGATTGTACATTTTAACTTTAAGTAATATTAAAGACTACACATAGTGCGCAGTTAACCGTCCAGTATTGCGAAATTGTCAGTTAAGTGTTCACTTTTTTTTCAATTTTTGTGGAAGGTTAAGTGCGCATACTAAAAAGTTTTAGGCAAAGTAAAAGCATGAGTTTAACGGGAAACCTTGCGGTAAATATCTGGTAACGGCAGTAAACATATCGAATTTAAATTTTTCTGTAATATAACCTAGTCTATAGACTACGATCCATACAGTAGTTTAAATTGAATAAGATATACTGTATCAATACCGTTATAATAAATACACAGGTTAAGTACTTAATAAAACATAATAATATACAATACATAGCAATCTGCATCCGGTTCCATAGTTTATTGAAATGGGCAAATAAGGCTAGGCGCCTAACGGCTAACCTAGTGTATCAAAAACAGTCACATTGTAATCTCCCCCTTTTCCAATTGTGTCCGAGTATTTAACCAGCGATGTGGTTTACTTTGGCGCAATTGGTCGAGGCAGAATCTGACAGTTGTGTACAGATTAAATTAGCATAAAAGAAGTACTTGACACGGTAATCCAATTTGGCTAGTGTAGAATTAACGGACATTTGTGCGTGAGCGGTAAGCTCATTGAATTTAGTTGATAACTGCCTATGGGCTAATTTATCAAGTATGAAGCGTATAATTGCGAGCTGCCAGAACAAAGCCTATATCGCACGCAGCCATAATAACCCTTATTTTTTTATATTACATNACTTAAAACCATATAAAAATGTAGTACAAACCTTCAGATGTAGTTTCTTCCTCTCCCGTCGTTTGAGTGGTTGTTTCTTCGGTTGTTGCGGCCCCTGAACTGGTGGTAGCTTCGGTAGCCGTTGTTGTCGATCTGCTGGTCGTTGTTTCTTCAGTTGTTTCAAAAAGAGGTTCAGTCGTGCTTTCTGGCTGGAAACCAAATCCACAAGTGCCGCAAGCATTTGTTGCATCTCGCCCAGCGTTTGTATAACCCGACAAAGCACCATAGCTTGTTGCCCAACCATCTCCAATTTGACCGTCGAGAGTACAAAAATTACCATAATAATATGCCTTTTTAGGGTTAGAAAATTTTCGAATGACCAGTTTTTAATGAAGAACTGTTAAAAAACGTTTGTTTGTGAAAATTACACACGTATTCTACTCAGTTTAAAAACATACCAGTAAATATTTGAAACCATATTTTTTTACGCAAACTATTATCGTACACTACCTCGTACGATGCGTCGTTATGTTACCACAATGAAATCGAAAAAACTGGTAACATACCGGAATTTTCGTAACATAACGGGTGGTAACATAACGGCGCAGGTGGTGCATATTACTGTGTATGTTTAAATACATTCCCGACCTTCTACTTCTGCACAACAGCGAGTAGTTGTGCAGTTTCTCAGGAAAATTTACGCCGTTTTGTATTTTCTAACGAATCAGTAAATAATCAAATATGTATAATTATGATTTTCCAACTGAAGCCTGGCAAGTATAGCCATAATTATCATTCCAAGTTACTCCAGCTTTACAACCACCCCAGCTTCCGTTGTTATCATGATAGCAATCATTTCCAATATCACTTTCCTCAAATTTGTAGTCGACATCTTCAAATGGGTACTCCTCTAGGGGCGAGTATGTTGGTAGGTTGTCAACTAAACAAAAAATGACAAATACGCAAATTACTGAAATTAATATCATAAATAAACGAAAACTGTTACTTGCTTCTCTTTGTTGGTTAAAAGCCTGTGAAAGGGTTTATCATTTTTGAAGGCAAAACAACCCATATGAGATGGTTAAAGGACTATTTGGGTGTATGCCTAAAATATATTATTACCAAAGGTTGATGGGTCTTTATTTCCGCCACCACACCCGCAACAAGCTGTTTTTCCATTATAGCCGTCTTTTTTGTACGCATTAAAATTTCCCCAAAAATCATCCCAGCCATTTCCGCGCCCACCATCGGACGTACACCAGTTACCCCCTTCGTACAAACGACATGGAAATTTCATCGTATCATGCCAAAATCGATTACCCACCGTCACATCTTGACACAGAGCCATACCGATTCGCGTCGATTATTTTATTGCAGTCAAAAAACGTACATTTTAACTCCCAACTAACATCAATCCATCTTGAATACTGTATCTTGGAGAAAAGGTGAAATATCAAAATTTGCGGAAAGCATCTCGTGCACCTTTATCTTTCAGTCCGTTATCTTTCAATTATTCACATTCGTCCCGTCATATTTATTTTTTTGCGATTTGGTTTTTAACAGTCATGCGCATATTGAGTAGCTAGCTACCCATTTTTACTTAATTTCTAAATAAAAAAAGAACGGCTTGTGATAATAAAAAAACGGACAACGGATTTGAAATCCAAAAAAAAATCACGTTTTTATATGGGAGAAAAATATTTTTTTTTAGAAAATTGTTTTTTACGTTTGGGTCCGTGAATGACGAGGGTTAAGGTTGAAAATCACCCCAGTAAGAGAAGAAGAACAGGGCTTCAAAATATAATAATAATCAAAAAAATCCGTTAATTGTTTGGCGCGCTAGAGCAAATAGCTACCCCAGATGCGCATGACTGTTAAATATAGCGGCGCACATGGTGGTATGTTTATTTTTAGCACTGCACTAGAATTCAAACATACATCTTGATATCGTACATTAATTTACTAAAATTAAATACTAAAATTTACTGTAAATCACTCCTCTAATGTGCAAGTGTTTTTCATAAACACGAGATGCATATTATGAATATCGAAACTGTATTATATTTCTCAATCGTTAGTATGGGGGTTTTGGCCCGCTACAGTAAAGTAATTGACGCTAAACAGTTTTCTTCGACTTGATGTTTCTCTTCAATCAAATTATTTCACCTAAACCAAAATGATTATTAGAAAATGTCATATTCAAACATGAAAACAAAATTTAACAGGACACGTTCACTTGATTTTCTTAACTTTAAGGAGGGGACGTGCCTATTGTGTACAAACTTGCATTTAACTTTGGGTATTTCAAAATAAATATATTTCTTCAAAAAAAGTACCCAGAACGTCCTCGAAATTTGCGAAGAATAGTTTATGCAATTTATCCTTGCATACATATATTGTTTTTAATTTCGGATTTCTCTAGTGATTCAAACGTGGGTTTTATTTTCATCAAAATAAAATGAATTTTTTGTATACCAAATGTTTTGGTTCAATATTCTATAAACCTGCGCACTTGTAGGGCGGGCATTACGCTCAGGGTATCAAACTACTAAAAACCCATTTTTGCAACTCTGGTGAATACCGTATTAAGAAAAATTTAAAGACCCGCAAAAACATTTATCGTAGAATGCCAAATGGCTGCATAAATTGAAAAAGCTATTAAAAAATAAAACTTTCTGTCCGAAATTGTAAAGCTATCTTCATATCGGGAAAATTAATTGTCTCGTTAGATAAACGACAAAATAAAACGATACAAATGATAAAATGGAGGAATAAGGAAGACGATGAAAAAAAAAATACAAAAAATCAGTAGTAACATAAAATTAATAAAAATTGAAATCATTTGAAGAAAGCGCGTTCCTGACGAGAAAGTTTCGTCACAAAAGGTTCCATATTAGAGCGCAGGGCCTGGAAATTTCACGAAGAAAAAGCAAAAGATTACAACGTAGCTGATGTCTTCTTTAACACGTTATTGACTAGATAAACATTCTAGGCTCATTTATTGCAAAATAAATTAAAATACGTTTGAGCACCATTTGAAAATTTCCCAGTTTAGCTAGTGTAATTGGCGTCTCTGTTTTCCTCAAAACGGTAGAAACTGAAAACCAATTGGTGTAATGTAAATCAAAAATTGAAAGATTTTAAAATTAAGATTTTTTGATCAAAATATTCACCTTTTTATTCCATTTATGATTAGATTAATTATATTCTGATGTTTTAAATATAACAATAGGCCGTATTGTTTCTTTTCAACAATTAAAAATACTTTTGTGTTGTAATGGTGAAACTATTACTACGTTTTTGATTCGTGGACATTCTTTTGTCCAAACCATATTTAAAAGGTACTTGTTGAACTAACTTGTGACCTCCATCACTGTCGGTATCGGGATACACGAATGATATGGACGCATCAGGAGGCGTGATAGATACGGGGTATCAACAGTGCCGTATAACTACGCAGGGTGCCGGATAAGAGCACGAGCGAGAATATTTTTTTTAATACAATGGGTTATTTCTGAATCTTGTTATGTTCTCACGCGAGAACCGTAGGTTTATGGAGCCAATCAGCGGCCGCGATTTAAATCAGCGTCCAATAAGCGCGCCAAATTGAAGGTAAGTTTAACGGCGGTGTATATCGAAATACAGGGTTAGGGCGGTGTATGTGAGAAACTTTATTGTTTGATTTGAAATATGTTTCAAACTATTAAACAAATTAATAAACATTGACTATGTTTTGCTGGCAGACGATGTATTATTTGACTAACAGAAGACCTTTGTCAGAGGTCTAGTTTTATGTTCAAATAATAATAATATGTAATAGAAAATTGGTATATTTACGAACCACTCAGGCAAAAAACTCGTAAAACATGCCAAAGTATCGAAAATACACCTCGTCATGCCTAGGAATTTTAGGACAAATGAGCTAGGAGTTTTAGGAATAATGACGTTTTTAAATTTTGGGAATTTTTATCACTTACTCCGAACTTGAAACAAATAGAACATGTTCAATTTAATCCCGAATATTCCTGATCATAGTTTACTAATTCTCTTAACCTACCAATTAACAATTCATGCGTCATACAAATTACAAAATGAATCAACAAACAGCCACTTAACTATAGTCATTAATATTTGTTTATACAGAATGTTTCTTTTGGAGCCAAAACTAGTTTATTATAAAAAAGTGAATGAATTCAGAACCAACAATGGCCATAAACATGAATTTCGTGTGAGTGATCTTTAATCATTGCGATGAATCATCGCTGTCGACGTGCCTCTTGGCAATTTTTTTCTTCAAATATACTTATGTAGCCTCGCTATCCTTGTAGGAAAAAAAGAACGATTTTTTTTTTAATTTACTAATATTTTTTGTACAATTCGACACAAGATGGGTGACCCAAATAGTCTTTAAACTTTATTGAGTAACACATTTATTTCCTAACTTTCCTCACAAATTAGAGATAAATTTCGAGATGTCCCGCGAGGAAGCCATTGCCCAGCTGCGAGCCATGAATGCCCAGTCTCTCGTGAAAGTGACCGCACCTTTTGTTCAAATAATTAGAGAAGCTCAAATTAGAGAAGAATTGGCCGAATTTACCGAAGAACGTCGCATTAAAATTGTCGACGTGCATAACTCGATTATCCGCTATATTCGACGTATTATGCCGTCCCGTGTCGTCGCGCCGCCCGCAGCTACGGCGCCCAGCCAAGGCGGGAATGTTGTGCAATGTTGTCCATTATTGGCCCAATTGTATATGGCCCAAGAGTACACCTTNCAAAATAAAAGGCCAAAAATTGAAAGTGGCGAATCGGACCGATGGACATACAATCAGGAACGCGTGACGGAAGACCAGCCTTCGACCTCACACGAAAGTACTCAAAAAAGTACTCCAGGATCCGAGAATTGCATAATTTGTATGGATGCAAAAGTCACCCATGGTTTTTTACACTATGGCCTCTCAAGTCCAGATAGTAGCATGCACTTGATTGCATGTAGATCGTGCGCGGACAAGTGGATGTGGGCGACTAAAGGGTGTCCCAAATGCCGCCAGCCCGTCATTAATGTGGTTCGAGTAACGCGATGAACACAAAGTTTTCCTGAATGACGAAACTTCTTGGATTGTATAGGATGATCTAGGAAACAGACGGAAAGACAAATCTTCACTGGAGCGGCACACAAATAAAATAAAAACTTTTTGTTAACTTGTGCAATATCTCAATGCTATAAATTAGCTAGTACACTGTATGATACAGTACCAACTCGGAGATAATCAAAAAACCCAACTAGATTCGAATAAAAAAAACACGTCTTTATTTAACAACAAAATGTAAAAAAACTAGCTTAACTCCCAGAGGGAAGTGCGTGTAAATAGACACGCAACGTGTTTTTTCGTCGATTTAAGGCATATGGAGGCCCCGTAGGGCAAAATGGGTATTGGTGACCCCCTCAACTTTTCGAGAAAATTCGATTGACGGTGTGTTTTTTGCGTAGGTTGGAGATTTTAAATAGCTCTCTAGGGGGCCCTGGTGGCCCAAATCAATTTCTGAATAGTCAGATCGACGTAGTTTGACGAACTCTGCAACTTGGCTTTACCAGTTTTTTGGAATTATTGCGAATTAATGTGAATTTTTTAAGTTCGTATTTATTTACACGCATTTCCCCCTACGGGTTCCCAAAAACTCCTTCCCCCTAAGAGTTAAAATAGCTAAGGATCTAAGGTATAAACTAAATAATGTCCAAAATGAATAACGAATAGACCCCTGGACCAAGAATTTACCAAGAATTTATTTCTATGGTCCATAGACTATGGACCTTCAAAAATTTGTTACAGACCCGTAAAAATATGGTCCATAGACTATGGTAGAGTTCCTCTCCGAAAAGAATCTTTAATTCATTTTTAAGGATCTGTAACAAATTTTCAAACAATATAATATGATTATTAAAAAACAAAAATCGAAAGTTAAATTTGTAGTCCGTTGGGATTTCCAACTTGGGAATAAGAAATTAAAACTCAAAAATATAAAACGAATCGGTCACCAAAAAATTGAAAAAATACGGGTTTCGCAATGATTATTCAGTGATAATTTATCACCAATCCTAAAACTCCTACAATTCTATGAACGCAGAGTTCTTATTCAGAGAATTGTAAGACAAATTGTTTAGGAGTTTTAGGATTGGAGCCCGTATAAATTGAGACTTTTTGACCTTTAATCTCTTATTCCTAACGAATAACAAATAAGACTTTCAATTAAACATTTGTGGGTTTCCGATAAAATTCTCTTGGTAGTTTCCGATAAAATTTGGTCCGAATAATCTTTATTGTCATTAAGGGACAGTAGGTCCCATCACCGCACGGTGCTCCTGGTCTACAGTTTTTTCGGTCTACATATTTTTACATTCTCTTTCATATCCGGTCATTTCCGGTCACACAAAAAAAGTGAAAACCGGAAATCCAAAAATGTAACCGAATTTAAAAAACCGCCGTGTCGAACTTACCCGGATTCCTTTTTAAATTAAAAAAATGTTATTCTGGAGTACCGAAAGGCTTCGGAGCGTCCAGGAGCACCGTGCACCGTCTTAATCGGGATATTGTGTTTTATGGAGAAAGTTTAATTTGTCGACAGTTAAATAGAATCCTTTCTAAAAAACGATATCCGGCCACAAACAAGTGTATACAGTACTATGGTGCCTAAATATTGCCTTGTTTTCCAATACATTTAGCTTTACCAATTGATTACTGCAGTATTTTACCTAATAAAGAATTTGACTCAACATTACTTGATTAAATTAAACATTCGACATCTCGTGAACTAATTTTATAAAAGTGTAATAGCAGGACGACAATCTCAACATTCAATTTCTCGGTTTTTATAACTAATTCAATAAAACGACTTATAATTAATCGGATAATCAAATTAATTGTATTTTCCGAGTTCTTTATAAAATTCCCAGTTTGCTTTCAAACACCAGAATTAACTTGTACACATGGAAGGTAATCCGTATGGAATTGAACTGTTGCTTGACCTCAATAAATCAGGTAAATGAATACACGGGGTACGCTTTAAAGTTTCACAAAAAAAAGTAGAAAAAGTAACATTAAACATTAGAGCAGGAACGGAGAAAGTAAAACATTAGAACGCACAGTGTAGGCAACCAAGCATTTGGGTATATGTTTATGGATGTACAGGGATATTTATCAAATAAACGAAAATTTTACTGAAGTAACCCTTTGTAACAAAGGCTTTGTTTTCTTCACAACGAAATTTGCTGACCCGTAAGATTAATTGTCATTGACGTAATAAATCATTGTTCTAAATTAGCACACAATTGATTATCTTTTTTTTCGTAATTCTGGGAAATTGTGCGACATTTCTGAGAAATGACTATGAATACGCGCTGGCAGTAAATTTTACGACGGTTACTATAATGTATGTACATAGGTCATATTATCAACATCGTTTGGTTTCTTTCGAAATAAAAATGTTACGTCACATTCTGTAAATATAAATAGGGCGTTTAATACAAATGTATAAATAATTGAACGTGAAGTTTTCGAACTTTTGTCACTCAAGATCACGTTTGCTCATTAGGGTGTATTAAGCGATGAAACCCACTCGAGTGTAGTTTTTTTTTTGAAAATTTCATAGCTGTTGGAAAATGGTCACGGTTAAAGTTAGATGGATACAGTTAGGTGGATACATACATAGTAATCCCCATCATCCCTTTTTTGTGGAGAAATTGTTCGCGATTATTGTTTAAAATATCAATAGTATTTTTTTCTTGAAAAAAGGGAACATCAAGGTTTCGCACTACTGGTTCTGTACAATTTTCCAAATGATTTTCTTCGGATTATGAATTCCTAGCCACTCCTAGTCAATTAATACAAAGTATACTTTATCTTCGCCATTATATTGACAATACCAATTATACGTCACACATACGAATACATGTATGTAACATACATAAATAGTATATATGTACACTATTAATATTATATAAGTTTAATCGTCTTATTAAAACAATTGCCCTAACAAACGTTTTTGCTCGAGTCTAGGTCGGTTAGGGAAGACTTTTTTTGCTATGGTCAAAGTTGGGTAAGGTATTGTCAGGTATAATTGTGCGACTAACGCTCACGACGGCCGTCGTCAACGGTTTTTCCGAAACATCCACAGCCGTCGCTCAAACTTTGACGGCCGTCCGACTTACGACGTTTGTCGACAACCGATATATTCTATGAATTTTTCGTTGCTAGTGGCTTATTATTATCAATTAAAATATACTCTAATGCAATAATATTTATTTTTGAGATAATTTGTGTAGGGTGAGCGTGTTTTGTTCGGCCATGAAATCACTGTCATTAAAAGACGGGTATGGCCTGTTGTTGAAGATGGTGGCCTTTATACGACAAACAGTAATGTCCTTTAACCGTTTTTTTAAACAAATTAAGTTTTTTTTAGAATTATTTTTGTATTAGAAGCCTACAATCGAAGTTTTTCGGGCGGCCGTCTAGCGTTTGTCGACAAACGAAGTTCGTCGGACGGCCTTCCAAATTCGTCGACTAACGATGTTCGTTGGATCGCTTTTTTTTGGCGACTTTTGAAATTCTAGTATAGACTCTACTCAACACTGTATTGAAAATTAAACCTAACGTATATAAAGTGATCTAAGCACATTTTTGTTAAAATTTTATATCATTTGACGTGTTTTGAGTATTTTGATTGCATAAAAAATAGGATCAGAAATATTTCAAATAGTTTAGGACTAGCTGATAAAAAAAACTGAAAAAGTTTTGCATTTTTGCCCCTACGGGCACACGGTGGTTAACAGGTAATTAATCACTTCATTATTATCAGACTCACTCGATGATCAAAGTGAGGCCATTTATCATTCAATATCTTCCAATCAAATGTATGCCCAGCAAATTCAGCAACGAATGATATCGGTTCTAGCTGCACGATTCTATTCCAACATATTTACGAATCAAGCACTATCTCAACGGCAGCCTCCGAGTCAGAATACTCTATCTAAGGTGTATGTTTTTTTTAATTCACAGGATAAAAATCTTCGAATAAAATTTTTGCGTGGGGAAATTCAGGCAATGAGGACTGTACTCCTAAAGGAATGTTTGTACTCCTAAACAAATGTTTATGTTAAACGTTATTTTTTATTTCATTGTTTAATTGAGACTTCCATTGAAACATTATAATTAATTTATTACATTTAATTTATTTCTGATATTTTGGTATTGCGACTAATAAATACACAAATAAAAAACATGTAGAATCTAAAAACATGTAGAAACATATTAAAGTATGTGAAAACATGTTAAAAACATGTAAATAGTAATTTTTGAAAAATTGGATGAGCAGTTTTGTGAATTCAAATGTTTATCGCAATTTTGAAACATCAAAATTTCTAGATTTTGATGGTCTAATGAACTTAGCCATGCTCGATAACATTAGATAAACATCAAATATATGCCAAAAAGAAAAATTAGGAATATTTTCGAACTGTATTTAAAGTTTTCTAGAATTTCTATTTACTCTGTAAATTGTTTTTTGTATTTTTTGTAAATTGTTTTTTTTTGTATTTTTTAGTTACTCGCATTTTTTAATGGTGTAATGCCGAAATATCAGAAATACCAGTATAACTACCCGCATAAGGTAAATGAAATTATTTTGTTTCCATAATGGTTTCCATATACAATTTGTATACGTATTCAGACGGTGGTCATAAAACAAATTTTAGTCGCTGCGCAAAGCCCGAACAGTGTTTACAGAATATCAACTGTCCGGCTTAGAAGATAGATTTCGAGTACAGCATTACTTGTCAACACCAGAGCGATTAGAACTGGCAAGTTCACTCAACTTAACGGATGCACAGGTTTGCCGCTTACCCTAATGTACCATAATGTAGTTTATACACATGTTACATAATGAATTTAATAAACATTGAAGGTAAAAACGTGGTTTCAAAACCGAAGGATGAAGTACAAAAGACAAAACGATCCAGCATACGTTGAGGCAATGAAGAATAGTAAACATTGAGCAAATTCTTGATTAGAATTTCCACATACCTGGAAGTGGTCACTGTATTATATTAAATATAATAAATAGTTGATCTATCACTGATATAATTTATGTGACATTAAGGATATGCAGATAGCATTGTTTACAAACTTTACTTCTCGGGAGAACGCTATAAAAAAGTTCTGCACTATGAATTTCATCGATTTTTTTTTGTTTTTAATGTATAAAGGTGGGAACCAATACATGACAACGATTTTGAGACTTTGACTATTGCCCTTGAACCCCCACGTGGCCGTGAAGTTCATGAAAACTCAAATTTCCAAATTTAATGCGATCTACAGTTTTCAACCGATTGACTTCTTTTTTTTAGCAAAATAGTCCGAATAATAATACAATTTTTTTCAAAGAGCCTTTTTTTGATATATGGTCTTGAACTTGAGAAATTTCAAAAAATATGAAAACAGAGGCTAATTATGAACTTTTATGAACTTGAAATTCAGTGAACAAAACAAGATATCACAAAAAGGCTCTTTGAAAAAATTTTAAATCGCTTAAACTAAATTTGGCCACAAAAATCAAATTAATGCGATGTTCGGTACTAAAAAAATAAAAAAGCGGTACGCAAGAGTCACGTCGAAAAACGTTGATTTTGTNTTCACGTTTTATTCGTAAACAAATCTATCTCCATATCATAATGTATAAATATCAATTTATTTGTTCATAAATATTTCGAATTATCTTCATCGTCAGTATGAAAGGTTTTGCGAAAAGGAACAAATTTATATACGCGCACAAAAGCGCAATTTGAATCTGTATGACGGTGGGCCCCACTAATCAGCGACGTCAAATGCCCACATCATATCAAAGTTATTTTTTTGTGTTTAACCTGCTCGTTTAAGCAAGGTTTTGTAATGGTTATAACCATTCCTTCATGATCTGTGCGACGGTGATAATTAGTGAGATTAGCCGCAACAATTTCAAATTGGCTTTCCAATTTTTTAAGACGGACTTTATTTATGAAAAATTTTTTTACCAAAAAGCTAATCTTTCATTCAAAACCCCACAAATTGATTTGAATTTCAGTTGGTGTGGTAACGAGTTGACACGTAACAAGTTGACGGTTTGGAACGAAGTGACACTTTTTGGGAGTTTTTCGGGCAAAAATGGGCAACAGTGACGGAACGAAGTGACAGTTTGGAAGGAGTTGACACTTTTTGACGAAAAAATCGGCAACAAAAGTGTCAACTCGTTACCAGACCAACTGAAGATTAGTGTGAAGCCGAAAGACAAAGTAATACCGTATGATAGGGCTCTAACTGCAAAACTTTGACCAATTTTCCTATGATTTGTAACGCTATTATGACGTCACCGTTGCAGTCATAGCCCTATCAACGGCATAATATAGATTTTTAGGGTGTCAAATGTTTTAGAACCATTTTTTTAATTAAAAAAAAAAGAATATTTTAATGATGTTCAATTATTATAAATGACGCTTTTGGATGTCGATGTTGTGGTCATCGACCTTTCTAAATGCGTAGGACCCACTGTCATATCTAAATTCATTATTTTAATTTTGGAATAAATGGTTTCTAAACATATGATGTGATGAATTTGAAATGGAATTGGTGTAATGGTTTCAAACCAACGAGATTGGGTATCTTACTCGAGCTCTATAGCCTATAGACTATAGGCTATAGACTATAATCTATAGGCTTTTTGAGACCCCTTACGTGTGCTACAGGCAACGACTAAATTGGTGTCATGAAGTTTTGGTCGAAAGTATAAGAGGTCGAAAAGTCAAAATGTATAAGTGAGAATTCGATGCAAATTTTGACCAAATATTGATTTATTTATTCGCCAATATTTGGCTGGTCGAACGTGTAAACGGAATAAGTCAGAATTCGACGCAAATTTGTGTCGAATTCTCATTTCTACATTTTGACTTTTCAGCCTCTTATACTTTCAACCAAAAATACATGATACCAATTAAGTCGGTGCCGTGCTATAGTCTA
The DNA here is from genome assembly GCA_004367875.1 of Oikopleura albicans. Taxonomy (NCBI): domain Eukaryota; kingdom Metazoa; phylum Chordata; class Appendicularia; order Copelata; family Oikopleuridae; genus Oikopleura; species Oikopleura albicans. Next base: position 135,714 of record SCLG01000050.1, read on the forward strand.
TAGCTCACGTAAGGGGTCTCAAACCGAGTTGAATACCGAGGTCACACGACAAAATTCTTTGGTATGAATGGGTACAAAAAATCAAACTCTGCCGACCTCTGATTCAGATACTCAAACACCTAGACTAGGGAAAGACCAATTTGTACTGGCCGATAAAGCGATGTATAGCTGTAAAAAAATGAACTAGAAAAGACTAGACATATAAAAATTTGACGTTATTGGAATGTTTCTCATTGATCAAAAACTTGTCAATGTTATATATAATATATACAGTAAAATATAAAATACTCGTTTTTTATATATTGAGGGCAAATAGTTGAGTGTGACATCTTTGGGCAGGATACTAAAATTGGTAAGAGCTTCGGTGTAGTTAACGTATGAATACAATGAATCGTTCAGACTTTTTTTTCGCAATATTTCGTTTTTATCGGTAAAATGGTGGCTAATAAATACTTTTATCCACAAAGCGAATAGTAAGCAACAAAATATAATAACAGTTGTTGAAGCCTAATCGTAACACTTTATGGGTGGAACGGTCAATTCGTAACAAAATTTTCCATTCGTAACAGTTTTGGCCAGAAGTGAACATAAATTGAATTTTTTTTTGTACCCTACCTTTTCGTACCAGATGGTGATAACCCGCGGGTCTACAAGATACTAAAAAATACAACTTCCGAGCAAAAATTTTTTTTACCTTTCCATACCCTACCAGGGAAAATTACCCGAGTTTACCCTTATCCGCGGACAAGGGTACAAAATCTGCCCATTGCTGGTTTTGGCAAAATGAACGAGAAAAGCCCTTACTGGGAACAATTACCCATAATGTGACAGTTTTTGGGATTTAAAAGTGTTACGATTAGGCTGCCACAACTGCTGTGAAAACTACGAAACGTATCGTGGTTTTAAAGTTACCATAAAGCATTCGGTGATATTCTCCAATCCTCTTTTTTCTACTTTTTGTAGCTTTTTTTAATTCTTTGAAGAAAAAAGTGTTTCTGGTTTGGTTACGATTTGGCTCACATCAGTATAGATTTTTGCGCTTTGAAGGGTGTGACGTTACTGTCATTTTGATAAAGACCGCAGATATAATACTTGGTATAAAATTGACACGGCGAAAAGAAGTCAGGTGTATCGGTTAATACACTTTTTTTTGCTGTGTGTGTTGCGTGGCTTACGATCAATGCAATGCACGGTTGCATTATTCAGAGCTTTTTTTACAAATAAATCCTCATTTTTTTCGATATCGAACGAAAACCAACAAAAAAAACTATGGCGTGCTAAAAGTGAAAAATATCGGTAACTTATAAACGCCACGTTCGCCTCCCTGAGAACAAATTGTGTAATAGACCCCTAATTGGAATGCACTAAATTACATTTTAAATTACCAGAAAGAACCGCTAACAGATTTAGAGGAATTATTATAGAGAAATATTTAACCTCATTGTGCCGGCTTAATTCGACAATGGATAAATTAATCACAAACTACTTACAACAGCGTGTCAGGTAAATTTTATAAATACTTTAGAAACTAAGTTTGGACTAGATAGTGCGTATGATAGTGTTGGAACTATTTGCAGATCTGAAATATACAGACATTTCATAGTTTTCATTCATTTTCTCCAATTATCGGTCTTTTTTGCTTGACAACAAGTGTATAAACAAGAAACAAATTATAGGGCCATGTCACATACAGTAGCCGAAGTACGGGATATTAGTTCCTGCGCTATTATGTTTATCTGCAGTTATAAGTTTATGCATGTATGTAATTCTCAAAACCAAAAATTTCGACAAAACAATCTTTCGGGCTCTTTTATAAATCAAATCACTGAGGTTGTCAAATTGATAGGCCATCTTGGTAGGCCATATTGATAGGCCATCTCATTCGACTTTATTTCGAGTCGAGTCTCCAATCGAAAGTAGTTTAGCAAAAGTACCCTAATTCATTAAGCCTTGAATAATCCGCTTTTTGATTATATTATGACTAAATTATGAGATATAGACTACATAATATAGCCTAAAATACACAGACTGTCGTATAACATAAAAAAAGGTGGAATAAGTTACCTTAGAAGTAGACAATGCCTAACTTTGTTTGTGGACCCAGACGTAGTAAGCCAAAAAGTCAAAAAGCGTTTGTGCCACTTGAAATACAACATTAAATTAATAAATCACAAACTTGCAATATCGAATTATACAGTTACGATATAATGGAGGTGCTTATTGGCGGGTACGGTTTGTAGTTCACAACTGACACTGAAAATCAAGAAAGTCACCCTTAAAGATATGTTCGTCGCTTGATCAGTTGACTGGGATTTGCTGACTGTTTGAGAGCATTTAGGAGGTTAAAACACGCATTTTGATTTATCGAACAAAACGACCGTTATGAACAATTTCTGACACGTCGAGTTAGTAAACACCAGACCATACCCGTCAGAGATGTAAAAGTTCTACGCTAAGTTAACATCATAAAAACGATCAGAACGATAACATAGAATGTTCTAATTCTGAGCGCAGGGTTCTTTCTATTTGCCGTTCTGGCCGATTTTTCAGAACTAGAACGGAAAAAACGTAGAACGATTCAATTTTTTTTATTTCAATTTAGAACAATCACACTTTTGAACGGTCCGTTCTGTTCCGTTTTGTTCTGAAAATAAGAACCGAAATTTTACATCTCTATACCCGTCCTTAATCGGCATCAAAATTTGGCACATATTACGTCACAACTATGTCAATTGGTTAAGAGGAAATAAGTAGTCCAAATTAATTCGTCGTTTAGCGTCAAACAATGACCGCGTTTGGACCTATTATGCAGGATAATCATACAGGCAGAAATGCATTTCTCCGCAAATTAAACATTTCTGAGACATACGGGCACGCAACATTATATATATTTATATATAAAATCTGAAACGTATCTTGAGAATGAATTAATGTTACAAATTTATGTTCGATTTTAATTGAAATAATATTTTTTTTGTTCATTAATTTTATGGCCTGAAGATAATTTTGAATCGAACGAGAGTCCAAATAGAAATATCAGAGAAATGCATTGGACAAACGAAATGGTAAACGTCTGAAATGGGAGCATCCCAGCTTCACTTCATCTCTACCTACTAGTCTTATACCAACGCTTTTTTATTTTCAAAATCTAACAAATTTTTAATACAAAGCTCAAAATGTTGCGCTAAATAAGTCATTCCGATTCTGAGTGTCTTTGACTTACTGCAACAATACTATAACAAATTTTTCCAGCATACACAGAAATGTTCTGAATGTGGTGCAATGATTTTGATTATATTTTATTTCCGTTCTATTTGCTTGTAGTAAAGACTGCAAGATTGTAAACAGTTCCAGATAGGTCGTGTTTGAGTGTCAGGTCGACCAAGAAGAACTTCTAGGACTCATCTATGTATTCAGGCACTGCGGCATCCAGCAGAAAATGTTTCCCCAAAAAATGCTTTTTCAGAGCATATTGTTGCCCTTTTTATTTTTCGCAGAAATTGTACCTCACGGAAAAGTTATTTCTCAGAAATTCCGAAAAAAAAAATCCACCAGTATTCAACAGAATTTCAATAAACCGCCACAAGTTCTTTTTGACAACCTAGGAGGCTTAAGAATTATTATGGGTCGGGCTGAATGAATTCATACACGGGCGCCAAGTTAAGGTAGGTTTCGCGATTTTCGTCACCAAGCCTTAATTTGCGTTCCTACTCTAACTTGACGTTAAGCGTGTGCTTACTTGGTGGCCCTGTAAGTATCTAGAAAATTTGACGCTAAAAAATTGTCAACTAGTCGGTTAATTTTTGTAATTTATGAGAGCTCTCTGGAAAACAGATAATTAATTAATTCGTCAATCTGAATAAAATTGATTTATTTATATAATTGGTTATTATGTGGTATAATTTACTATTATAATTAAATTTTGGATTCTCCAAGTAGATATCATAACTGACTTCCGTATATATAAATTCAACCAAAATGTCTTTTTTCAATTGTCAAAAAGAGAGCGGTACGGATTCGTCAACAATATATTTAGATATTTGCCATTATTATTTATCTTACTTATAAGGCTTAATTATTATTTATCTTTTTATTTAGAATTGGTTGAGCACCATGGTCTAAGAACAAAAAAATTCCCTTTGAATGAGAACGAAAACGAGCTCAGCTTGAGTCCCCCCTCTCGAACAAACGTCTTTGCAATCGTGGCCTGGATGAGTTGAACAGTGGAAAAACCGAGTAGAAAAAACAGCAGGGTGGCAACACAAAAAACCTTATATAAAATGAGATCGTGAACCGATGGTTCACAGTCCGAGACAGACAAGAATATGTTCAAAAATGGTGCACTTTTTTTTAATTCAAGTTTAATGTCCATTATGATCTTTTTTTGCAAATAACATATGGTTCAAATAAAAAGTGGCGTGAAACGAACTGAGCAAAAGATTTGGCAGTTAAAGAGATATGACTGAAATTCCTCCGTGGCATATCGGAGTGATATAAAAAGAGGAAAAAATAAATAAGGTTACCAATTTTTGGTACCGTTGTTTGGCAGCGCGTCTGAGGCCTGTGTGGCCTGTAGGGACGCTTTCTTGGAGAAAATGTATCCAGAAAGGTTGAAAAGTACACCTTATTCTGATCGTTATTAGCAAGATTTGCGCGCAACGCCACTTCCGCGCAGTGGAGAAACGAAAAAAGTAGAACAACGCATTTCCGCTAAAAAATTTTTCCTCTTTTTATATCAGGACGATACAGTATATCAGATAAGGGAGACCGTTTGTCGTTTTTTTTAGTTTTTAAGCTTATTAAATTTAGGTTATATTAAGTTAAGCTTATAAAATTTGAAAAAACGGCAAACAATGTCCGTTACCTACGCAATAAATTTGTGCACCATCTGTCATCATCGGCTACTGTATCGCTGTAAAACTAACCTGACAGACCTTAATTCTGGAAGGTAATACAGTATTACTAATACTAGCCCAAATAAATACCGGTAAGTCGGAAAACACTACGATAAGAGATTGAAGGACCGAAATAAGAAAATATTTACAAAATAAAAATCATTTCTAATTATCCGTATTTTATCATCCGGAAATATGGGTCACCCATGATGGGTGAATCCCATTCTGAACACTCAATAATTAGACGCGTTAATAATTTTGAACATTTTAAAGCCTAGAACTTCCGACTGCTAATGATGTAAATTCTAATCGCACTGCCGTACTTGTTCACCGACTTCAAACTGGCCAGTCATCATCATACACCAGAAGGTCCATTGACCGTATTCTTTTAAACGTTAGAGAATATAGCTGTGTTATTTTGTGCATGGGTTATTTATACAATTGAAACTTTTTTCATACTTTTTTTGTATCGTGAGTGTAAGCAAAAGTACTCAAAAACATGTGATGTGTAGTAATTTGGCATTAGGCATTTTGTGTACCATGTGGTCCAACAATGAATCAGCCAGAGCAAATTTTTACACGCACTTTTTTATGCTGAAACATAAGAAAAGTACGTGCTAAAATTTTCTCCGGCTGATTCATTGTTGGACCAACCAGTATATCAAATATTAAATTCCCGCATCATCGTTTATGTTGTGGTTTCACGTTTTTTGGGCTTCACAAGTGGTTAAAATAACTGTGACCTATAATTAACACCAGCTACCTAAGTAAGTGAACACTAAGTAAATAAACAATATAATAGAATTTCTAGTAAGTCAACAAAATGTTTTCTCGATTTTGATAAAAAAAAACACGTCTAAATTCAAGTAAGTTAAGGGTGGTATGCTCGCTTTGTTTTTTACGTTTTTACGTTCACAGTTTTTTACGTTTTCTAGCATTTCCGCCTACGTACTACTCAACTTATTTAACAATCTTCAAGTTACACCTTTTTCATCTTTTATTTTGTTAACTAACTAAAGTAGGTGGTGTACCTAAAACCGTTTTAAATTGTACCTTATAACTGTACGGGTCAGCCCGGTTCGGGCTCTTGAAATATATTACGAAAATATACAAATGCGCATCGTACGTACGTACATCACCGGATGCTGACTACCCGTCTTAATTTTACGAAAAATCTTGTAGACAGATATTTACTAATAGGATTTATTATTACGAATATAAATATGTGAGCGAATATAAGACACTTTGTTAAAAATTTGCAAAAATAACCCACATTGGCTGGTCATGAGAATCGTCTTTCTTTCCTTATGGTTTTTTGTTTCTGCTGTCTTTGCAAGGTAAAACTCTTTGAAATTAAAGATTGACACTGGTACAATGTGATACTTGGTAATATGTTGACACTGGTAATATGTGAAAATTTTCTTGATTTTCCGAGTCCTTAGTCAGAGATTATGAATTTCTTCGTGTTTACATGCAGTAACGTACAGTACATGTGTAACTTATTTCGAGGAAAACAAATAGAAAAACGAGTTCAAATTATTTTTTTCTCACAAGAGATCCTCATTTTGAATTTAATTTTAAACCACACAATAAATTGTTACCAGTGATAAAGGAGCGCTTCTTTTGGTACGCGCTTCTTTTGGTAGCGCTTTTTGGTACTGAAGCTTCAATTGGTACTTATGCTTCAATTACCGTAGTTTCTCGAATTTTCAATTATGCTTCGTTTAATAATAAGCAGTTACAGTAAGCGGTCTATAACTTAATTATATGCCACTAACAACACTGTTGATTTAATAAAGCGTAGTTGATAACTTTTTTACAAGTCATCCATATTCTCAATGAAGGTATGTAATGAAGGTTATTCTGCTACTGGCACAGTACTAATTGAATAATAAATACCAATTTTTACCGGAAAAGGCATTAGTACCAACAGAAGCATTTGTACCAATTGAGGCTTAAGGTGGCGCGTACCAAAATAAACGGTCCCCAGAATGGGGTATACCGTATACATAAATATTGTATTTATGACTTAATATATAATAATAATAACCACGCTGCTAGTAAACACGCTTTTTGTATACACTTGTTAGTTGTAATTTTTAGGGCAAATTTCGAACACCTGGCAAGTAGCGCTATAAAAGATGGCCAATTTGAAGACATACCCGGTATTGTTCAAAGTTGAGTTTTTCGAAAATTGCAAAATATTTTTCAAAATTATTTTTAATTTCTTAATTGAAAATTGGCGAAATAGGCCACAATTTGGTGGCAAAATGTTCGGAAGATTTTCTGGCACAATTATGCGCATATAATTAATTAAAAAAAAAACTCAAACTTGAGGATAAACAATATATATAAATCACAAAGGGACTACCGAGATTATCGTTTTCTGGAGCTAGGGAATCGAATGAAGGTTATGCTGATTAGGTCGGATTCTCATGGAATACACCAGGTACGCCGTTATGTTACAAAACCAAAGCACAAAAAAAGTGTAACATAACGGAAAATTGTAACATATCCGCGCAGTGCGTAGGCGATTTCGCTGGAAAACGCCAAAAAAAAATTAAATTTAACGGGGTGAAACATAACGGCGCACCTGGTGTACTTGAAAATTACCATATCATATGCTTCCTATGATTTATTGCATAAGGTTCCGAAAGACAATAAATGGGCGGTCAAAAATCCAAAAAAATGTTGTTACAGTTTTATTCCTTTCAAAAAGTTCGATTTTTACCACTTGTTCATTTTTTCCTAAGGTCATCATGCCGCGTGATATTTAGCCACAAAATATAAATTCATCAAAATTTAAACTATCAGTTTGATCAAATCATATCTGTTAGTGTACCAAAAACTACCTGGTAGTAAAAAAATCATTATGTGAAACAACGATAAAATTAGTGACCCTTATTTAGCGCCACCGACGGTTATTTCGTGAAAGCGGTCCTTATTCGAGGGGCTTTTATCGCAGTGATTTTAAAACGCGAAAAAAATATATGTTACCACTTTTTGGTAACGTTGCTTGACAGCGCGTCTGAGGCCTATGTGGCTTGTCATTGGTCTTTTTTCAGCGCGCTTGGCCAATCACCGAAAGGCAAATCACCGAAACGCGATTTCCTTCTTTTAAAATATTTTTGTAATACAGTACCCCCCTCTTAAATGCCGCACTCAAGGAGAAATATGAATTTACGCTTAAAATTTTTTTTCGCGTTTCAAAATCAGGACGATATTTGCGACCCTTTTGTCTGTCAACTATGAGAATCCCACAAATAGCGACCCCCTAGTAATGAATGAAGCGGTATCACTAAGTGTACTAGGTGGATCACTTTCCGATCCGAGGGATATGCATGGTTTGGCCCATTACTTGGAACATTCGGTCTTTTTGGGATCAAAGCACTACCCAGACGAGAACGCTTTTTCAAAGTTTTTAAAAGAAAACGGTGGCCAACACAATGCGGCTACGTCCCACATGTCGACGACGTATTTTTTCGACATTTCGTCGGGCAAAGTTGTGGAAGGAGTGAATCGCCTGGTTGATATGATTTCAGATCCAATACTGTATGAAAATTCAATAGAGCGGGAAATCAAAGCGGTGAACTCAGAGTGGATGATGAATCGGGTTCGTGATGTCCGCCAAATGTGGCAGATTTTTTACTCAGCCAGCGATCCAAGGTAGTTTGCAATTAAGAGAAATTTATAATTTCGCGAGATGCAGAAATAAAGGCGGGTGTAACTTTGGATTAACTCACAGGGGTTCATGTGATCAGATTGCCTGAATTCTTGTGAAAGTTTGATCATTATAGGTCCGGATCAAAAATTGCTATTAGAAATCCTACGAAATAGGGTGTGGGGTACTTTCGCGACCAAAAGCCTCGTTTATCAGTACTTTCGCGACCAAATGTGTGGTCGCGAATTGTTGTTCAAAATATGGTTTGCGACCAAATGGTGTTTGAGCGAGGTTTCGCGACCACGGTTTTTACATAGAAAAAAATGGTCGCGAAACTTTGTTAAAAGAGCATTAAAAAAAACATATTTTGAACAACAATTTGCGCCAAAATGTGTGGTCGCGAAAGTACTCATAAACGGGGTTTTTCGCGACTAAGAATGGTCGCGAAAGTACCTTTAACCTTAAATAGACGGATCAAACGAAATTTCAACACCCAAGTTTTTCGCTCGGAACCCTTGGGAGTTAAAGCGTCTCGTAAAAGACTTCATTTGTCTTACATAAGAACTACTAAAGTCACCCATTCAATTCTTTTACTGCTGGTAATTCGGAAACAATTTTCCGAAATCGTACAACGGCAGAAGTGGCTAGACGACTCAAACAGTATCATAGTACGCATTATTCAGCTAACCTGATGTCTATCGCGATATTAACGAAGTCCAGTAGGAAAGAGGTGATTTAATGCGAGGGTTAAAAATTGACCAATTTCGAAAATCGTGCGCTAATTGAGTGCTCAAATGTTAACTACCAGGGGGAAATGTGTGCACGGATTTTTAGAATTCTTCTTCGAAGTTAAGTTTGATATTTTAGATCGAATAATACAAACAAATATAACACACCGGGTGCGCCGTTATGTTCCACAAAAATCTCAATGTTCTACGAATTTGGGAAAAACGATGTCAAAAAAATAGAATATAACAGCACGAGCAAGAAAAAGTGAAACATAATGGGGCACCCGGTGTATCAAAGGTCGTTTATTTAAATTATGATTACACCACCTAACCAGTTAAACCACCTAACCAGTTAACCGGTTAATTAAACAACCGTTCGCTTAAAAAGTGTTTACATAATTGAATTCTGTTAAGATATTTGCGTAGAGAGTTCCAGTCCAAAAAGTGTTAAGATAACCCATTTTTGTTAAGATAACTGTTATTTAGATAACTGGTTAGGAATTACATAAGACAACGAATTAATATATTGCCATTTGGAACCATTTGATTTAATGCCTTGGACCAATGCCCTTGGGTTTTTCCGTGATCAGCTCACAAATGCAATCTAATCCCTAAATTCACTAAAAATCACCTCACTCAACAGTTTGGATGACCTAGAAAATAAAATTGTTGAGACTTTGCTGAGTGTGCCTAACCTTGATCTCCCAACGCCCAAATATGCGAATCCGTTTAGGGAGTATGATCTGGGGAAGATTTATCGCATTATGCCGCTCAACCAGATGCGACAAATGACTATATTTTTCCAGATGCCAGGTCTCGGTTACAAAATTCAAATACTGGTGTTGCGTTGTTGTGTCGAATTCGCTTTTCAAAAAAAAACGACAAAAAATAATATTTGTGTCGAATTAGCTTTTATTTGGCCTTTTGATCAATTATACTTTCTCCATATTTTATTGTCTTTATTTTTTGGAAGCAGCGGGACATACTTGGTTTACACGAGCTTTTTAACAAGAATTTTTTAACTCGAAAAATTTTAACAGGGTGTTTTTAACAAATTTTTTAACACAATTTTTTAACACGGATATATTTTACACGAAATTTTTAACATGGATATTTTTAACAACGAAAACTTCTTAGGTGAATTATTTTAACACGAATATTTTTAACATGGAAAAGTTTTCCAGGAAAACTTCTTATGTGTTTTACTCGAATACTTTTAACATCCATTGAAAAAATTGTTAAAAAAAGTTTGACGTTACAAATGTCGGTTTAGGTAAGTTTCTCCCCTTTAACTTGTTACAGTGCCGAGTTTCGAAATCCAGTTTTTATAGGCTACCCAGTGTGCTAGAACAAAATATGAAAAAACAAATTATAACCATGAAAACAAGATTCTACGGACCAGTACAAATTCTCACCAGCTGAGTACTTCACATCCCTTATTGGCCACGAAGGGCCAGAGTCGTTGCTGCACGAAATTAAACGGCAAGGATTGGGAACAGCACTGCTAACAAAAACCGATCGCTTAGCCCGAGGTAAATCAGCAAATAAAAACAATGTTGTCGCATGAGTCATGGGCCATGACGGACGCTTTGTCGGTCAAAAATTGAGGTTTATCCTTTGACGGACGCCTTGTCGGTCAAAAAATGAGGTTTATCCCTTGACGGACGCTTTTTCGGTCGAAAATGAGGTTTATCTCTTGACGAACGCCTTTTAAGCCAAAAAATGAGGTTTATCCCTTGACGGACGCCTTTTCGGTCAAAAAATGAGGTTTATCCCTTGACGGACGCCTTTACGGTCAAAAATGAGGTTTATCCTTTTACGGACGCCTTTTCGGTCAAAAAATGAGGTTTATCTCTTGACGGACGCCTTTTCCGTCAAAAAATGAGATTTATCCCTTGACGGACGCCTTTTCGGTCAAAAAATGAGGTTTATCCCTTGACGGACGCCTTTTTAGAGAACTGAAAACCTTCGTTAGAGGATTTATTGGATTATGGACTGTATAACATAAATTTAAATTAGGAATTGAGTTCTTTCAAGTGCGAATATCTCTGACACGACATGGATTAGACGACTGGCAGTCCGTTCTACGTTTACTCTTTGAATATATCAAAATGCTCCAAGAATTAGAGCCAGACCGGAGATATTGGAAAGAAATTGTGCAACGTAAACGAATGGTTTTTGAGAATCATGAACAAAGGGCGGCGTTAAAAACCGTTAATAATATCGTTTCAAAAATGAGCACATTTGAACCGCGCGATATTATTTCTGGCACAGCAAATATGAGGTAAAATAGCACTTTACGACCAATAACTCGGACGCACCGGAAGAGCAAAAATATGCTTTGTCCTATATAATTTCATTCAAAAAAGCTAATGCAAATTTGGAACAAAATGGACTAAACTGAGTCACTAATTATTTTACAAGTATTTTTGAAATTACATGTACCGTATGTTGGCGTTAAGATGTTGGTGGTGAAGCCAGAATAGCGTTACAGATCATACGAAAATTTTCGAAACTTAAGAAATGATGCCGATTCAGTCGGTACCATTTACAAGTTACAGTTACGGATCTCTAGATGTGCGCTCTCGAGATGTGCATGTCTCTCTAGATGTGCGTTTTTACGAATATTTGCAAATACCTCTACATGTGCACCTTTTTTCCAATGTGCCTCTAGATGTCCACTTTTAGAATCCGAATATTGCATTTATAGATTTATTTGATTCTCTTGAAAAATGTTCAAGTTTCCCGTGAGTACAGCGAGCAATGTGTCTCTTGATGTGCACGTTTTTTGGAGATCGAAATGCACATCTCGGGACCCCTGAATGTAATAAATTTCAACTTGACCGTTGAGTGACTCATATGTACGGTGCGGGGGTACGGTAATAAAGAAGTGTACGTTTAATTATACGGATACTTTTATAATTTATTTTAGCGAGTGGAATCCGCAAGCACTGCGGAGAGCGCTGAGTTTCCTCCGACCAGATAATATGGTTGTTTTTCAACAATCGAATAAATTCCGCAACAAAGTAAATAAACGTGAAAGATGGTACGGCGGCGCATATCATGTCGAAGAACTCAAGAGTGAGTTTATCGATGAACTGGCCGAAATAAGACCAAAAACATACTTTGCGATACCCGCGCCCAACATATTTATGCCACAAAATTTTCGCATCGAAAACCTTGAAAATCTGACAAATTCGGAACAGGATTTTCCAACTTTGGTCTTTCAGGATGACAATGTCAAAATTTGGCATCATCAGGACATGCGGTTTAATTTGCCAAAAACGCATGCAGAAATCAGGCTAAGGTCACCAGTTTTTTTGAGTTTGTTTTCAGTATTTTTTAAATGAAAGTTGTTACTTTTTGAATGTATTTGTTTTTTCAAAATCAAGCTATTATTTCAAATGATTAGATGGTATGTTAGTTTCAAAACAAATTTTATATAAATAAGCATATCCTTTTTCCACTTAAAGTAGACGTTCATGGCGGCTACCTCATTTCCTCATTTTTCTAAGTTTATCTACCCCCAATATTTTACTATTTTTAGATTGGAACAAATAAACTTTTTTGAAACCTACGTTACCAAAAATGGGGAAATGAGCTAGCAGCGATGAAGGTCTACTTTAAGGGGAAAAAGGATATAAAACCGGACTTGTTTTCCTAGACAATTTTTTTTAATTATGAAAGTTTTTGACGATTTAATTTTTTTTTAATGTGTTGCAGTTTTTGTACAAGTTTTATCTTTAGTCCCCTTGATCCCAAGTTACCTAAGATAATTTATATTTTTGACCTTATCAAAGAGTAAAAAATCCAGAATATATTTCGAGTCCGAGATCCTATGTGTTAACTAAAATATATGTCATGATGCTTAATGACCATTTTGCACCGACATTATACCAAGCCCTTTTAGCGGAAGTGAATTGGAATTTGGAAATGGAATATGTAAGTAAATTTTATTTACTTTATATACATGTAACAACTAAAGTATTTTGTTTTAACTCGCACTTTAAAATTGAACTCTTTGCGAAATTTTTCCATATATTGACCTTGGTATCGAAAAATAACGAGCGATAACATTAGGGGTTGTTGAATTATACGATAACAAAGTTAAATTTAATGTTGGTTTTTAACGGTACAAATTACAAAAATTCAAACATACAAAAAATCAGAAACATACAAGTCAAGAATATCAAATCAAATAGTGACTACTTTCTCAATATAAGTATAATTTATACTGTATAAATGTATGGAGGAAGTTATGGGCCATATAACATTTGTATACAATTGTATGATGTATTAAGGGTATAATCTAACCTACGCGTTTTGATTCCCACCAATCATATCTCTCCTCATTCACAAGTTTTAAAAAATCAAAAATGAAAATTCTCTCCATATTGAGAAAGTAGTCACTACAGGGTGAGGTAATATAGATGCTAAGCCGTTTTTTGGTGACTTTAAGTAATAATATATTCGCTTATAATATATTCGCTCAGCGCACTCGTGAACCAAAAACGGCTTAGCATCTATAATACTTCACCCTGTATTTTACTTGGTATCCATAATGGATAATCCATTCTATTTATTTAGGACGGATTAATAATATCAGTGTGGGGGTTCAGTGATTCAATTCCACGCCTTTTGCATAAAATAGCCGAGTTGATTTCATCATACGAGCCGACTGAGGAGCGATTCAACGCAATGCGCGAATTACTTGTTCAGCGTAATTTAAATTTTGACGCTTTACAGTCCGCCCAAATTGTCCAAAACGAGCGGCTTAATTTCACGATGGAAGCTAAAGGTTACAATTTAGATATGTGGTCCTCGTGACATCTAGAACTATCCCTCAGAGGGATACCATTTAGAGTAGCCGGGTAAATAGTCGTAGATTTCGCCCGATTATTATTTAGAATTATTCTCATTGTCTAAATTATTCCCACAGGTTACGTTACACCCTACAGTCAATTGAAAATCTTGGAAGCGATGACATTTAAACACGTACGTATAAACGTAGAAAATGTGATTCTAAAATCAAAACAAATAAGATATAAAAATAATAAAATCATCCTATTAGGGTACAGGATGGGCCCGCGAAGCGGGGCTACATAGGATGCGATTACACTATTGGGGTACAGGATGGACCCGCGAAGCGGGCTGCATAGGATGATATTACCCTATTAGGGTACAAGATGGGCTCGCGGGGCTACATAGAAGGCGGTTACCCTATTGGGGTATAGGATGGGCCCGCGAAGCGGGACTATGAAATATGCAATTACCCTATTAGGGTACAGGATGGGCCAGCGAAAATATACAGAAATAAGCATATTATTGTAGATTAAATCGTATATTCGCGACAACTTTGACGGTTGCAAAGTGATCGCGCTCATTGCGGGCAACATTCGCACCCACCAAGCAATTAATACCATAAAAACGTTTGTCAAAAAGATGAAGATTAATGGCCCATTCTCCGACAGTCATCGCTATAGCTCAACCCGCTCCGTACAACTCCCACCGGG
>SCLG01000050.1:151005-200961 GCA_004367875.1 Oikopleura albicans
CCTTCGTCGCACAAAAAAACAGAGCATGAAAAACTAAAAATCACAATACTTCAACGGTTTCCATAACAAGTCCCCCAAAAATTAGTACATCCTACAATACATTACATTTTAAGATTGGCAAAGTGAGTATGAAAGACAAACTGAAGTTAACGATAATACAAAAGTTAACCCGCGATGAGTGTTTTCATTTCCTGCGCACACGGCGGCAGTTGGGTTATTCGGTGAAATGTGTCATGGTCGAGGATCCTGGCGATGTCATATCTTACATGTAAGTCCGACACGGTTTAAATTGGTATAACTTATACCATATAAAGTTCAAGTTGAATAATCACAAATAAATTATCGGCAATAATATACACCATATGTACCTTAATCTTGGGAAAGTTTGGGCCTAAATTTAAACAAAATAACGGAAAATAGGGTCATATTACCAAGATAACGGTACATTGTGTAGGTTTATTGTTGAGAGTGCGTAGGCGACCCAAGATAATGGAAAATAGGGATTACGTAACTCGAAAGTATTGAGAAAGTATTGTTTTTTTAATAACTAATAAACTTCTTGTAAAATTTGTCCCAAAAAATCACAAAGAGAATCATAATTCACTTTTTTTATAGAATTCTGATTCAAAGTAGCAATTCGACTGAAGTTCTTATGCAAAATATAGAAGAATATGTCAACTATACGGAATCGTATATGAGACGTATTCCAGAGCCACTTTTCGAGAACCAAATAAATCAGACGCTTATCACATTGGATCAACCCATTCCGACATTGGCGCAACAAATGAGCACTTGGATGATGACAATTCGGTCGGAACGAAAGAAACTCGATTTTAAAATTAAAGAAAAAACCAAAAGCCTCTTGACCAGTATCAAACTCGCGGACGTGATCGACCTCTATAAAAAGGTATTTTAGGTGTCTAGTCGGCGCACTTTTTATCCAATTCAGAAAAATTGGTCGATAAGTGCTGTCTAAAACACCATTTGGACGCCAAGTGTTATTCAAAATATAGTATAGGTTACAATAATGTGCTTCTCGTTTTGTCAAATTTTGTATTCTAATAAGCTGAAAAACTAGAAAAGCGACAAGCGCGTTATTATACTGGTATGGGTCGTCAGTTTGTCACTCAGCTCGACGCGGGTTTTATAATAGATACGAGCGAGTGCCGTTTCAAACCTACAAGTGAAATTTTCTCGGTGACACATTTTTACTCACGCCAATATCTCATACTGTATACAGCTGTATAACGTGGCGCCTAAATTATCGCCAAATAGCGTTGGTATGAATTTCAAATATTTTATCAGTATTTTAGAAAGGACTTCGCGACCAGTTTGTGGTCGCAAAAACCAGCCCAGCTTTTAGCTACCAAAAATGGTCGTTATAATACTTTATACCGTTAACTGCACTTTGGTATTATTTAGCATTAACTCCCAGGGGGAAGTGCGTGTATATAGACACGCAACTTGTGTTTTTCGTCGATTTAAGGCATATGGAGGCCCCGTAGAGCAAAACGGGTATTGCTGACCTCCCCTCAACTTTTCGAGAAAATTCGATTGACGATGTTTTTTGCGTAGGTTGGATATTTCAAACAGCTCTCTAGGGGCCCTGGGGACCCAAATCAATTTCTCAATAGTCAGATCGACGTAGTTTGACGAGCTCTACAACTTTGCTTCACCAGTTTTTTTTTTTGAAATATTGCGAATTATTGTGAATTTATTAAGTGCGTGTTTATTTACACACACTTTCCCCCTACGGGTTCCCAAAAACTCTTTCCCCCTGAGAGTTAATAATATGATTTTGATTTATGGTCTCATTTTAGCGGGTCCTTTCCGTATCACGTGCGCGAATGACAATAGTGGCACTGAGTCAAAATGCAATTGAACCAGAAGCGAATGAAAAGAATATTGCGGCCTTAAGTCATTTCGGAAGCAATTTGACGATATTGACGGATCCGTTTGAGTTCAAAGCGAAAAGCAATTTATATCCGGCAATATCGGATACGTGAGTGTACATGTATGGATACCTAAATAAAAGATGTATTATTTACTTACTTCTACCGCAAATAAAGGAAACTTTCCATTGTCCTAATTACCTTATGTTTGAAAAGCGTAGGGATGTTAGTCTTTCAATTTGAGTACTGCGGAGCGTTTGAAATGTGGTCAAATTTCGAGTACGACGACCAATTCTTCACTAGACTGATAAAAAACGGACAACATGCGAGTTTCGCCTGCGAGTTAAACGGTGAAGGGTACTAAGCAGATACAGACGCTCCGCGCCTATTGGCTCATGCTTTTTTATGGGCGCCTCTTATTGGCTAGCGTCCTTTAGCCACGCAAACAACTCACCGCGCTGCTTGTAATTTTGTACTTACACTTTTGATCGCGAAAAANAAGAATATTGCGGCCTTAAGTCATTTCGGAAGCAATTTGACGATATTGACGGATCCGTTTGAGTTCAAAGCGAAAAGCAATTTATATCCGGCAATATCGGATACGTGAGTGTACATGTATGGATACCTAAATAAAAGATGTATTATTTACTTACTTCTACCGCAAATAAAGGAAACTTTCCATTGTCCTAATTACCTTATGTTTGAAAAGCGTAGGGATGTTAGTCTTTCAATTTGAGTACTGCGGAGCGTTTGAAGCCCATGTGAAATGTGGTCAAATTTCGAGTACGACGACCAATATCTCCCAAAATATCTCTCTCTATATGTGCACGTTTTTTGGATATCCTCATTACAAACACCTGACTTTAGTTGTTTTATTCTTCACTAGACTGATAAAAAACGGACAACATGCGAGTTTCGCCTGCGAGTTAAACGGTGAAGGGTACTAAGCAGATACAGACGCTCCGCGCCTATTGGCTCATGCTTTTTTATGGGCGCCTCTTATTGGCTAGCGTCCTTTAGCCACGCAAACAACTCACCGCGCTGCTTGTAATTTTGTACTTACACTTTTGATCGCGAAAAAACCCGTTTATGAGTACTTTCGCGAACACACCATTTGGTCTTGAATTGTTGTACAAAGTATGGTTTCGCGACCACATTGTCGCGAAATGGTGTTTTAAACAAGGTTTCGCGACCATTTTTTCTACTTCGAAACAGTGGTCGCGAAACCTTACCCAAAACACCATTTCGCGACCATAACGAAACCATATTTTGAACAACAATTCGCGACCAAATAGTGTGGTCGCGAAAGTATTCATAAACGTGTCGCGAAATTGCTCCACTCCAGTTGAACTGACATGTCCCGCAAAATAAAGTTAATTAAAGCAGTTATACAACTTATACCATGGTATTAACCATGCATACCATAATCACTGAAACTGTATCGTTTAAAAATAATTCTAACTGGACTTTTCTACACGCAGAATCGTGTTTGACAACATTTATAAACCTTTTACATGAAAGACCTGAGTTTATATGACGTAAGTGCGCCAATGCTCAATTAATACTACTTACAAAAATTTGAAAAAAAACTTGCGGTCGTGTTTTCGGAAGAAGATCTTTTTTCTTGAAATCATCGGACTTACGTACTCGTCACATCATCCAACAATGTTGATAAACAACTTACTAAAATACCGGGTATTTTTTTTTTTTTTGAATTCTGAAAAGCTCAGACCTTCGTGCAATGTGCCAATTGGGACACTTGTGAGTTTTGTTTTCATTGGCCAAGTGGTGCGTCGTAATTATCTAAATCTTCACATTTAAAGATGACCAGGACACCTTATGTAAAGATAAATATAGCTCCGTATATTAAATGAGTTACATTAAGAGAATTTTACTTAATATAATTTTTTTGAAATTCTTGTTAAGTTTCTTACTAAAACTTAGAAACGATTTGTCCTATCCAGTCAAATATTTATTCCATTCATTATGAAGATGAATGATGACAGAATGTACGTTTTTTTTTGTTATCCAGACCTAAACCAAAGTCATTCAATTACACTTTGTTATTAACTTCTTAAAATTAACTGATTTCACCAATTTTGGATGATTTTTTTGTGTTTGATTGATTTAAAAGCTTTGTTTTGTTTATACGGAAATTTCGACAATTTTTACATACTCGAAATTTCTAGAGAACGCATACGCACGAGGTCGGGTCGAAGTATAGATTTGCGCTAAAAGGGAGTCATTAAAAAATTCTAGAATACGAATCTGTGATATTTTTACGGTGGATGCTCTATACTCATGACAATTCGTTGTCATGGATACGCGGAAAACCTTTTATATCCGCGGAGTAACTCCTATTAACTTCATTCCAGCATCAACCTGACGCTCCATGAGTTGTTTTCTGCTTAAAGGTAGACGTCAGATATAAAAATTGTTATCAGCGGTTTTGCGTATATTGACTGTAACCAACATACGTCTAACTGATTATCGTCTGATGGTATACATGGAAAGTTTGACAAGCTAACTAGAAAATATGTTAATCAGAAATAATCTTTTTTACGCGTAATGCAAAACAAGAATTTTAGAATCTATAACTAACCCCTTTCTCGTAAACCCTACGACGTAGAGTTTGGTTAACCCGCATCCACAGTTTTGGGCAAATGTTCAAAATGGCGAAACCCGAAAACGGCTAAACATNTATCACCGGTTTTGCGTATATTGACTGTAACCAACATACGTCTAACTGATTATCGTCTGATGGTATACATGGAAAGTTTGACAAGCTAACTAGAAAATATGTTAATCAGAAATAATCTTTTTTTTACGCGTAATGCAAAACAAGAATTTTAGAATCTATAACTAACCCCTTTCTCGTAAACCCTACGACGTAGAGTTTGGTTAACCCGCATCCACAGTTTTGGGCAAATGTTCAAAATGGCGAAACCCGAAAACGGCTAAACATGATAACAGCACAACATGAATTTTTTTCTTGATTAATTCAAGATCGTAAAATGTGGGTAGTTTACTGCAGTCGGATCGCATCAGGTTAAAAAGGTAACTTAGTCTGAGTCAGGGTCTTACATTCACGTTTGACAAATTGAAGGATTTAGTATCCGTTAATCGCCATGTGTAAGCTTATAATTGTGGGGGTTATACGTTCATACACACTATCTATCCAGAAGCAAGTAATGTGAAATTGATCCGCTTTTCGTTCGTAATTATATTGTCCAGTAAAAAAACTAAGGATATGATTAACTCTACGGGATAATTACAATTAAGTAGTTAACTATTTCCCAAATGTAACACATAGATTAGAAATTTTTGTTCGCCATGGCTAGGACAGCCACCTGGGATTTTTACCCGATTATAAAAGTACTTCAAATTGCTTGATTGTAAGATATAGATGGTAAACCGCAACGGCGCATCCGATGGTGAAACTTAGAAGTTTCTACTGCCAACCGGTTAAAAGTTAACCACGAAAAACTGATAAAATAACGTTTTTTTCTAGTTTTAGGCCATAGACCACCTTCGGACCTAACTTTTGACATGCTTTCTGAAACCACGTAATCAAAACAGATCTAACCGTACTAAAATGATCTAGGACGAGATCAGAAAGTGGTTAACTACGCGGTTGAAAATCAAATTGAGCATGGTTCGAACCGGCTTTTATTTAGACAAGGAACCAAAAGAAAATCGTAACCAGTTGTTATTTGGCAGCGGTTAAACTATTTGAAATAATCCTTTATATGCGCATCGTAATATTTCATCGCCGATTACGCTCTGCGCAGTTATCTTCCCATTTCTAAATGCTTCGCCAGATAACTGCGCAAGTGGTATACTCGATGGTCGTTTTTCGCTATTTATTTGCAATAGAAAACATAAAATCTAAAAAAAAATGACAATATGTTTGTCATCAATTCGTAAATGGTCTTATGCAGAAGATGATACCAACGGATAAAAAAATGTGAAACACAAAGCACGTGCGGAGAAATGCTGCGAACTTTTGTGACAAATAAGATTTTGAGTAAACTTCACTCAAAAGAATGTCAGAATATACCTAATCGTATTAATGTCAGATTGAAAATCAGACGGCAACTTTAGATATGCATATTTGGGATGACAAAAAGAAAACGAAATGTGCGTGCCAACTTTGTACCTTGGCATAATTTCACTCAAATTGTACACTTTTGACTAAGGACTAATATATACCATCTGAGTTAGTTTTACATTGATTTGACAATGTGTCCGCAAGTTAACTGTCTAAAAATGTTATACCAGAAATTTTCATTATAATTTCGACGTGGTTTCTTGTTTTTTTTTTAAGATGACCAAAAATAAAATAAATCAAAAATTCCATAAAAAGAGAACTAAACAAATGATCTGGACGTTTCATATTTTTAACGTTTATTTCTCATTATAAAATGACAACAATACACTGATTTTTTACTTTATTATTTTTTTCTGGATTTTTCTATCAAAAGAAGTTAACAATGTTTTGGGACACCTTGTGGATTTCGTTACAAAAAGACTAAAATAACAATTTAGTACTTCATTGTTACTTTTGTTTTTTGTAGCAACATCCACGCGGTGTCCCAATCCATTAGCAAGATATAATATGTAATTTACAGCCATCTCTATATTTTTAGTGGATTGGGACTCCGCGTGGATTTCGCTACAAAAATACTAAATGCGCAATTTAGTATATTTAGATAGTAAATAGAAAATTTCGGCAATAGTTTCACCCATGTCCTGATTTTTAGGGTTTACGTGATTTTTAGGTTTTACGAAAGTGGCCCATATTTTACGAACCATAGTTACGATTTTTTCGTTTTCTTTTTCTTGATTGGCTAAAAAAGCATCTCCTGTGAAATTTTCGGGTCCTAGCGACGACTATCGTTTTCGACCGTCGACAACCTACCCATATCGTAACGGTTAACCGTAACGCAAATTGTAACTATAGGCCCGGATCGTAACAATTAGCCCATTTCTTTTGATTTGTGTATCAATTTGAAGTCAAATTGTGAGTTATTCACTTTCACCAGAAAAGCAAACTGTTCGACGGATAAGTTGCCAATCCCCAGTTAATATTGCGACCGTACGCTGTGTTTATCTCTTACATATATTTAGATTGTAAATCCAACGTCAATTTAAAGATGTTTAAAATATATCTGCAATTGAAGCTTTCATTGCGTTTAATAGTAAATGCATTCGCATGTTTTAAAGAAATTATATAGTTCGTACTTCTTGAGAAAATAAAATGAGTTCTCAAATCTTCTAACGCAAATTTATTAGTGCTTTGACACGCCTTAATTATTACATTGAGCAGTTAGTAATTTGCTCGACACTATTCATGCATAATAATATATACCAAGTGCCGCTACGAGTTCTTATATTTGATCTAGGAACAAACGATATTACAACACGCAACTAAAATTCAGGTCCAAGTTGGACCGTCCAAGAATCAGAAATAACCAGAAAAGGAAAAAATAATCTTGCCCATTGGTACTAGTTTAGGATGCAGTAAATTATTTTAAAACTGCACAAAGGCAGAAAATACCGGACATCGGTCTGATTGTCTAAGCAATAAAATAGCACCCAAGGAAAAATTTTGCCTATTTGTCTATCTTTAATAAAGAATACCGCACCAAAAAATAATAGAAAAACTGCAGGTTTTTTGAAGAAAGACGTTTTTGCAATCGAGATTTTAATCAGATTTAGATCTGAACAATGCTGCAAATAATCAATTGCCACAGCTGGCTTTGGGTTTTGGAGTACATAATTGGCAGGTACAATTTGGCAGGTGGCATCTTAAAGTGGCAAGATTTTTTGATATAAATACAACTTGTTACTACTCATATTTATCAAATTTTGAGTTTTTTACAAGAAGTTGAAAAAAAACGAGAAAAAAAACTCGAGAACAAACTGACGAAAAAACTATTTTAGTACTATGTACGTTTTTACCGGTTTTCTTATGTCTGCTGTGTTGGTAATTTACAGATTCTACTCATGGGTTGGTAAATACCAGGAATTCGACAGCTTACTTGTTAATAATACCGAAATTGAAGAGCGATTTGCGCGACGAAATGCAATCAGTCAAAAAGGCAACAGTGATAAACTTATTTACCGGTACTAGTAAATTTAATTTAAAATTACCGGTATTGCAGGATTTAATTAATCCCACAAAAACTATTTGAAGTCACAAAAAAAATGTGAAGTATTATTTACTTACAAAAGTTGGTCCAAAAACCTTAGAATCATAAAAATTATCACTGCGCCAAAGCGTGTCAATATTACGATACTATAATGGAAATTTCAGCTGAAGGTACGATTGAAGAAATGCTGACGTTTCATCACGAAATCTACCACCTTAGTAAGTGTTAAACCTGTACATAAAAACCGGTATAACAATTTGCCCAAAAACTTCAGTACCCTTTTTCGGAATTTTTTTTCCCTGTGGCTTGACTCGACCCCGTTTACGAACATACGTAATATAATTATTTTCAGAGCTACCCGACAAATCCGATGCTACAAATGTGACGTATCCGCGTCATGGTCCATATTCCCACCTTCGTCCCATAACTAGCAGTTTCACGGGCCGAAATATCACAGACTTCTCCGCGTGCTTGCCGGCAAAGTCCGGTACTTCGAATTATTTAAGAGCACTGGCCGAATTGAAATTGANTTAAAACGTGGAAACTCGTTCGTCAACGCGCGAAATCCTTTTACGCGATTATTTTCGGCTTGGAAGGATAAATTTCGGCGTTTTGAAAATATAAGTGAAACATCAAAAAGTTATAGAATATACGATCATCCTGCTAAACTAATGAAACGGTATGAGCGGTCGGGTCCAACGGAGGGATATAAAATATCATTTGATGCTTTTGTGAGGTTTGTGGCAACTGAAAAACCACGGGCGAATCCCCACTGGAGGGAGCAAAACTATTTATGCCGACCATGTCAAGCAAACTACACGTATATTTCACATATAGAAGGTAAGGATACGTTCAGTAAAAACTAACGGAGTATATATCTGTATGCAGGGGTGTGCGTATTAAGGGTTAGTTAACAATTTTTGAAAAACGGCCCTATTTAGCACTACCGACCCTAATTCCGAACCCCTGTGATATATTTATTTAGCTATACATGCCCTCTACGCAGTTATCGGACCGATTTACACGCCCCTGGCAGGGGCCGCCAGTTTTCATAAATTCGTTTTTAACCACCGGCGCTGGCGGTATGTTGTGTTTTTCCCGGAAAAAATATATTTTGGAAACATGGCTACTAAAATGACAACGTTACCTTAGATTTAATTGACACAAATATCAGCGGCTTTAGAATTGAAATTCAAAAATCAACTGATTGGTCAAAACACATTTCCATAAAATCATTTTTGTTTTCAGATTGCGACGAGGAAGCACCGAAATTATTCTCGAAATTGGAACTTGAAAATCTGAAATTACCGCCAAAATACAACAAAGCTGATTTCAATACTAGCCTTGTTCAAAAGATTCCAGACCACTTGATGGATTACTTTAGTGAGCCATACCCGACACGATTTATATCAAAAAGTCAGTGCGGTTACTAAATATTTAGGTTACGCAAAAAATAACCTATAGACGCATTTTGTGGGTGATATAACTGTACTAGACATCATTATTATCTTTCCGACTGTGGTGGCCTATGACACTGTCTGAATCAGTCTCTTTTATTTTGTGATGAAAGGTTAATTCGCCAAAAAATTTCCCTTTTTGGAACATTGTCAATGGCCAGAAATTTTGGCGGATTACCCTTTTGCCACAAAATAAAAGAGACCGAGTCAGATGGTGCTGCCTAGGACATGTCAAACATTACTGTAATAACAAAGATATTATTGTGAAAATGAGAATATTGTCGTACTACACTTTGATACGAGTTGACACTTTCGTTTCCGATTTTTTTTCTTGTCAAAAACTGTCAACTCGTTCCAAACTGTCACTTCGTTCGGTCACTTTTGCCTATTGTTGCGCATTTTTGCCCAAAAAACTCCCAAAAAGTGTCACTTCGTTCCAAACTGTCAACTCGTTACCACATCAACTGTATATATTTCAAAATCAATAAATTGAAATTGTAAACTCAACATCCATTAGCGTCCTCCCTCGGAATACAGATTATTAATCAATGCCATGATAGTTGTCATTTTACCGTATGTCGGCACATAGACAATCGTGGTGATGCCAAAAACGTTACAAATCATATATAGATTGCTCAACGTGCGACAGTCTGTCCGCCAACATATCGTAGTGATATGAGAATAGGAAGAAAATAAATAATGTTACCAATTTTTGGGAGTGGGGTACATAAAAAACCCATTTATGAGTACTTTCGCGACCACAAACGAAACTACCCTTCACCAATTTTTGGTAACGTTGCTTTGCAGCGCGTCTGAGGCATATAAAAACGCATTTCCATCAGAAAAACTTTTCCTATTTTTTATCAAGACGATACGGCACGTGTTAGAAAAAGGATCACTTCTCGTGTAATTTTTTGTAGTCGGCTAGATAAAATATTTAAGAATGTTGAAATATTCGCGTCTGAACAATTCGCCCTTTTTGAAAAGTTTTAAGTACATAATCTCATGAATTTATTTTTAGCGTTTTGGTTGATTGCGGTAAATTGCTGACTTTATTAGTCTTCTGAGTCGTCTGTATATTTTAGGGTACGAATACTGGTCATTAGCACTTCATGCAGTCAAAAATACAACATAAATGAAATAATACTTTAAGATTTTCTCGCACCTTAATAAATAAACTTACTTAGCGCAATTCGGCGTCTTAACCGTTGTTTAACAAAATTTTGTTGTGACAGCAGAATAATGTTCCGCTTTGACGATAAGGGTGTTAAAACGCACATTTTAGAATTTCTAAATATTTGAAGGCTGCGGACGTTGCATACCCAAAATTACTCATGATTCTTTGGTCGTGCTAAACCTGGTGTGGTACTAAATAGGAGTTGGGCTAATGAATTTGTTATAAACAGTAAATACTGAAGATTTTTACGGTTCTTCACCGTGTCATATATGAACTCCTGGCGTTTTCCTTTTTTTTTCTAGATGAACCCCATATCAAAAGTCAGTTCGAGAGTTAATTACCAGCCCGACATCACAGCCGATCGCAGCTCAGTTATATGTTTGAAGTGGAAAGCACAGGCGAGCGCAGCTCGATTTTTTTCCCAGCCCGATAGGACAGCACAGCACAGCTCATTTTTTCTGACTTATACCAAATCCTGCCATAGGGCACGAATTTTAAATGAAAAGGCACACCTTTAGCCGCTAGGGAACATTTATGGACTCCGAAAGGGTCTCCACGGGGAGACGCTCAGTCATCTAATATGAATTCAATAAATTAAAATTTTATTATTGCAAAAAAAAGAGCAACAAAAATTTTAGAGGACGAAACAACCAAGCAATGTGATTTATCCGACTGATCCAATTAGGATCGGCATAATCCGGTGCGAAACTCGTTCAATTTTAACTCGATAAATTTAATTACAGAAGTGTAATACAATGACTCTCAGCCTCTAATCAATTTTATTCGATACCTATGAGCGGGTTAACGTTTAAGCTCAACATTAGAATCGGAAACCGAAATACGTTCACAGTTTAAAATTTAGAGTTTTAAATCATAAATTAAAATCGTTGATCCTCTTGGTTTCGCTTGTTTTATGAACGTTTTGCCATTTTTCACTAAAAAATCNATAGTCTGTCCGCCAACATATCGTAGTGATATGAAAAGAGGAAGAAAATAAATAATGTTACCAATTTTTGGTAACGTTGCTTGGCGGCGCGTCTGAGGCATATAAAAACGCATTTCCACCAGAAAACTTGTCCTCTTTTTTTATCAAGACGATACGGTACGTGTTAGAAAAAGGATCAGTTTTCGTGCAATTTTTTGTAGTCGGCTAGATAAAATATTTAAGAATGTTGAAATATTCGCGTCTGAACAATTAGCCCCTTTTTGAAAGGGTTTAAGTACATAATCTCATGTATTTATTTTTGGCGTTTTGGTTGATTGCGGTAAATGTCTTACTTTATTAGTCTTCTGAGTCGTCTGTATATTTTAGGGTACGAAAACTGGTCATTAGCACTTCATGCAGTCAAAAATACAACATAAATGAAATAATACTTTAAGATTTTCTCGCACCTTAATAAATAAACTTACTTAGCGCAATTCGGTGTCTTAACCGTTGTTTAACAAAATTTTGTTGTGACAGCAAAAGAATGTTCCGCTTTGGCGATAAGGGTGTTAAAACGCACATTTTAGAATTTCTAAATATTTGAAGGCTGCGGACGTTGCATACCCAAAATTACTCATGATTCATTGGTCGTGCTGAACCTGGTGTGGTATTAAGTAGGAGTTGGGCTAATGAATTTGTTATAAATAGTAAATACTGAAGATTTTTACGGTCCTTCACCGTGTCATATATGAACTCCTGGCGTTTTTGTATTTTTTTTTTTTCTAGATGAACCTCATATAAAAAGTCAGTTCGACAGCCAGTTCCCAGCCTGACATCACAGTCGAGCGCAGCTCATTTATATGTTTGAGGTGGAAAGCACAGCTGAACGTAGCTCGATTTTTTCCCAGCCCGAGAGGACAGCACAGCTGAACGCAGCTCAATTTTTTTTCCAGCCCGAGAGGACAGCACAGCACAGCTCATTTTTTTTTCTTACTTATGCCGAGCCCTGCCGTAGGGCACGAATTTGAAATGAAAAGGCACACCTTTAGCCGCTAGGGAACATTTATGAACTCCGAAAGGGTCTCCACGGGGGAAAATGTTATTTTCACCAATATGACTCTGGTATCCTGGATTTTTTTTTTTGATTTATTTTTACACTACCCACACTAGTCCTTTGAACTAGCAAAAACGTATTTTTTCATAATGAAAGAGTTGATTTGATAACATATATTTCTACATTATAATTGAAAATTTTATTCCAGATATTTCGCCTTTCGGCATTCTCAGTGGAAGGTGTTTTTGCGACTAAAAGTCTATATCAAAACAATACAAATGTAAAATGTTCTTAAAATTCTAGAACATTTTACACAAAATAGTTGATTATAATACAATGCGTCGAATAATTATAGAACGGGCACCTAACGCATTTCATAAATGCCCGTTCTATAATGTCAAATAATCGAAATTTGCTTATGTTTAACCTGTTCATTAAGAACAGGGGAATTCAATTTAATAGCAATCGCTTCAATACGTGTTCTTTTGTAATAATTCGTTATATTACTACAAAGCGGTTTGAAACAATTGGTAATAAATTGTCTGCGCTCTGTTGGTGTAGGTGGCACCTTTTCATTATTTTGAATTTTTTCATATTTTTCGTTGAGTTTAGCTATGTAAGCATCACATTGGTTAATATGATCATATATAGGAGTATTTTTTGTGCGGTTATGTTCTAACATTCTATAATGTAACCGTCGATAAGATTCTCCGATATATTCAGTTCCACAGACACATTTAAAAAGATATATTGTGCTGTGTTGTTCTGATTTAGGTGTTATTCTTTTGAGTTTTGGGAGAAAAAATGAGCTTAATTTTATATTACTCCAACAAATATTCAAGCCGTAATCTGGTGTTACACTTTTGATTAGATTTTTCATCTTAAATGCAACTTTTTCACAGCGACTGTGAGTAAAAGATAAAGATAAATTAAAATTATTTGGCTTTATTTCATACTCCGATTTTTCCTTTGGTTTGGGTTGAAAATTGTTCATTTTAATGGTTTCTATTTTTCTATTGACCAATTTTGTAGGAAATTCATTTTTAAAAAATCTATTTTTAAGTTTGTTTAATGAATTTGCTAAATCGGATTCAGTAGAGCAAGTGTTGTTTATTCGGTGAATTTCACCACATAAAATTCCAATTTTCTGTTTTTTAGGCATAACTGCCTTATTAAAATTACACATTACATCAGACGATATCGGTTTTTTATAATTTCTAATTTGTAACGAGTTTTGATTATCAACATAAAACTCCATGTCAAGAAATGGTAAAGAGTTATTGACCATTTCTTGATCAGTATATTTCAAACTCGGGTGAAATGTATTCATGTCATTAAGTATACGGTTTTTTGTTCCCTTTTCGCAAATAAGTATACAATCATCTACGTATCTACCAAAATATAACAAATTTCCATTTTCCAAATGTTTTTTTATTATTATGCGCTCCATGCTCCAACAAAAAATGTCACTTAAAAGGGGGCTAATTTTGCTGCCCATACTGCAACCATTAATTTGTCGATAAAATCCTGTCAGTGTTGAAAAACTAGAAAATTTTGTCAAAATACTCAATAAATATTCCTTAAAAATGTTTTTTGGTATTTTTAATGTTTTTTCACGGCCTGAATTATCCTTAATTTTTTCTTTAAAATAAAGTTTAGGGTTTTTATATATTTCTGTTGTTACAAAATTTACTACAAATGTAATATCTACGGACGTAAACAAAGATATAGCATCAAAACTTATTAGCTCATGTTTGGAATGGTCAAATATATTTTGCATTTTTTGAAAATGATTAATTCTGTAATCTTTCGTAGATTGAATTGTAAATTATGAAATGCGTTAGGTGCCCGTTCTATAATTATTCGACGCATTGTATTATAATCAACTATTTTGTGTAAAATGTTCTAGAATTTTAAGAACATTTTACATTTGTATTGTTTTGATATAGACTTTTAGTCGCAAAAACACCTTCCACTGAGAATGCCGAAAGGCGAAATATCTGGAATAAAATTTTCAATTATAATATATGAATTATGATGTCTCGAGAACAAATGGAATATATTTCTACATTTGTTTTTTTGCACTCAATTATTTTTTTACTAATTGCAGTCTGTTTAAAACACGACGACTGCAACAAAACTGAAACAAACAAAGTAAACAATAATAATACATTACTTTATCAAGTGTTTAGTTAGCAATGAAGATGACAAATTATATATGTTAACAAATCAACTCAATCAATATTCAAAATGACCCAATCCTATGTTACTGTTTCATGTTAACACATTTGTTGAATCAGTTGGCATGAATTATGATGGGCAGCTCAACTGCCGTCGGTGACACATTTGAATATTCTACATTATCTTGAAAAAAATTCAGTTAGACAGTCTAGCTTTGTGATAACTAAGTCGATATGTCCAATGTCAGGGTGTTCATAGTATTGTTTCTGAAATAATAATATTTTAGACCAAATGCAGTGCTGTCATAGGAAATGATCCTTTGCTAGTATTACAACGTTCAAAGCTATCAATGCGTTTTTCAATATGGCATGCACTTCTAATGCGGTATGTATTTTGGCCAAAAGTTCCAGGGCAAAACTAGGGATTTTTGTTTTTAATGAAGAATAGTTAAAATAGAACATTTAGCATTTGTTTTGTTACAGTTGTGGACACGAGAACGTGACAAAATCACGAGAACGTGACAAAATCACGAGAACGTGACAAAATCACGAGAACGTGACAAAATCACGAGAACGTGACACTTTTTAACAAACGGGCGTCATTTACGAGAACGTGACAGATTTTTGAAAAAAAGTGGACGAAATACGCACCTTTTTCGAAAATTTTGTCACAACGAGACACTTTTGAAGATTTTTTGTCAACTTATCTAAAATTTTTCTGAAAAAATCTTGTTTTTCATAAAATAAAAACTTATTAAGTACAAAAAGGTGATTTGGAAAGTACAAAATAATTTTCTATAAACTTTAATGCGTGAACAAATGCTGCCCAAATTCTAAAAAATACATTTTTTAAAGTTTTTATATTAAAAAAATGTAAATTAACTTACGAACGGTTGTCAAAAAATGTTACGAGAACGTGACAGTTTTTGGCAAGTGAAAGTGTCACGTTCTCGTGTCCACAACTGTATATTTGCAACTTCTTCTGAACGTCACGAAACATCAATTACAGATAACTCCCTGCGCTGTTATCTTGTCACCCGTTATCGTGCAGATTTTACCGTTGGCTTCGTTATCTTGCAGATTTTTTCGGCCAATTTTCCAGGACTCTATATCTTTATGTGTTAAGTACTGCGCTGTTATCTTGCAGATGTTCCCGTTCGCTTCATTAGCTTGCGGATTTTTTCCATGCGAAGGTTGCAAGATAACAGCGCACGGGGTGTAGTTCAAATTTTGTTGATTATAATTTTCAACGTGAAATTCATCTCGGAGCAATTTTTCAGGTTTAATCCATTCTCAAAGGACGTTTGTTCTATACACCGCTTGCGGGTTTATCCGGCCATTTTGCCAGCTCGTGGGCTTATCCGGCCACTTTTTTTTATTTCCAAGCTATTTCGCCTACGGTTTGAGGGTTAACTCGAATAGTTCATCTAAACTCAACTAACCGAGCGTTTCTACCTTATCAACGTTTAGATAGGCTGGCAAAAATAGCAATTGAATTTTGAACTGCAATTGCATGCAAATAAAATAAATCTTAAAAGTAAACGTAAAAACAGCTTTCTTTTCTGAGGAAGCACTTATGTCGACATAAAAGGGGCTGTGGAAGGATGTGTAGACAATCTATTATCAATATAAGTAAACACCAAAACATTCCAGTGAAAACACCTTTTCGTACTCGAATTTATCATGTTCTAGCAATAACAAACAAATGTATTTTTTTTCATTAGGATAAAAATATTCGAAACGTGTAAAAATAAATTACAGGCTTAAAATATCAATTATACAGTATAATTTATACTGTATGTGATTTGGAACTTGACTTTAGGTCAGAGGTCGGCACTCGAGTTTACCCGTACCCGACGTTGGTAGGGCACGAAGGGGTAGTTATTTTTTGCTCGGATATAGCCCGAGTTTTACCCGTGCTCGGGTATTACTCGAATTTTTTACCCAACCTTCTTTTTTGGCTCGGGTATTACCTGTGCTTTTTACCCGTGTTTTACCCGTGCTCGGGTATTACTCGATTTTTTCACCCGGCCTTCTTTTTTGGCTCGGGTATTACCTGAGTTTTTTACCCGTGTTTTCCCGTGGGTAAAAAACTCGGGCAGGTAAGAAAAAAGTCGAATGTGCCGACCTCTGCTTTAGACTAAATTCGTGATGTTTAATAAGACATAATATGAACTTCTTTTCTTAGAAATACTCGGACGTTATTCTGAGAAAATAAAACGATTGACGGTTAAACGCTCAGTCATCTAATATAAATTCAATAAATTAAAATTTTATTATTGCAAAAAAAAGAGCAACAAAAATTTTAGAGGACGAAACAACCAAGCAATGTGATTTATCCGACTGATCCAATTAGGATCGGCATAATCCGGTGCGAAACTCGTTCAATTTTAACTCGATAAATTTAATTACAGAAGTGTAATACAATGACTCTCAGCCTCTAATCAATTTTATTCGATACCTATGAGCGGGTTAACGTTTAAGCTCAACATTAGAATCGGAAACCGAAATACGTTCACAGTTTAAAATTTAGAGTTTTAAATCATAAATTAAAATCGTTGATCCTCTTGGTTTCGCTTGTTTTATGAACGTTTTGCCATTTTTCACTAAAAAATCACTAAAAAAAAATCACTAAAACTGTTGCCCATATCGGTGAAATATTTAAGAGAAACTCATTTAAAACACGGAATCGTCAAATGTTACTACTCCCAATAAATTCTTCACAGTTGTTTCCCTTAAATGATTACATCAAAAAAATCGTTTGTTTTCCGTGTTCAGCGGTAGAATGCGAATAGTTCCGTGCTTGTTATGTCTTTGTTACAAATCTATTACAATTTTAACTACCAATTGTAGGGAAACAGTGCATGTAGCTAGAAATGACTACAATTCCATTACTCATATTATAAACGCAGAAAGCTTTTTTGTTTGACAGTCAAGATAAAATGGGTGTATATGTTTTGTTACTCTTAATTAACCCGACACCGCGTTTAGTGCATATTCTCAGATGTGTGAACACTGCACTGTCCCTGAATAGTACCTAGTGCGCGGTCTAAGGTTAAAAATTGTAATCTTAAAATGTCCATACAAAGTAATATAATTATTAGTTAAACTTTGACAGTCTGTCCAGGGACTCTATAGACCAGAGGTCGGCACTTGGATTCCAACCCGAATTTAACCCGCGAGTTGGACACGGGTTGAACAACGATTTTCAGTTTTAAAAAGTCGGGTAAAACTCGGGTAACGGAATTTGGGTAAGAATTTATCAGAGTTTTACCCGCGGATTGGAATTCGACCTAGTAAACCCAAACGGGTTGGTTACCCTAGTTTTACCCGAAACAAGTAATCACGGGTAACTTTACCCGACTTTTACCCGCGGAATTAGAATCGGGTTGGACAAGAAAAATCAAAAAAAAAGAAAAGAAAATCAAAATGCCGACCTCTGCTATAGACTACCACATAGTTTTTATAGTTACGTATACAACATAGTTACATACATGTTACATAGTAGTGTTGCATAGACGTCATAGGTACATACATGTTATATAGTAGTGTTACAAGTAAAATCTATTACTTTTTTTATGTATGACTCATAATTATAGTACAGTGAGTTATTTGTATATCTGGCGGAAATCGTGCTCCGTTAAACTTACCTTCAAATTGGCACGCTTTTTTGACGCTTGTTAAAATTGCGGCCGCTGATTGGCTGCATAAACCTACGGTTCTCGCGCGAGAACATTAGCAAGATATTTAAATAACTCATGGTATATAATTAATAGCCATTGACACAGAATTTTTGAAAAGTCACATAGTTTTGACAAATCTGTAATTTTGTACAGTTGTCATCTTACAGATTTTCTAATGAATAAGGCTGTCGGTTAATCAAAATAATACGGAAGTGGCGCTCTTGTAAACGAGTGTTAAACATTTCTAATAAAAACTCGACTGTGACAGCATAATGACAGATGATAAGGGAGCACCACGAAATTTACGATCACTATTATAAGATTTTTCAACATTTTCGTATGATTTATCTCTCAAACACGATTATTCAGAAGTTTAACAATCGATTTGTGAACTTTGTCAAAATTTTCCATAGACTTGCATATTACAAACTGGTTATTATGTCTTAACTCCCCGGGGGAAGTGCGTGTATATAGACACATAACTTATTTTTTTCGTCAATTTAAGGCATATGGAGGCCCCGTAGCCTACGGGCCGTAGGGCAAAACGGGTAGTGCTGACCCCCTCAACTTTTCGAGAAAATTCGATTGACGGTTTTTTTGCGTAGGTTGGAGATTTCAAAAAGCTCTCTAGGAGGCCCTGGTACTCCAAAGCAATTTCTGAATAGTCAGATTGACGTAGTTTTACGAGCTCTACAACTTGGCTTTACCAGTTTTTTTTTAATTATTGCTAATTATTGTGAATTTTTAAGCGTGTGTATATAAACACGCATTTTCCTCCTACGGGTTCATAAACACTCCTTCCCCCTGAGAGTTAACAAAATATTTAATTTAGGGTTCAGTCACACCATAAGTTATGGTTCATAACTCAGATTTTATCAATCAGAACTTAAACATTGTTTGCGGCATTACCAGAGTGTGATCGATGAGAGTGATCGGTTTTTAGAATACGAAAAAAAATTAAATAATTAACTTTCAGAAACGTGATCGATCGAAGTGAGTAAAATGCGAGCATCACACTAACTTGGGTTTATTTAATATTGGTTCATTTTTTTTCGATCGTACACTTTAAGTTTGAGTTGGTCCGACAAAAAACGGAAGTCCCCTTCTTGGTATCACAAATTTAGTAAAATATATTTTTAACTTATATCCTCTAAACAAAACTTGAACGATCATATACACCACCTATCTGATTGAAGATATAGAGGCTTTAAATACAGTCCTCTTCCTATTAAAGGCCGCACTCTATCCGCAAAAACGCGGAACAAGGGTTGATTTGGGTTGCTTTCAAATTTTTCATTAAAAATAATATATTTTGTTCTTAGTTCTGTCATGTTTAACAGTCATGCGCATCGAGTTTACTATAACAGTCATGCGCATCTGGGGTAGCTAGCTACCCAATTTGTTCTAGCGCGCCAAACAATGAACGATTTTTTCTTATTATTATTTTATTTTGAAGCCCTGTTCTTCCTCTCTTACTGGGCTGATTTTCAACTTTAACCCTCGTCCTCCACGGACCCAAACGTAAAAACAATTTTCGAAAAAAAAAATATTTTTTCCCATATAAAAAAGTAAAATTGTTTTATGATTTTTTTTTATTTAGGAATAAAGTAAAAATAGGTAGCTAGCTACCCAATATGCGCATGACTGTTAACCCTCGTCCTCCACGGACTCAAACGTAAAACAAAATTTCTAAAAAAAATTATTTCTCTGATATAAAAACGTATTTTTTTTTTAATTTCAAATCCGTTGTCCATTTTTTATTATCACAAGCCGTTCTCTTTTTATTTAGAAATAAAGAGAAAATGGGCAGCTAGTTACCCAATATGCGCATGACTGTTAAATTAGATTTAGTATACATGTAGTTAGGTAAATGACGTGTTTCGAGTTCCAACTTCGGACACTGCATGATTCGGTGTCTTTGTAATAATGTGTAACAATATATTCTACCATTATAGATTTTTCTAGGCGATATATCTGTATTGTTTAATACAATAATATGCAATATACCATATATATTTTGTTACTTCCAAAATTGTAACATCTACCTCGCTTTATAACAAACCAAGATTTTTTTTTTAAATATAGTCGTCCCTTTACTGGTCACGAAATAAATCAAGCACGAAATGAAATTTAAATTTTATTGCCAACTTTTGACAATGATTGTGCCCTTTGCAAATGCTTCCAATCGATTGGGTCTTTTCTATCAACATCACAAAATTTCAAAAAGACGCAGAAATTATGAGGAAGCAAAAATCCCGACTATTATGAAATTACGGAAGATCCGACAAAATATGTGTACAGTAAAGGTCTGCAATAAATGCCTTAAAACCATTTTCACTGGACGGAATCGACGGGGAAATTTGTGTTTACGGGTACTTCAATTGAAAGGCTGCTGTAAAAACGCAAGATTGTTGAAAACGTTTTAGAAAGGACAATATACACCACTTGCGCCGTTATCGGGTCAACGTTTTGAGGAAAAAATTTGACCCGATAACGGCGCATGGCGTAGGCGGAATGTCTGAAAAATTTTGATGGGCAATTTTGACCCGATAATCCAGCGGGAATTTCGACTCGCTTTTTGCGTGACAAAAATTTTGACCCGATTACGGCACCAGCAGGTATTTTCTAGAACGTCTCATATATATGTCTTTATTTCATATTTCTGCACTAAATTTATTTTATAATTTCTGCACAACTTGACTATTAATAAACCACCGATATTATCGGAAATTGGCCCTTGGATTATTTATTAAAAAAACTTATTCGTACCATAAGAACTTAATTAAAAAATTGAATAAAAAAATTATACGAAGATGCAGCAATAACGACAAAAGTTAATATTGTTTACAATTGTATATACAAAATTTACATAATGTAATACATAATATACATACAATTTGTATATAAAAATTTTTTTTTTAAATTTGCTAAAATATTCTAAAAATGAAGAAAAGACCGAGACGTCTGAAAGTTAAAGCGTTAAATAAAAAAAAACTTAAAATAAAGAAGAGAAAAAAACTTGAAAAGTGAAACATTATAGCGTACCACGTGTAGCTCATTTTTTATCCTTTATGTGGTCATGAATGTATTTTACAAACGCATTACCCTCTATAATTTATATACATGACTTGGACTTGTTGAATCGTTTTGAAATTTTGTACTTAGCGTGACTCCGAAGAAACACGGAAGTCCTTACGTTTAAATAAATTTAACAAGATTGCAGTTTGCAATGGAACGTGTTGAAAGTTTTGACAAGCACTGAAGTCTCTCGAAAATATATTTCACTTGGATAAACACACATGACGTTTGCCGCTCTAAACGCAAAAAAAATGATATGCGGCTGCGTAATAATCTTCCTAATTGAAGCCTTACATTTACTGTACTGTGTCGAGTATTATTTATCATNTATACATCTTGTATATATATATATGATATATAATATATATATATATATGATATATAAAATATATATATATGTCTTTATTTCATATTTCTGCACAACTTGACTATTAATAAACCACCGATATTATCGGAAATTGGCTCTTGGCTTATTTATCAAAAAAACTTTTTCGTACAATAAGAATTTAATTAAAAAATTGAAAAAAATTATACAAAGATGCACCAATAACGACAAAAATTGCAATTTGCTAAAATATTGTTAAAATGGAGAAAAAGATTAGACGTCTCAAAGTTCAAACGTTAAATAAAAAACTTAAAAAGTGAAACATTATGGCGTACCAGGTGTAGCTCATTTTTTATCCTTTATGTGAACATGAATACATTTTACAAACGCATTACCCTCTATAATTTATATACATGACTTGGACTTGTTGAATCGTTTTCAAATTTTGTACTTAGCGTGACTCCGAAGAAACACGGAAGTCCTTACGTTTAAATAAATTTAACAAGATTGCAGTTTGCAATGGAACGTGTTGAAAGTTTTGACAAGCACTGAAGTCTCTCGAAAATATATTTCACTTGGATAAACACACATGACGTTTGCCGCTCTAAACGCAAAAAAAATGATATGCGGCTGCGTAATAATCTTCCTAATTGAAGCCTTACATTTACTGTACTGTGTCGAGTNCTAAAAATGAAGAAAAGACCGAGACGTCTGAAAGTTAAAGCGTTAAATAAAAAAAAACTTAAAATAAAGAAGAGAAAAAAACTTGAAAAGTGAAACATTATAGCGTACCACGTGTAGCTCATTTTTTATCCTTTATGTGGTCATGAATGTATTTTACAAACGCATTACCCTCTATAATTTATATACATGACTTGGACTTGTTGAATCGTTTTCAAATTTTGTACTTAGCGTGACTCCGAAGAAACACGGAAGTCCTTACGTTTAAATAAATTTAACAAGATTGCAGTTTGCAATGGAACGTGTTGAAAGTTTTGACAAGCACTGAAGTCTCTCGAAAATATATTTCACTTGGATAAACACACATGACGTTTGCCGCTCTAAACGCAAAAAAAATGATATGCGGCTGCGTAATAATCTTCCTAATTGAAGCCTTACATTTACTGTACTGTGTCGAGTATTATTTATCATTCTTACTTTGAATTTCTAATTTTTTTCTTTTTTTTTTGAGAAAACA
The DNA here is from genome assembly GCA_004367875.1 of Oikopleura albicans. Taxonomy (NCBI): domain Eukaryota; kingdom Metazoa; phylum Chordata; class Appendicularia; order Copelata; family Oikopleuridae; genus Oikopleura; species Oikopleura albicans. The sequence continues at coordinate 174,130 of SCLG01000050.1, forward strand.
TGAATCAAATTGAGTATAATTTATTGAATTTGTTGGAACATCAAACTGGCCGGATGTGCCCTCCGGTAGACCGATAAAATTACTCGTTACATCCAAAACTATTTTTACAGACGACTGTTACGAAGTTCTTATTTTGATATAAAATGTGCAACTAAAATCTTAAATCTTAATATGATTTTAAACATTTTGTCAATTTGGTGGAACGGACTTTTAACTGGTTGGAACAAAAAAATATTGACAAAAAGAGATTAGAAAACACAAAATATCTTCATTTATTTCGGAAAATCAGAGAACTACCGCCAGTTTTCCTCAAGATAAGGCAAAATTGGCGGTACTACCGCCAGTTTACCCGCCTCCGAACTTATACGACTGTTTACTTATTTTGGGTGCAACTCAACTTATATGACCTGTACACGTAGCCATTAAAACATCGGTTTTAATTGCCGAATAAATTCGGTATAACAATTTGTTCGCCACATATTTTAAAGTTATCAAATTAGTTATCAAATTTCGAATTGTCGTTTTTGGAACCGCAGAACTATTACTTTAATTGAATAGAATTGCAATAGAATTACATGACCCACAATAAGAAACCGGATTAGACTAACACTGTCTTAGATAATGTTGACTTTTTTTCGGGGCAAAAATGATGGAACGGTTAAAAATAATCTGATTTTTGGGAGTTTATAAAATTTGATTATTGTATATGAATTTCCGGTGTTTTTTTCTGAAAATGATAATGAGTCAAAAGTAATAAAAGATGAATAATCGATTTATTAAAGTACGATGTTTCCGTACAGTGTTTTACTATAACCACCTGCGCCGTTATGCTGCAACAATTAAACTGCAAAAACTGGTAACATAATGGAATTTTGGTAACATAACGGCGTAAGGCGTTGGCGGAAACCAAAGTCCATTAAATCTCCATTAAATCTCAAAAAGTGGTAACATAACGGTATTTTGGTAACATAACGGCGCAGTTGGTGTATATGACGGATAAGCAAACATAAACAATTCTTCAAGGTTGAACTGGTAAAGATGACTAAAGTACCCATACAGATGTTTATTCAAGTTCTACTAAGCTGGACCAATTTCAAACATTTTAAGATGCACATTTAAATTAATACGTATTTACATGGCTCTTATCATATATATATTTAAATGGAAAGTCACGCACCCCAGTACTCTGGAACCCCAGTACCCTTCGAATCTCATTATTATGCCATGGTAACGTAACCAATTACGCCTATTTCGTATAATTCAGTCCACGTAATGCTTGGCCATATAATATTACTAATACGTAGGGTGAAATTAATGTGTATGCATATTAATGCACATTACGTATAACAAATTACTTGGGTATTGTTTTAAATGGTACCCTTCATAGAAGGCCGCGACTTTAATTCTAAAATTACAGAATAAGGTAAGGTTGTATTCTAAAATGCCGCAAAAAATCAATTAGTTAAATTTAAGGGTAGTTAAGGACCGGTGAGCTTTGCTGTTTACAAACTCCACGTTCGGGAAAAACGCTATAAAATATTTTCTACAACAACGATCACATTATTGGTTGCGCTTTACTATAAGAAAAACGGTTTTATTTAAAAATTGCATGATTTTTAATTTCATCAGTATCCGCGCCAACCGCCCACGTCGAATTGAACTTGACACATACGGAAACTTCTCCGGCCAATTAATTGAACAACTTTAGTGATATCGAATTGTTTTTTCCGGCCACATATTCCTTCTATAAAGGCAAACAATTGTCAAAAGGGGTTTTTGCGTAACTGGTCTAAAACACAAAATATGTTTAAAAAACTGAAAATTGGGAAAATCGTTCAACTTCGTGACCTTGAAATTTAATAATCGAAAAGGGATATCGAAAATCGCCTTTTGTGGATTCAAACCAACTACTTGCTTAATATCACGCCGAAAAAACTAATTATTACTAATTATGGGTGACAGAATCAATTACGCAAAATGAGGTTTGATTCAAACATCGCATGTCTGAGTCGTCTTCATTTTCAAGTGCCCTTAATTTTGGCCCACTTCTTCCTTGGATGATTGCAAATAATAGCGGGGATGAGTGGTTTATGCAATATGAACCGCTGAAGTGTTTTACATCATGTATATTCTTATGGGACCATCTCTTTCCGAATGAACATCTTGTACATGCGGATGATGCTTTGTTTACTCTGAAGGACGAAATAACGTTAAAACAGAATTAAATATTTTATAACATTTTGTTCCTGAAAAAAAAACATGATGATCTAAATATACCAGAACGTTCACCAAAAGCCGCTTTTGAAAAACCTTTCTGTACCAACGACTTCGTTGTAAGTTTCTTTGGTGTACAAAATCTAAACGCAATATATAGTTCCTGAGCTTTTTCATAAAAATAGATTCGAAGAAACAGCAAATAATATTATAATTTCTAGATTTCACTTGTTTATCTTATTTTCGTTGATTCTCAAGTTGAGAATCTCAACCATTAGTTCAAAAAAAAAATGCAAAACGCTTATCAGGATCCGTTTAATCCTCAGAGAATCGGATTTAATAATATAGTACACCAGATAACTCGTTATAGGCCCTATAATATAGGGCTACTAAATTGGTTTTGCAAAAATAGCCCTATAAAAGGTTAGACCTACGCAAAAGCGTGGGTTAAAGTTGGAAAAAACTGTTGTTTGGACTAGCCTTATATCGAGGTTTATGTATTGTAAAATGTGAACCAAAAATTTAGTTTTATGAATAATTATGTGTTATGAATAATTATATGTATTTATTTATTTTAAATTCTACCAGGCTAATGCGGCACTACCGATGGCCCCAGAAATATGGGGTAATGGAGACCCAACTCAACAAATTGTAACAATGCAGCCCGGGACACAATTGTTAGTAATACGGTTCAATATCAGTGATATTATATCACTCGGCTTTCTATAATATATCCATGGCTTGTCAAATTCCGGAATATTTTTCAATAAAGTCCAATTTGGAAATGCTGGAAAAATAGAGAACATTTAACAATCTCATAATAATAACTTATTATTAATAAGATTAACCAACTGTGACGTCATAAATCAAATTTCCGTATGCTCTCTAGCACCTAAACCTGTTTCCATATAACAACTAATTTTCGCATTCGTTATTAGTTCATCAAACTGTAACATATGAGTATAAAATATACTGTTTAATATACTCAGTATATACAATGTATAAATAATAATATAAAATAACATAAAAAATAATAATAAAAATCACTAACNCTAGTTTGGAAAACAAAATATATAATATATTTTATAAAATATTTTATAACATTTTGTTCCTGAAAAAAAAACATGATCTAAATAGATCTAAAAAAGCCGCTTTTGAAAAACCTTTCTATACCAACGACTTCGTTGTAAGTTCCATTGGTGTACAAAACCTAAACGGAATACATAGTTCCTGAGCTTTTTCATAAAAAAATAGATTTGAAGAAACAACAAATAATATTATAATTTCTAGATTTCACTTCTTTATCTTATTTTCGTTGATTCTCAACCATTAGTTCAAAAAAAAAATGCAAAACGCTTATCAGGATCCGTTTAATCCTCAGAGAATCGGATTTAATAATCTAGTACACCAAATAACTCGTTATAGGGCTAATAAATTGGCTTTAAAATAGCCCTATAACGAGTTTTAGCCCTATAACAGGTTAAACCTACGCAAAAGCATGGGTTAAAATTGGAAAAAACTGTTGTTTGGACTAGCCTTATATCGAGGTTTATGTATTGTTAAATGTGAACCAAAAATTTAGTTTTATGAATAATTATATGTATTGTATTTATTTTAAATTCTATCAGGCTAATGCGGCACTACCGATGGCCCCAGAAATATGGGGTAATGTAAACGCAACTGAACAAATTGTAACAATGCAGCCTGGGACGCAATTGTTAGTAATATGGTTCAATATCACTCAGTTTTCTATAATAAATAGACTCTACGTGCTTTATATCCATGGTTTGTGAAATTCCGGCGTATTTTTCAATAAAGCCCAATTTTGAAACGCTGGAAAAATAGAGAAGATTAACCAAATGTGACGTCATAAATCAAATTACCGTATGCTCTCTAGCACCTAAACCTGTTTCCATATAACAACTATTTTTCGCATTCGTTATTAGTTCATCAAAATGTATCATATGAGTATTAATTATAGTGTACAGTTGGTGCGCCCACAACGCTACAATGCGCCCACAACGCTACGGTTTTTGACCTTTTTGAGTTTTTTTGTGTGTTTGAGCCTATACCCTGTAATGCATTTGGTGATCGGTGCGCCCACAACGCTACGCTTTTTGGGGAAGTGATTGGGTAGCGTTGTGGGCGCACCAACAGTATAATATACTCAGTATATATACATAATAATATAAAAAATAATAAAAATCACTTACCGTGTACCAAAAATTACAAGCCACGCGGTGAGTCAGTTGCGTGGCTAAAGGACGTTAACCAATAGACTATAAAAAAATCATGAGCCAATAGGTGTGGCTTGTAATTACGGCGCCTTTTTTTCAAAGTATTTGAAGGGCCAATTCTAAACACCAAGTGTACGGTACGGTACCAAGTGTACAATGAGTTATTTTTCTCAATGGCTGAAATCTTCCTCCGTTAAATTTACCTGGCGCGCTTATTGGACCGTGGCTTAAATGGTGGCCGCTGATTGGCTCTATTAACCTACGGTTTTCGCGCGAGAACATTAGCCAGATATAAAAATAACTCATAGTACGGTACGGTCCGACGGTATCTCATGTACCCTAATCTTGTTTTTTGATATATATTCAATAAAATTAATAGTAAATAAGTTCAGTAAAATAGTTCAGTGATTTTTACCACATACCATTTTGAACACAAATATGACCAAAAAGATTCTATTAGGGAAGATGCGCCCATTATAGGCGTTCTTTTAGAAAAACAAAAGCATCACCAATGGGATAATTGACTTTTTTTGTTAAACAAGGTAAAAGACCGACGGGATAGACTTGCGTACGATATCGCAGTTGCTAAAGTAAAACGTTTAACCTGTATCTCAATTATTGGTTCTGTCATCTTCATAGTCCTTTATTTTGTAGTCCTTTATTTTGTATTTATATATTAATACAAAAAAATTTTTGAGATATTATACAGTATTACTTAGTAGTATTACTCAGTTACTAAGTAAAGTACTTTTATTTTTAAAATAAACAATTTATAAAACCAGTTATTTCGCGCTTTTAAATTGTACATTTTTGAAAAACCAAAATGGTCCCTTATGGTAAAAAAAATTACCAGAACTCAAAGCGGCCTTTAACTCATCGACTAATTAAAAAATAATTTGATAAGTTGGCGAATTGCTGCGTTTGGCCTAGAGTCCCTGCATGAGCGCTTAATAATGCCGGTTTGCAACAAACGTTATTTTTTTTAAATTGCCCGGCACGGTGCTCCTGGACGCTCCGAAGCCTTTTGGTACTCCAGAATGACATTTTTTTAATATTTTAAAAAATAATTTGGAAATCGAAAAATGTAACCGAATTAAAAAAAAACCGCCGTGTCGAACTTACCCGGATTCCTTTTTTAAATATTAAAANACACATACTGAAATTTCTCCGGCCAATTAATTGAACAACTTTAGTGATATCCAATTGTTTTTTTTTTCGGCCACATATTCCTTCTATAAAGGCGAACAATTGTCAAAAGGGGTTTTTGCGTAACTGGTGTTAAACACAAAATATGGTGAAAAAACTGAAAATTGGGAAAATCGTTCAACTTCGTGACCTTGAAATTTAATAATCGAAAAGGGATATCGAAAATCGCCTTTTGACGATTCAAACCAACTACTTGCTTGATATCACGCCGAAAAAATGAAAGCGGTTCAAGATAATTCAACATAAAAATTACTGGTGTGGACACCCTTGTGAGCAAATTCTATACTCAACTGTATATCGAGTTTTTTTCGTATAATGAAACTATGGCACATTAACCCGTATTTTCATTCGGCTTAACTAGTGATTATAATTTTTAAACAATTATGGGTGACAGAATCAATTACGCAAAATGGGGGTTGATTCAAACATCGCATGTCTGAGTCGTCTTCATTTTCAAGTGCCCTTAATTTTGGCCCACTTCTTCCTTGGATGATTGCAAATAATAGCGGGGATGAGTGGTTTATGCAATATGAACCGCTGAAGTGTTTTACATCTTGTATATTCTTATGGGACCATCTCTTTCCGAATGAACATCTTGTACATGCGGATGATGCTTTGTTTACTCTGAAAGACGAAATAACGTTAAAACAGAATTAAATATTTTATAACATTTTGTTCCTGAAAAAAAACATGATGATCTAAATATACCAGAACGCTCACCAAAAGCCGCTTTTGAAAAACCTTCCTGTACCAACGACTTCGTTGTAAGTTTCTTTGGTGTACAAAATCTAAACGCAATATATAGTTCCTGAGCTTTTTCATAAAAATAGATTCGAAGAAACAGCAAATAATATTATAATTTCTAGATTTCACTTGTTTATCTTATTTTCGTTGATTCTCAAGTTGAGAATCTCAACCATTAGTTCAAAAAAAAAATGCAAAACGCTTATCAGGATCCGTTTAATCCTCAGAGAATCGGATTTAATAATATAGTACACCAGATAACTCGTTATAGGCCCTATAATATAGGGCTACTAAATTGGTTTTGCAAAAATAGCCCTATAAAAGGTTAGACCTACGCAAAAGCGTGGGTTAAAGTTGGAAAAAACTGTTGTTTGGACTAGCCTTATATCGAGGTTTATGTATTGTAAAATGTGAACCAAAAATTTAGTTTTATGAATAATTATGTGTTATGAATAATTATATGTATTTATTTATTTTAAATTCTACCAGGCTAATGCGGCACTACCGATGGCCCCAGAAATATGGGGTAATGGAGACCCAACTCAACAAATTGTAACAATGCAGCCCGGGACACAATTGTTAGTAATACGGTTCAATATCAGTGATATTATATCACTCGGCTTTCTATAATATATCCATGGCTTGTCAAATTCCGGAATATTTTTCAATAAAGTCCAATTTGGAAATGCTGGAAAAATAGAGAACATTTAACAATCTCATAATAATAACTTATTATTAATAAGATTAACCAACTGTGACGTCATAAATCAAATTTCCGTATGCTCTCTAGCACCTAAACCTGTTTCCATATAACAACTAATTTTCGCATTCGTTATTAGTTCATCAAACTGTAACATATGAGTATAAAATATACTGTTTAATATACTCAGTATATACAATGTATAAATAATAATATAAAATAACATAAAAAATAATAATAAAAATCACTAACCGTTTACCAAGAATTATCGCTACCAGAATGTTCTACTATTTTACGTTATGTTATTTTATTTTAACTGTTTTTTTATTTTAAAGTATATCAAAATTTTGAACCCAAAAAGATCCACCGTTAGAGGGTTCCCGAATGAGCATTGGTTGGCCTATTTTGTCGTGTTGTTGCTGTTGGCCGGTTGGCATTTTCACAATGATGGCCTATCAGGAAGCAATGAATGCTAGAGGAATGTTTAACAAACATTTGAAGGGCCAATTCTAAACACCAAGTGTACGGTACGGTACCAAGTGTACAATGAGTTATTTTTATAACATTATTATCTGGCTGAAATCCTAATCCGTTACAGTTACTTGGCGCGCTTATTGGACGCTGGCTTAAATGGTGGCCGCTGATTGGCTCTATTAACCTACGGTTCTCGCGCGAGAACATTAGCCAGATATAAAAAGTTAAAAATAAATCATGGCACGGTACGGTCCGTGCGCCCATTATAGGCGTTTTTTAGAAAAACAAACGCAGGATAACTGACTTTTTTTTGTTAAACAAGGTAAAAGACCGACGTGATAGACTTGCGTACGATATCGCAGTTGCTAAAGTAAAACGTTTAACCTGTATCTCAATTATTGGTGCTGTCCTCTTCATAGTCCTTTATTTTGTAGTATTAGTTTATATCCTGTCTAGTATCGGATCCTGAAAATTTGTCACAATGTTTTTTTTTGAGATATTATACAGTCAAATAAACAATTAATAAAACTAGTTATTTCGCGCTTTTAAATAAAACATTTTTGAAAAACCAAAATGGTCCGTTATGGTAAAAAAAGACCGAGTGTTTGCAAAACTATTTGAAAGACCGAGGCGATAAATCTGCATACGATATTGCAATGAATAAAGTAAAACGGGGAACCTGTTTCGCAGTTATTTTCGCCGTCATCATCATTATCGTCAGATATGTTTCTTACGTGCAATTCCTGGACATCCTATATAATATCATACTGGATCCCAAAGATTTTATTTTTACATTTTTATAGATTTTATTTTACATTTATTTATTTGAATAAAATTCATAATTTTTACTAAAATTGTCGAGATTTAAAAATCGTAGGTAGTTTGATAATTCAACATTTTTCAAACAAGTGTACTTTTGTTTCAATTGGATGGTTCATTAGCAGTGTTGGAAGCGTTAGGTGTTGGAGAAATTTTCTTCCCAACAGGTTGGGAACGTTGGGCCTTGAGGAAAAATTCAATCGTTGGCCAACGCTCAAATTTTTTCCAACGTTTAACGCAATTTTATACTGTATGTATGCTGTGTAAAAGCAAGACGCCCCTTCGATATGCTCTCTTTCTTGTTTAAAATAGTTTTCCACTTATCCGTTATGCATCATTGTTGGATTTTTTGGGCGTTGGGGTGCGTTGGCCAACGACCAACAACCAACCAACGCGTTGGGAACGTTGAGCGTTGGTTAGATTTTATTCCCAACGCGTTCGGGAAATTTGAAGCATTTGCCAACTTTTCCAACACTGGTTCTTTAGTTTATTTTAGCTTTTGAATTCGATTTTTCGTGCCCACTTTTTTACAACCACATTGCCAACTTCTACCCAACAATTCCATATCGACTCGAGTATGTTATCTACTTTACGGTTCTAAGCCGGATAAGTACGTGTTGGTTGGCGGGAAGGGTTTGGACAGAAAATGAAAGTGGGCCTCTTGTTAGAACACGCAAAGAATGCTGTCTCACTTTTAAACCAATATTTCACCTGTGGTCCAAGACTTAATGGAATCGCGTTAGAAGCGATTCGCAAATCTTGGGTGAACGACTGCATAATTCTATCTATCGTACTTATCAAAATATACATCATTTTTTTTATATTTAACCTCCTAATAAACCTAAAAACTTCGCACAAGAAAAAGTACGTAAAAGTCTATTAAGAATGTGTTCTGTAAAGTTTTTTTCACTATGACTCATCCAAATTAGCAAGATACAGTGCGTCCGATAATGCGTGATTTCGAAAAAGCGCGGTACTCGACTACTCGGACGCAATATATGGCTCATACCTAGGATGGATTCCGGGAAATTTTGGTCAAAAATTAATTAACGGATATCAACCTAAGGGTATGTAAACAGACCCAGCCGATCAATTGATGGCACTTAGAAATTCTATCTCCGATTATTTCACCGGTAAATATGAAAAAAACAGCAAAATTATCGGTTTTTCCTCTAGAACTTTTTGTCGCATATCAGCCTACCAAAAACCTACCCGTACCCATAACCCTACTAAAAACCTACCCATACCATATGGGCGATATAACTATAAACAAATAACATACCGTATTTTAGCGCTCTGACTGTCGTGGTGATGCCAGAATAGCGTTATAAATGATAAGTCAATTACTAGGATTTATAAGAAAAATCATAAAAACCAATTGTACCGTGTTTTTACAACAAGTAACCTGTTACAGATTGTACTAAAAACCTTTAAAAAACAAATTCTAAATATTTTTTTATCAAACTCACGTCATGTAGCCTAGCCTGTAGGTTCGGGTTTTGGGGCTTATATTGTGGTATGTACCAGTTATCAGTATAACACGTTTGAATTTAAGTTTATTGTTTCATGATTGGACTCCAACAAGGAATTTAGGGTAAACTGTTCAATTCAGCGTCGATCTGATTATTATAAGCTTCCCTGTTCCATGTGTTTAGTCAGTGAGGTAAAAATTCGAAAATACCCAAACCGCACGGTTTAAGCGATCGTTGTGCGATAGACAAAGTTCTAATTTCAGCAACGATTCAGAAGACTTTATTTAATAAAGCGGCTTTTTGAATAAATTTTGATAACGCTTTCTCCGTTATTTCATACGTATAATAAGCAATTACCGTAGGCGCGGAGCGTCTGTAACTGAATTACAAGCGTGCCTATTGGCTCATGTTTTTTTATAGGCGCCTCCTATTGGCTAGCGTCCTTTAGCCACGCAAACAACTCACCGCGCTGCTTGTAATTTTAGATACAAAGGTAACGGACTCCAGTAGATAACTTTAGTATGTTTTTTCCGTATTTTATTTCAAACGGAAACATTAGATTAACTTAAAACTCACATAAATAAATTATGGTTATCGACGCATAGATCACGAATTTAAAACAGAAAAAATGTATTGTCCTGAATTTAAAATGCGAACAAATTTTCGGTATATTTTTAGTATTTACGAATGCCAAAAATTTGTCATTGAAAAAAAATATCAAAGGCTGAGTAATACAAAAATATTTTAAAAGAAGGAAATTGCCTTTCGATGATTGGTCGAGCGCGCTCAAAACGACCAATGACCGGCCACATGGGCCTCAGACGCGCTGTCAAGCAACGTTACCAAAAGTGGTAATATTATTTTTTCACGTTTGAAAATCACTGCGATATATTTATAAAATACACGTTTTTGCGCTAGATAGCAACGTTTATCGTGAAAGGCCTTTCGTAGTGAAAAAATGTTCTCTAACGATCTAAAACGTGCCCTATTTCATATTTGTTACTTCAAATTCGTGTTCTACCGGTTCAAATGGGTCATACATGTGAGTTCTAGAACAATCTAGTTTTTTAACTAAATCTCCCCCTCTAGAAAATATGAATCGTTCAATTTCAAGTAAATTTCAAGAAATGTCAGTTGTCAATTAATTGACAATTTGGCACAAGATGGTTTGATTAAATCAAATCTCCAAAAATCCAAACCTGCATGTTTTTAATTGTTTACCCTACTGGTTCTTTTATTGTATTTGTCATTCAACTAAGCTTTTCGACCAAACACTCAAAATCAACGTCATAACTAAATGGGGATAATACTTGTGCTGTCTCGGATTAAAATCTGTCGTAAAACGGGTTTAATTCGATTTTAATCAAACAGATAAAAACCGTATTTCTAATATTGTGCAAGATTTAGTACCGTTAGCTGCGCGGAAGCTCTATGATTATGTCGTGATTTAAAAGCTTATGTTCAAAAAGTGATTTCACTACACTTTTGCATTTCAAAATTCGCCCGACAAAGGTTAAATTCTGAAAATAAGAAAAAGACGATTAATCCCGAGTAAGATCGAATGGGGGACGGTCTAAAATAATATTCAAGTAAAATAAAATTCAAATAAATTTTAAGCCCGATTGAAATAACGTTGCCAAACGTGATTAAATTGAATGTTTAATTTAACTGTTATGTACTCCGGACAAAAAAAATTCGCGAACCGTGAGTTTTCCATAACACTACTCAGCGTTTTACATGAATTTCCGCTGTTTTTTTCTTTCCTATTTTTTAGATAGCCAAACTCGAGTTTTTCCGCACGTCAAAAACTCGAATATGGCGGAAATTCATGTGAAACGCTGAGTAGTAGTGTACGCATTGGGACACCATGTGGATTTTGCCACAAAAATACTAAAGTAACAATTCAGTATTTAAGTTAAAGCCCAAATCGATGACTAATCAAGCGTTACGCACACTAACAGAATGTGGTAAAATTCGTCCGAAACCTAAATTTGGCATGGGGGTAAAATCAGCCCTTTTTCAGTTTAACTTACTATTAGGTAGGGCCTTAAACGCTTAAACCGGAACTTAATTAGCCCATTAAATACAAAGTCGCTTATGCATTTAAAATTAGGTCGTCTATCTGCGAAATATACACATATTAGAAATCGTAGTTTTCTTTTTAAGTCTTCAATTATCTCAAATGATTTACCATGTCAATTGACAAGTAATCACAGATACGGATGACGGTTGGATCTCGCATAAATTAACAGCGATTCCCAAGTACCTACTTGCGACGTAAATGTAAGGAGTGATGACTTTGACGTACACTGTAAATGATGTCTTATAAACTATACTTATATATTAGTCCGATTTTTATTGAAAAAAGTATTATAGCATAGAAATTGGGTTTTTTTGCTGGATTTTTTTTTAAAGTTCACGTTTAACGAGGACGGGTATTTTTTTCAAAATTTTTTTTTTATATTTTCCAGATCTGCAAAATATCAAGTGCAACATATCAAGTGCAGGCACACCGTGTCCCGCACACGGTCCTCAGGTACATATGACTGCATGAAAAACACCCGAGTAGGATAAGGGGTTTTTTAGTTTTATTACTCGGGTTAGTATTATTACTCGTATGTTGCTCGGGTTTTATTTTCTTCTACCTTATGATGCTGAAACCGAACTGCGACCAAATATAACGCGTGTAACATAAGTTACAGTCCTCGTGCCCAAATGGGCAACAAAAAGGAAAACAAAATCCTTGCCGATTTGGGGTATCTTTGCCGATTTGGGGACGAGGACTGTATGTTACATTTTGACCAAAAACGTGCAGATAACGGCACAAGGGGTGTAGTTCAATTATTAACTCTATTGTTCTTCGCAACTTGGCATAAATATTTGGTTAGGTGCTGTAAGAATTTTTACAAAGTATTAACTTCGCACCAAGTATTAGACCTTTTTTAAGTGCCACAAAGCTCTTTGTTTGACAATTGATCTTGACAGGTTAGTTCTTATCACGATACATGAAATATTGAAGTTGTAATCTGATTGTATGAGCCGTCAGGTGAAAAATAATATAATATTCTAAAAAAAATTTGAAAATGTTACTTTCGGAAACCTCTTGTCTTTTGTTTTTATCATTACAATAGTTCCTCTATAGTCTTTCAAAAGTGGAAATTATTATTCACCAAACATTACTACTCAAACCATATTGTCCGCGTAACACCTCAATCGTCTCGAGCTTCTAATTCTGATTGGCGGCGTTACCATAACAACGCGAAAAAATAACAATTCTATCCTTTTTTGTTACGCGGATAATTAGGTTGGAAACACCTGTCGCCGCTTCCAACCTAATATAATTGAGTGGCAAACTTTTTTGATTATTCAAGCATAGTTTAAAAACACGTCGTTTATAAAACATATTTCCGTTGGTTGTCCTTAAAAGATGTTATTGTACAATTGAGAACCCTCTTCAAATTCAGATAACAAAATAGAGTGCCATACTGTAGTTCAATTCCGAGATGAGAGATTCAGACGGTACCAAAATAGTAATTTATTTGGGCTTATTAAACTAACAAAGTGCTTCGAGTATTTGGATTATTATCTACAAAGTGGGGGCGTCAAGTTCTGATGCATTTTGCGAACTACCGTATGTGTGATTATGTTTGTCTGGTTGAGATAAGGACGCTATCCTTATTTTCATACATAGTTAATTTTACGGTAAACTTTTACTCGTTTTGACTCTGGGATTGTTTTTATTTTGATAACCTACCGCATTGTGTTTTTTTTTTGTCAGGACAGTAACACAGATGGGTAAAGGTTAAACAATTTAGAAGAACCGTTTGGTGAACTGCAATCGGTTCCATATCGCCCAGGAACAGCATGTCACAAGATAACATTTATGGCACGTTTTTGCGCTTGAATTTTCCAATAAAGACCTAATTAGTAGTCACCTTATTGGTAGTAATTTTTGGGATTTGTTTGTGGTTGTCATACTTTTCTTCTCAGTAGCCAAACTTTAACCCTTGTACCCAAAATTTGGACCTATTTTTTTCCGTCGAAATCAAGTTCTTAATGTTTATAACCGGGCGTTTTCTATAGGTAATCGACTACGCCGCATCTGATTTTTGATTAGAAAGGCAAAAAACCAACCGGTTATGAGAAAATGACCAATAAGCACTAAAATTTTTAACCCTCTAATAAAATATCCCAAATTAAGATTGCTCTTTAGCAACATTGATTTTAGTGTCCGTTTTCCCACGATGTTTTCATCTAATATATGTATCAAGTTTCTGACAATTTAAGGCTACACGATACCAATTTAATCAATAAACGGTTCAAAATCGTAATTTTCACTTTTTTGCTCATTAGCGCCCACAGAAATATGTTAGATTTTCCAAAAAAAAACTAACATAAGTTGTGTGTTATACTGGCGGTAATTCTGTTAAATTTTCAGTATATTCCTGAACAATCTTCGTGGTTAACTGTGCGAAAAACCGTTATTTCAGTTTCGTTGTTTGTGTCATCTAAACAAAACACCTGTTTTTAACAAGTGATATTTTGACATTTCAAAAATGAAGTGTCCAAGTGTACTCTAGCCAACCGCTTTTGTTACAAATCCAGTCCTCTCTCAAATTGGATTCTCATTAATCAAACCGCAAATTGTATGTGCGATCTTATCATCCGAGCCTTTTAGAGTAACCTCAAATCCGCTAAAGGCTTGGTTTTAAACATTCGACAACGCAGCATTTAGCCATTCTTATCAACTTAATTCCACCAATGAATTTTTCTTTATTTCTATAAAGAAATTTTACTTCTTATTTTTTAACAACTTAATTTTGTCAGTAAGCTTTCGGAGATGAACTTTTATTTAATGTGCGTAAAAATTGCATTAATAATAAGGAGTTCATGTATACTCCCTCTCATAATAAAGACCCCCATAATAAGGGCCACGTTTGCCCGCTTTCTCATAATAGGGGCCGCAGCGACGACGACTTCCGTTTTCGACCGTTGACAGCCTAAGGCCGCTGTCTCATAATAAGAGCCACATTTTTTGCCGAATATTGACCCTCATTCTTCTGGAGGGCCTACACATGCATTATTCGCTCATAAACGGGCATTTATTTCCAATAATGAGAACCCGTATAAGACAAAAAAATTTTCTCATAAAATAGGGCAAAATGCAATGAAGTGGGATAGCCGAGGGTATTTTTCATTACTAGTATTATCGGGCAAAAATTAACTTCGGGATATACACAAACAATATGCATCCAAGTGAAGTGTGATTTGAAACAATATACGCTCATGCGGCAAATTCATTAGAATAGTCTCGCAAGAATGTATATTTTCATATAATATTATCTAAACGTTTTCATTTGATAATTGGTTATCTCCGAGGGCCCCTTTTTATTTTATTTCTAAAACCGCGTCTACCACTAAAGATAATAGACTTCAGTGATCAAAGTAACGAACACCCTGTTGTTGTAAAAAACGTGTTATTTCATGCCACAGTAAATCATAAAATCTGCGGGGGATCTAAACTTGTGAAAAGGTCATGATCTGCTGACAGTGACGTCAACTAACTTTGTCAATATTTTGATTGTGAAATTTTTCACAAAGCTTGGTTTGCCGCTTATTTTATGCACTTAATCTTGAAATTTAAGTGAAGAAAATTAGTGAATATTACGGAAAGTACTGTTGTTCAGGGAGAAACTTTTTTAATACGCATTCCGTGTTCAAAAAAATTGATACCCTGTGGACAGGAATAATGAAAGTGGTACAAAAAGGTTTTTTGTCAAAGTAAACAATAAAAATAGAAACAAAAAACATAAATTTTAAGGCGAATAAGACTAAATTAGTATTATACTCCAAATTCAGAATTAAAGAAACTTGCAATATTGGAGAAAAGTGATAATTCTTAAAAATAAAACCACTAAATTGCTTGTGTTTTTAATTTACATTTTTCTTGTTATACGTTTTAATTATATACTTGAATAATCGTAGAGCGTTGATTTTTTTTTTATTTGTGTGGTTTATACCCTATACATGGACTCACGTGGGTTTGTCGCACAGCTCTGATTGGCCTGCTTCTTCTCCTCCTATGCCTCCAGTCAGAGTGTTTACTAGGGTGACTGCTCAAAAATATGTTTCTATATACCATCTTACCTACTCACATTATTATTCATTTATGATTTTTAATCTGACAATTTGTTGATCGTGAACGTTTGTTAAAAAGCACCCCAGGTAAAAACAAAATTGAAATTTCAGAATAGTAAGCAAAAAGTAACAGCAAAAAGGAAAAGTGAAAATAAACTAGGAAACTTTGAACGTGTAAAATTTTAACATTGAACGTTAAAAACTACCAATTTTATACTAATGAAATAGTTAAGTAGTTTAATATAGAAAAGTGATATAAATACATACTTGTTAGTTAAATTAATTAACTTAAAGTTAACACAGTTGACCCAAATGATTACAAAAAATATTCATGAAATAGTGTCCTAAAAATAAACTTTGCGGAAAAAAAGACGTTCAGGTCGCCCAATGCTGGTGGTGCTGTACCAACTACTCCACCATCAATGTGTTCATCTCTACTTTTTTGTGAATCTACTTTGGGTAGATACAATTTTCTGTATAAACAATTTTCTTAACATGTGGTACAAATATTTATTCGTTAGGAGGGATCAGACTATTTCATCACTAGCAAAAAAAAAATAAAGGCAGGAAATTACAACGTGTATCATAGTACACCACCGACTGAAGTAAGTTAACAAAACTAAAGTAAACAAAGGTGTTAACTTACTTGACGATTGTTAACTTAATAAAGTAGTACGTAGGCGGAAAAGTTGACGTGAGCAGACTGTTAAGTTACTTGAAGATTGTTAACTTCCTTAGTGTTAACTTACTTGGGTTGGTGGTGTAATCTATACAATGTGCGTATAGGACGAAAAACGTCCTTTATTAGATAAACGTTAGTCAAGAGATTAGCGTCCTTCATGGAGTTGATTAACCGTTATTATATTTACAAGTAAATTTGTAGGTAAAATCGACCTAAAAATCACCTAAAAACCCACATATTAAATATAAATACTGTTGGCCCTCAGAATGGCGCGGTGTAAAATAGCGTTACAAATCATATAAAGATTGCTCAAATCTAGACAGTCTGAGCGCCAACATTCGGTATATAGTTAAGCTTTCTTATAACATTTTCTCCAGGTAAAGTTTGGAAATAACATGTCTGACCCGTCCTTAAATGGATGTTTTAATACATGTTTTGCATGTTTACAATTATTATGAGTGTATTCTTGACAACGGCAACCCATTCTAAATACGTAAAAGCAACTTAATTGACAGGTCATATGTAGCATACGGACGATACTTTATCATCGACAACTATTGTCAAAAAACATTAACAAACTCAGATGGAGAACACGCCATAATTAGTCGTTAGAATTTAACAATTTTTTATAATTGATCAAATTTTGAAACGCTAGAAGATAACATAACTAACTCTGGGCGTTTGGGAGAAAATTCTCGTGTTAAGTAAAACCATTGTCTTGAAAATTAATAAAACTGGTTTGTCATATGAAGATCGCATCTTTTTCCTTTTTTTATTTCACAATGGAGTGGCCTTAACCCCCAAACACGACCGCCGGACGTTTGTCCGGCCCGGCTGAAAAAACGCCATTTTCAAGTTGTCCGGCTTTGTCAAGTGACTTAACATTGAAAACCAACATAGAGTAATCGATTACAAAGGAAAATAGCGTCCGTATTGGAGTAAATTGTCATTAAGTGTCCATTTTTGACTGTTTTAGGGACATTTTTCCACAAAAAGCGTCCATATTGGAAGAAATCGTCCGTATTGAGTGCTTCATTATTGAGAGTAAGGACTGTAAGGTCCAGTCCCGATATTTCGGAGTTTAACTCCTTATAACAATGAATTAAAATTGTGAAGGTCAGGTTTTGTTTATTCAAGTATTTGCCATAATATACAGTAAACAATACAAGCGTGGAAGCAGTGGAAAACGGGTAATAAGGCTCAACAACAAGTCACGGATCTGGAATTTTTTCAAGTCCAAGAAGGTTCTTAAGGTCAAGAAGCTTTTAAAGGCAAGTTTTTGTTAAGGCAGCAAGTTTTTTTAGGTTGACTTATCTTTGTACATTTTCGATGTCATAAAATGTCGGTAATTGTTCGAATTTTGTGCTCACCAAATTGTACTGTATAAAGTGAGGAATTATCGGCGCATCAAGGTTTTTATGCGTCGAACCGTTTGGTGCATCGGGTTTTGCATTGTTGATCTCAGAGTTTGAAATTTTGGCATCTCAGGTAACGCACTCAACACCAGTGATGGTGTTGTCTATGAAACGATTCATTAACGTACTCATAGTATGATCTTCCGGACAAAAAACATAATAATAAATAAATATAATAAAAAAAAATACGCAAATTTTGTCCTTTTGTTGATTTATGGCTTCTAAAATGGCGTGGGCTTGATTCTAGACCAATGAATCTTAAAATGTTTGAATTGTCTACAAATGAAGTAATACAAAAAAAAAAACTAATTGGTAGCGTTAGTGCCACTTAGTGGTTCAATTTTTATGATGAATTTAAGGTGAGACGTTTTTCCAAGAATTTGATCAATAGTATACTACAGTAACCCCCTTAATATTTTTGTCATTTTTTGTCAAGTTTAACCAGTATTTATGTATGTTTAGTGTTCATGACGTCTTAGTAAGGTTCTAATGATTTTGATTGATTTGTTTTCCGCGTATTGCGGCGCAACTTGTAACCGCTCATAAAATATAGCACTTTTATGAAGTTTTTATTCTTTTCAAGGTGTACTTTTGAAGTTATCGGAAGTTACAAAAAATAGTCTTTAAATTGAAACGTTCCTTGTAAGTTGAATCCACAACGGGGAAATAATTTCTATTAAATGGATTTGGATGAGACCAATGTGGAATTTCCTCAAAGTTGCTAGCCGTGATGTTTTGTTTAAATTCCTGGGCGGTGATTTTACCAGATGCCAATTGCTGCCGCTGATTCATGATAGCTTTCATCAGAAGGCCATTACCTGCCATCAAGGTCATTCCAATTCCACCAATGCCATAGATTTGGACCATATTGGCTATTTAAAGAATCGTAATTTGCTCATTAATTGACTTGTTGTTTCCCAATTTGTAACAAGGAACAACAATTTTTTCAAAAAATTTCATCGGTTAGAAAAATCGGTTAGAAAAACCAGTCAAAAACCGGTTAGAAAAGTCGGTTAGAAAAATCAGTCAAAAACCGGTTAGAAAAACCAGTCAAAAACCGGTTAAAAAATCGGTTAGAAAAACCAGTCCAAAACCGGTTAGAAAAATCGGTTAGAAAAATCGGTTAGAAAAAACAGTTAAACATTTTCCTTTATTCGTGCGTTTTTGACATTTTTGAGGAACAAGTTAAACATTTTGACGAAAAGCTTTTATCGGAATTTTTTGCCGAAAACTATTATGACAAACATTTTTCGACTGAAAACTTTTCGTCCGTAAAGTTTTGACGAAAATTTTTTTTTGACGAAAACCTTTTTGGCGAGAATTTTTTGACGAAAAAAATTTTTTTTGACGAAAAAAATTTTTTTTGACGAAAAAAATTTTTTTTGGCGAAAACCTTTTTGGCGAGACATTTTTGACGTTTTGCAAATTTTTGAAATTTGCAAAAAACTATGCTAGAAAACTATGCAGCAATAATAAACTGTGTATTACGTAAGTCGCATTACGAACCCTTGACTAACGGAGCGTTGACTCGAAAGCAGTTACTGGCTGTCAGGCCTCGAGCACATGAGCGCATTGAAATAACATCATAATCAATACCGGGCTCGTCAAAGCCTAATAGTAATCGTTTTCGGGCTAGTAAAACGTTAATAGGGACCTCAGCATGAACTTTTGGAGAAGGAAAGTGGCCACCACCAGTTATTTGTAGAATAAAACATTGATATGTCTTATTGCCATGATGGAGGACTTTTTCTCCTAACCGTACACAATGCGAATTGTGCGCATCAATATGGTCACGAAATTTTTGAATTTTTCGCTCATCCACTATAGCGGTGTCAATTTTAACCAACAGGTTTGCCGAAAAACCGGATGCCCACATCATTTTTTGCATCAAATTTTGTTGTTTTCCATTTGGAATGTTTAGCTCGAGTCTGGTCATTGAGGGCCCAAGAGAAATATAAAGTGATTTAACTTTACGCGTTTCGTATCTTCCGTTGAGAGTATTTTGTAGCACAACTCTGGTCGCCTAAAATATTTGTTCTACACGTAAGTTAACAAAATTCGCGTAAGTTAACAAAATTCGTGTAAGTTAACANCATTGATATGTCTTATTGCCATGATGGAGGACTTTTTCGCCTAACCGTACGCAATGCGAATTGTGCGCATCAATATGGTCACGAAATTTTTGAATTTTTCGCTCATCCACTATGGCGGTGTCAATTTTAACCAGTAGATTTGCCGAAAAACCGGACGCCCACATCATTTTTTGCATCAAATTTTGTTGTTTTCCATTTGGAATGTTTAGCTCGAGTCTGGTCATTGAGGGCCCAAGAGAAATATAAAGTGATTTAACTTTACGCGTTTCGTATCTTCCGTTGAGAGTATTTTGTAGCACAACTCTGGTCGCCTAAAATATTTGTTCTACACGTAAGTTAACAAAATTAACGTAAGTTAACAAAATTCACATAAGTTAACAAAATTCGTGTAAGTTAACAGTCTGCTCGCGACAAGTGTTCTTGTTCTTCACGTAAGTTAAGAAAATTCCCGTAAGTTAACAAAATTCCCGTAAGTTAACAAAATTCCCGTAAGTGAACAAAATTCGTGTAAGTTAACAGTCTGCTGGCGACAAGTTTTTCGCCTACGCTCTACCCACGTAAGTTAACAAAATTCATTAACACTTTTTTTCGAAAAGTTTTGTTAACTTGAAGGCTCGTTTATAATCAATTTACAACCAACGTTATTTTACCTCTACATCTTTTTGGTTTGCTGTTGGTTGAACAAGTATTTTCTTTAGTCGTAAATGTGAGTTTACTTTTCCACCACCATCCGTGATAGCTTTTGTTAACGTTTGGTCCAAAGTTGGCAAGAAATACTTGTCGAGTGGAAAGTGCCGGGCCTTTTGTTACGTTTTACAAAAACTTTTTCGCATCAAACTGATTAAGACTTAAAACTTTTAAGTTAAAAGCCTGATTAGGGCAAATATAAAATGCCGAAACAAAAAATTGGCGAAAATTGAAAACGGCGAAGGCTGAAAAGTGAAAACCTGAAAATAATGAAAATTGGGAATGTTTCATTTTTGATCAAATAAAAACTTTCGCTTTTTTGGGATTCTCATTTTTCGGTTTTCGCAAGACCTGATGATACAGTATTGTTCTTTTAATCCCTTTTACAGCTCAATCCACGTGGTGTCCCAAACCACAGAAAATTATATAATTGCCAATGCTTGTCAAATTGATTATGGATTAAGGCACCGCGTGAATAGAGCTGGAAAGAACAATATCGTAGTTTTTGTGAAACCACTCCTGTGAGACAAACCGTGAGTCATAACCACGGTTTTCTATCTGGTTCTTTGTCCACTCATCCCATTTTACAATATCTCCAGCAATGGAACGCATATTTCCCATAACCGATTCAAATTGGCTTTCATTGGCGTCTCCCACGTGGAAAAAGAGACTTCGCGTGTCTTCTGTGGAGTCCATCAATATTTTATCCTAGTTTTACAGTATTTTAGTTGAAATAACCAACAAACTAGTTCTCAGATCGTTAAGTGCACTTTTAATACTTACCAAATGTTAAAGACATCTTTAAATTCCGCAATTGTTACAATTGACCCAGTAAACTACATTCCTTCTCTAGTGGCCAGACGTTTTAAGAAAGCGTCAGTCATGGTGTGTACAAAATTAACCTGAAAACTAGTAAAGTTTTGATGAGCTGTGCTCGCCTTGACTGCCCAGTTCACGAACTGCCGACGGCAGTTCACTAAAAGTGGGAAGGCCAGTCGGGTGTTGTCGCACCCTACTATCAACTAAGTTTTGAAAAAACGCCTTTTCAAACGTTAATATCAACTAATGTAGTACTGTTCAATTGCGACCCTTATAACTTCGTCTACACGCGTATTACCTTAATTCCCATTTTGGTAGAAATCTCGTCCGTCAAATGAGCATGATGAGTCACCATGTAAGCCGTTGTATTCTTCTTTTGCGTTAAGCAAATTGATTTGCTAAGCAGTGGCCCCACATCCCGCATAGCATATAGTTGATTTTTAATCATTAGACACCAAACCGCCGGATCCTGTATACGCGCTATATTTTGTAAAAGTTTCATTATTTGATACATTATGAGGTATAATAACGCTTCTCGCTTTTCTAGTTTTCAAGCTGATTAAAATACAAATTTTAGGGAAAACGAGAAACACGTTATTAAACCACAGGCAGCATGTAGTATAATATGTTTCTCGTTTTCATAAAATGACATGCTGTAACAATAAGGGCTCGGCATATTTCAAAAAAACAAATGAACTGTCCTGAGTTTGCCTGTCGAACTGAAAAATGAAAATGAGCTATCCTGAGCTGGCTTTTTGAGCTCGAAATTAAAAAATGAGTTGTCCTAAAATGCATTGTCGAACCCAAAAACAAAAATGAACTGTCCTGAACTGGCTTCTCCAGCTCAATAATAATAATGCGCTAGCCTTAAAACTGAAACGAGTTGTGCTGAACTGGCCTTTCGAGCAAACAAATAAAATAAGCTGGCTTGGACTGGCCTATCGAGGAAAAAAATAAAATGAGCTGGCCTGGACTGGCCTATCAAATCCAAAAACAAACATAGCCTTGTCTATTGAACTGTCCAGCGTGTTGTCGAGGCCAGCTGGCTGTACCACCGCTTTTAATCACCTATATAACGCATTTCCTTCAAGACTGCATGCCAATTAACGCGTAACTTGTTCCAATTTGGATCTGTATAAACCTCGTTACAATAATTTTTGTAATCAAATTTCTTCTGAAACCAATGTTTAATGGTTAAGCCGAGCACGTATAGCCCATGATTGTCATGCCAATGGTAAACTGGCATCGAATCACGAATGTGCATTATTGAAGCTGAACCTTTCCAATTAGAGACATTCCGAGCGCCATCATCAATAAATGTTGTATTTCGACCATCGGTAGACATGGCTATATTCAAAAAAGTTTTATTTTTGCCAAAAATAAACTCAGCCGAAATAACGGGCAACTAAATGACATAGAGAATCATAGGAAGTCTCTTGTAGCTCTAAAGGTCACCTGGAAAAAAAAGTGATTAATTATTCACCCTATTCTATAATCATTTTATCGGTTAGCCGAGGTCGTGCATCTAAAAACGGGTATACAAAAAACCTTGCCTTAGTACGCAAAATCAAAAAGTGGATTTTAGACGTCTTATCCATTTTTTCAACAGGTCACGTGATAACTGAGTTCAAAGAGATTTTCGCCTTGATTTTGAGTGCTTTGATCGAATTTTTGACCCGTTAAACTTGACGAAAAACTGAAATATTCTGCTACTGTATGAGGTATAATAACTCGCTTGTTGTTTTTCTAGTTTTTAAGCTTATTAGAATACAAAATTTAAGAAAGCGAGAAGCACGTTATTTGACCTCATACTGTACAATCCACGTTATAATTCAGGACTCGGCATTAGTTTATTTTCCTTGTTGGCTAACCGTTGTTTCTTTTTTTAAGTAATGCGTAGCTTTATCGAGACTCCAGTTTTTAATTTACATAAACAATCTATGGGTTTTTCCTTTACCTTGGATTGCTGCCGCATACATAGAGCATGGCCCACCAATATACAAATCCCCCCCATCGAGAGCCCTTCTGGGCTTTGAGTCCATCTCAATACTAACAGTATTTGAATTATTGTGCCAATTTTTATAATCCTCTTCGCGGTTTTTCCCTAAATTGTTGGAGTCGACAACTTCGGGAAAGAGTTGCTGTGAAAATTGTACAATATCTTCGGGCCCGTGTAGTACCGACAGATTACCGTCTTCCTTCATCAAAGTTTTCAATGTTGAGATCAGTTCATGGGCAGATGTCAACTCTGGTACATTTTCCATTCGAACATCTCCGAAAAACAGAGGATCCTCTGTAGATTTCATTCCTGTTTTTTGGTTGAGTCTAAAATATTGACAAAACCGTATTATCTTTGGCGTATGGCATGTTGCACCGCGTTTTATACTGACGATTTCGTAACAGGTCAGAAGGCGTTTTTATATAGGTCAACTTGGTTTTCGTTCTGATAGTTTTTACCAACTAATAATTGGTTACTAATTTTATACGTTCATGGCTTGGATTTTGTAACATGGGCATCAAAGCAAAAATTAATTACTACCAACGGTGGTATAAATATATTTAACTAACCGGACTTTCTGAGTGGGTCTACCTACTTTCTCGTGTCTGTTTATGAGAGATTTCATCGCGATTTGGTGGTCATGGCTTATTTTTTTTTTCTCTTAGTGTTGACCCAGAAGCAGAGGTTGGCAGATTTTGTACCCTTGTCCGCGCAAAAGGGTAAACACGGATAACTTTCGATGGTAGGATTTGGAAGGGTACACTTTTATTTTTCACTCGGTAACCCGCGATTTTACCCCTTACTCGGGTAATGTTCACAGGTAGGATATGAAAGGATACAATTTATTTTTGCTCGAGTACAAAAAATCAATTCCTGTCGACCTCTGCCCAGAAGTCTTATAGTTCCTAAAATAAAAATTTCTTACAAAGAGTTTTATAATATTAAAAAAAGGAAGTTACTTATCCTTTGGCGAGGGACTTCCTAATGATAACACAAATTTATTTTAAATTTAGAGTTTTGTCAAGTTCGACGCGTTATCCAAGTTCAAGGCCAACAATTATGGTGCCGAAATTTGCACCAGTAAAATTTCCGCTTATTAATTCAAAAAATCATCGTATAATTAATGAACCTTATGGTCAAAATATAGCTTCTCTACCAAGCCTTGTACAGTAAGAACCAATCAAGAATTATAAACATAAAAAAGTGAATTAATTAATTCATACTTAGTATTTTTCATACTAATTTTCTTAGTCCTAAATCACCTGTCAGTACTCAGGCGTCATATTTTGAAGGTCTAAAATTTATTTTCTTTAGATAAGGCATCCAGAAACACTTGGGAAAATATACGATTTCCTCGCGCGAACCAATATTTTTTTTTCTACTGTCAATCTTGTTTTGAGCTTGCAACGTTGCATTTGTCAACTTGATGGTAAATTGCAATTACACACAAGTTGAGTACCCCGTCAAACACAAATTCGATTTTCACTGTTAATTAAAATAACTTAATTGAGTATTGTTTTTGAGTTTTAAATTTAAAAAAAATCTATCATAAAACAAAGAAATTCAAATTTGAACGTGTTTTTTGGGTTCCAAACCTTCGGGTTCTAGCCTGGTGCCCTTAGAGCTCTACACAAAGATCATTTTCGCACAACGGTTCATCATTTAGCGTCTAAATTATAGGAAAGGGATCAAAAATAAGTACACCACCTGCGGGTTTATCAGGCCTCTTTTATCCGGACACTTTGCCCGCTAGTGCATTTATCGGGCAACTTTTTTCCCATTTTTTTTTTTCGGCTAGCCCGCCTACGTACCAGAGGTTTATCTGGTCACCAGCGGGTTTATCCGGTGAGTTTTCCGGAAGGCTAAAGTGACCGGATACACCCATAGGTAGTGTATTGCAATAATATTTTCATACCTAGGCTAATTATGTTTAATCAGATCAGTAGAATATTTCACCAATTATCACAGAACATCTTAGTATAGAAAACGTTGAGTCATCTGATTAAATACTTGTTTTTCTACATGAAATCGGGTCACATTTGTTAGCTACAGATAACGTAGCAAAATATCCCGACATGAACTGATGAATGTCCTAAATCTGCTGCATGTAACCAATCAATAATTGTTAATGATGCACCAAAGCAGCTTTAGTCTAAAGCTGCATTATTGGTTCATATTATAGTGTAAGGGCCAGAACGCTCAACTAGCGGTTGTTTTCATTGAAATTTATAATACACGATCATTTACAGGTACGACAAATGGGTCGTTTGTATACAGCACCTACCTGCTTAAGGTAATAGTCAGTTTTCCGCTTACGCACTACCTGCTTAAAGTAACTATACCGCTTACCCGATTAAAGGAAAGCCACAATGGAACAAAAACTGTTATTTAAAGTGGAACTGTTTCTTCAAGGTAGTGCGTAGGCGGAAAACTTGCTATTGTTTTCAACATGTAGGTGGTGTAGTTATACATAATGAATTATGTAACATAAGTTAGTACAATAATTAGCTGATTTATTAATAAAAATATTAATAAAATAATAATCAGAATTTTCGCTTTTGAAAAACAAATCTTAAAAGTCGTGTCTTATGATTTAATAATATTTTGATGATTTCTGTTGTATCCAATGCAAAAATAAAATAATTATTCTACCCTTAAATGTAACTCTTTGAAATCAGTACCAAATGTTAAGTTTTTTTGTGACAGCCGACGCGTGGGCGATAATGAAGCACCTCACCGTAAGGAAGGTCCTTACGTGTCGTAATAGAACCGATTATTACACGTGCAAATGACTCTTATGCATTTTTGGACAAATACGTGTAATTGCAAACTCCTAATTTTTTTAGATCAATATTAATACCACTCTGGATTTGAGTATAATCCCTCTCTTTTCGCGTTTTGATTATTTGATTGTTGGAGGATAAGTTAAGTGATGTTCTTGACCAAAAGTAAAGCATTTTAAACGTAAAACGCGACCGGGTTTGGTAAATCAAAAGTGATTGGGATCGAGAGGTATGTTATGCAATGCCTAAGCGTTTATCCACCTTGTCAAACATGGGCTAGTCAGACGTAATGCCACCACAACAAAGTTTGTATTATTAAAATTCGTACGGTAAAAAGGACATGCAAAATA
>SCLG01000050.1:201789-214760 GCA_004367875.1 Oikopleura albicans
TTTTTTATATAACCTACTCAGTTTGGTTTGAAGTGAAACGCGTGTTATGTGCAAGCTTCATTTTTCTTCAATTTTTATCTAGATTTTTCTTATTTGCGTTTTCAAAAATATTCCGTCAAAAAAAAAATATCAAAGAACGTTGAACAGTTCGTAGTGAACCCCATTTTAATAGCCTAAAACCTACCAGTATAATTTCTGAATTCTCAACGTGATATGATTAAGTTTTGAATAAAAATGCAAATTATGTTGCAACGTCAGAATGTAGCAGCGAGTTGTCGTTTTTTTATTTTGCTTCTACTTACTGAATCAGTTTTTAGAACTCAAGGCTTGACTCTTAACATGAAATCTGTTTACAAAACCATACGGGTATATTTTATCATTTTAACTCTCAGGGGGAAGGAGTTTTTGGGAACCCGTAGGGGAAAAATGCGTGTAAATAAACACGCACTTAAAAAAATCACAATAATTCGCAATAATTCAAAAAAACTGGTAAAGCCAAGTTGTAGAGCAATTAACCTCAATTTCTGAACCAAGTGGTGATAAATAAGCAAAAATTCAAGCTGAGGGTTTTAAAGCTCCGCTTCCTCTTTTATGAACGCCGTTTTTAAAGGTTTTAACGGTTGGGAATTTTAAAGTTACCTTTTTATTGCGATCTATTATTGCTTTCAAAAGCTCGTCGTCGCGCTTGAATCCTCGTTACTTGTGTTTTTGGCGCAGTTCGTAAATTTCGACACCAAAATGTGTAGAAAGACTACTTTTGATGGGGTCTAATTTATTTAAAAGTGTCAAAACCGTGTAAAATAAATTGTGAACAGATTCGTGGCGACTAGCTGTATATAGTACCGGATGGGGATTCACGTTTGTGAGTCACCCGGCCGGGGTGCTTCTAGAAGGGATTATCCCCGGCGGCCCCGGGGCCCGGCCGAGCGACTCATAACCGTGAGTCACTGTACAGTTGTGAAGTGATTCACAAATTATGTCGGCGAAAAGAATAGTATTCTTAGAATAGTATTCTTAGAATACCGTGTTTATTTTATCAAGCTAAGCTAATTTGTCACGGATTACGTTCGAAGAAATTAAGTTTCAACTTTCCACGAAAACTCAGCATAAATTTTCCTCGCGGCGTGGTGTTGATTGGTACCTTCATTAAAAAAGGTCACTCAATGAAAACTCCCTTCCGAGAACACAACTCATTGAAATTGCTAAATTCCCTGTGATCCCTCAGTTGAGCTCTAAAAAGTCTCAGGCTCGTATTTTGGCCTTTTTAAGGGTCTGTATACCATGAAAATCATTCAAATAAATTAGAATGTTACAGTAAAAATTATTTATTTGTTTGACACACAGTGAGACATTAGTTTTACACAGACATACGTTTGCAGTGAAAAAAATTAAATGTTTAAACATTTAATAATGAAAATCGTTCTTATGACATTATTCCGAGTCCAGTGATGTAAAAAATATTTTTTCCGTTAAACACAAATTATTATAGGGAACAACTGTGAAATGTGTTTTCAGTTTTTAATTTATTCCGGCGAATAAAAAAATGTATTGTGGCAGGTGATGTTACTGACCCAATTCCTCGTATTTTGAAAAAAAACTTCCATTATAAAATTTTTCAAACGTTAACTGCTAAAGAAAATTCCAATAAAAAAAAACAAATAATGTTTTATAATACACAGGGTGCGCAGTTATCTTGCGAACTTGGTCCTTGAAAAGTCGCAAGATAAGCGTTTTTTCGCAAGATAACTGCTCAGTGCATAACACATAAATATTATAAATCCAGAAAAACAAAATTCTGAAAAGTCGCAAGATAAGCGTACGAGCGGCAATTTTCGCAAGATAACTGCTCGCAAGATAACTGCGCACCCTGTGTACAATAACTTATAAACGCCTTTTTATACCAGCTTCACGGGATGCTCTGCCATGGGTTTAGTGTTTTTTTCTCAATTGTGGACGTTATGCTCCATACGTTATGAAGTTGGATACAGAAATTCTTTCATCCAGTTTAGTTCACTTTTTCTTCACCACTTATTGTTGTGTCGGATTTAAAAACTAATTCCAAGAATGTGAAATATTTGAATATCGTTATGACGAATTTTGCTGCGTGAAACGTATGAATACATTCCATTGTTTGAGACATCGTAGGACCTTATTGACATTCTAATTTTACATATTTTAAGCGACATACATGTAATTTTATTTCAACTTTCCCACATAACTTGATCAGAAAAGCGTATCAAAGTGATCCAAGGAGATTAAGAAACGAGCGGTTAATAACCTTTTCTCAAACTTGTTACCAGATCAGTACAAGTCGGAACCAGCTTGATCAAAAATTTCTTAAAAGGGCAACGATAAACTTACTCGGTTTTATGCTATCTTTTTTAAGCACTTAGCGCTAGTCGAGGCGACATCATTTAGAAATGAAGATTAAATAATAAATTTTAGAATTATTGCTCGAATGCGCGTCGGTTGTCAAATAGTCCAACAATAATAACTAATTTTGTTATGTTAGGAAAGTTACGAATCGATTTAATAGAACTACCAAATGAAGGAACCAAACCGTTTTTTATATACTAAATAATTAAATATATAAAAAACGGTTTGGTTCGTTCATTTGGTAGTGCGATTAAATTGATATATTATATTTCACATCTTTTTTGAGTGTACGTTTTTTTTTTGCATTTTTGATATGTTAAAAATACATAGGCAAAAAAAGTATAGAAGTCTTATACTTGTACTAGTCGTAAGTGCTGACCATTTTGTTTTATTTTTGTTGACCATCATATAATTTTTCATTAGTAAACCTTGCAGGGCCCTCCGAACAAAACTTTTTTGAGAAAAATATACAAATTATGTGGTCACTGACGAGAAGGCGTAAACTCGGGTGTATTTGAGTTTCTCTAGAAACTCAGGTGTATTTGACTTTTTTTCAAAATACACCCGAGTGTGTCAAATACACGACTCAGTTTTCCGAGAAACTCGGATGTATTTTGAAAAAAAAAAATCAAATACACTCGAGTTTCTCGAGAAACTCACATACACCCGAGTTGGCCCGATCCCGTCACTGACCACTGGTCAGTACTCATTTTTTGTTGACACACTTTAAATAACTAATACAATATGCATCAAAATGTATACCATGTGTCGGCGCTAAAACTGACTCGGTGATGCCAATTTGCGTTGAAAAAGATACGGTGATTTTCTAAAATGTGTCGATTTCAGCACCGACATACGGTAAATTACTCAGTTTTTTATGAGAATAAAATTGCAGGTTTTGCAAATTCAGAAACATTCATTTTAGTTAATTAGACTCTTGTAATCTAGCATTATAGCGTATTACATATCAAATCAAAATTAAGAGTCGATTTAGTCGCAATGATGAAATTAGCGCAAAATCAGAGTCATTGGAATTAGTGTCTGGCCGTTCCGTCAGAAAAATCGACAAAATGGAACCACAAGCAAAATCGAAGCATGAGTGGATGGAATTAATTAAATTGTAACATAGCTTGGTTGTTCCTTATCGACAAACGTGACCAATGTTGTATAAAACTCTTTTCGGGTAATCTTGGAAACATTTTTTTTGTTTTTAATGTGTACAGAAGGTAGGCCAATTCCGGAACGATTTGCGATTTTGAGCCAAAGTCCCCTTTTGTTCCAGAATTGGACTTTTAGCCCAAAAACCGTTCCGGAATTAGACTTTTTCCTTCCGGAATGGGACTTAAAATCTTTTTTTGGAAAGCGTTCCGGAATTGGACATTTTTTCCGGTCGATACCAATTGGACTACANTCCGTTCTCAATACATACGTATGAAGACTGAACATTTCAAACATTTCGTATTTAAATTTGTTAAAGCTTTTTTTGAGAGAAATGATATTGGTAAAACAAGTGTTACCTATTTGGGTAGTTGGACTTTGAAAAAAAAATCGTTACCTATTTGGGTAATTACGTCACTTCGTTACCTATTTGGGTGTTACCTATTTGGGTGGGGGACTGTATTATATTTCACATCTTTTTTGAGTGTACGTTTTTTTTGCATTTTTGATATGTTAAAACTACAGAGGCAAAAAAAGTATAGAAGTCTTACTAGTCGTACGCCATTAATAAGTGCTGACCATTTTGTATTATTTTGTTGACCATCATATAATTTTTCATTAGTAAGCCTTGCAGGGCCCTTCGAACAAATTTTTTTTTTGAGAGAATATACAAATTGTGTGGTCACTGACGAGATGGGGTCAACTCGGTTGTATTTGAGTTTCTCGAGAAACTCAGGTGTATTTGGCTTTTTTTTTCAAAATACACTCGAGTGTATCAAATACACGAGTCAGTTTTTCGAGGAACTCGGGTGTATTTTGAAAAAAAAGTCAAATACACTCGAACGTCTCGAAAAACTCACATACACCTGAGTTGGCCCGATCAAGTCACTGACCACTGGTCAGTACTCATTTTTTGTCGACACACTTTAAATAACTAATACAATACGCATCAAAATGTATACCATGTGTCGGCGCTAAAACTGACTCGGTGATGCCAAAATTGCGTTGAAAAAGATACGGATATTTTCTAAAATGTGTTGATTTCAGCACCGACATACGGTAAATTACTCAGTTTTTTTTTATGAGAATAAAATTGCAGGTTTTGCAAATTCAGAAACATTCATTTTAGTTAATTAGATTCTTGTAATCTAGCATTATAGCGTATTACATACCAAATCAAAATTAAGAGTCGATTTAGTCGCAATGATGAAATTAGCCCAAAATCAGAGTCATTGGAATTAGTGTCTGGCCGTTTCGTCAGAAAAATGGACAAAATGGAACCACAAGCAAAATCGAAGCATGAGTGGATGGAATTAATTAGATTGTAACATAGCTTGGTTGTTCCTTATCGACAAACGTGACCAATGTTGTATAAAACTCTTTTCGGGTAATCTTCGAAACAATTTTTTTGTTTTTAATGTGTACAGAAGGTAGGCCAATTCCGGAACGCTTTGCGATTTTGACCCAAAGTCCCCTTTTGTTCCAGAATTGGACTTTTAGCCCAAAAACCGTTCCGGAATTAGACTCTTTCCTTCCGGAATGGGACTTAAAATCTTTTTTGGAAAGCGTTCCGGAATTGGACTGTTAGGGAGACTGTTAGGGATACTATTTGGTAACCCAGCCTGTGATGTCAAAAAAAGCTTTGAGCAATTGCTTACTTTTGGCATTTGTACTGTGTGTCGGTGCTCAAACTGACGTGGTTTGGCAAACATTGCGTTAGAATAGATTGCCTAAAACGTGTCAGTCAAAAAAAATACCCACAGTTAAGCCTGTTAACTCCCATTCTGGAGTAGTATAAAGGGTTTTATTATGACGGCAATCTCCTCTATCCGATCAATAATTAAGTTCATTACCGAGACTGAATATCGTGAAAATGGGATGTGGGTGATCCTACTAAGTTAGTAGTACTAACCCTCACTTCCTAAATCCTTCCTATGGAATTAGCTTGTATAACGCCACACGCTATGATTGACATAATACTACGTTGTACAATTTATAAAAAAAAACGCTAAATTGTAAATAGAACGTTGTAAATAGAAATTCATTATATAACGTTGAAAATTGAATTGTGGGTCGTTTTCAGTTCAAAAACTTCTATTCCGGTAAATTCAGTGACAATTGAACATTAGAGTAAACATTAAACTACGCGGTATACAGCAATTTACGATGTATTGAAGATAATCAAACTCACAGGATGCGCAGTTACCCGTCCACAAAAATATTCTAAAACTAGAGGGCAATCAGCAAATTGGCAGTTAGTTTCGGCTTACATACTAGTTATTGGCCGGGAGGTTTCCGGAGGTTAACTGCGCACTTTCTGTATACGTAGGGTGCGCAGTTATCTTGGGAACTTGGTTCTCGAAAAGTCGCAAGATAGTCGTTTTTGCAAAATAACTGCTCAGTGCGTGGGCGGAACAGGCAAAAAAAACTTATGAAAAGTCGTAAGATAAGCGTACCAGCGGCAATTTTTGCAAGATAACTGCGCACCCTGTGTAATAATAATACAAAAATCATTGTGATCAATTGTAAAATTATATATGAAATAGCCAGATCTCACTTTCGAGCACAGTGAAACTATGTTAAGTATTTCCTATTAAAAATATTTTTTGTATAACGATATTAGAAACAAAATTGTAGGCATTCTTGCGCCCCAGTTGCGCACTAAACTCATCCCTGTCGTCTGAACGGCCACGCGGCGGTGGAGGAGCAGCGTAAACGCCTTCATAAGTGAAACAGCCTCAGACTATCAATTCAGTATTCTATTTGAACAAAATCGAAACTAAACCGTCCAAGGAAACAACCATCTTCTGCCACACCCGTCTGCACATCAACAACAACAACAACAATCATGAAACTTCTAGCAGCTTTGGCATGTTCAGGCATGGATTCGAGAGACAGAGAGATTTGAGAGTACGAGAGAAAAATAAATATGATTTTGGTGTTAATTTGACATATTCTTAATAACTTTAGGGATGATTTTTAAAATAGGGAACCTAATAGGGAACCTTATGGATAACTTTTTTTGCTAATTTTATCTGGATGCCACACAAAATTTGCTATTTAGAAGAATAGATATTAGAAAACTCATAAAAGCGATATCATGAGCCCTCAGGATTAGTATAAAAACGCGATATCAAAGAAAAAAACGTTAAATTCGGAGCTCAAAAGAATTATTAATTTTACAGTGTTTTTCATAATTACTAAATGACCTAAATA
Source organism: Oikopleura albicans (assembly GCA_004367875.1). NCBI lineage: Eukaryota > Metazoa > Chordata > Appendicularia > Copelata > Oikopleuridae > Oikopleura > Oikopleura albicans. The sequence continues at coordinate 208,540 of SCLG01000050.1, forward strand.
AAAATAAATCATGTATGTAAATTAATTATTATAATTTATTATTATAATTATTATAATAACTGATAGTTATTAAAAATCATTAATTTTGCAAAATATTATATTTGTGCAAATTATTGTTATGTTAGAATTAAAATAATAATAACAAATCATAGTACCCAGTGGAAAACATAAGATATTCATTTTGCATGTTCACTTATTAATATTCAGACAGCATTATGATATTCAAACATTATGTTCACGAAAAATCATGATATTAATTTTTAAAGAAAATTATGATACTGGCTAACTGTATACTTTCAAAAATCGACATCTCAAAATTAAATGGAAATAAGAAATATGTATAAATCTGGACGCCGTCGTAATTCTGAAATAATGCTAAAATTAATTTCATGGCGTGAACGCTAAACATCGATTTTGAACATTCTTATTTTCAACTTCAAGTTTTCTGACAATATCTAACATATTTAAACGCAAAAAATTGAAATAATTCGCTATTTCCTCAGTAACAAACTTGACAAAAAAGTCTCGTGTTAACAAATCGCCAAAAAAAGTTAGTTTTTTTGCCAAATCCATTTTGCAGCGTACGGCAATCTAACGCTTCACGTTTACAAAGAAAACGGGTTCACTCGTCAGCAGGCTTGGGACGATTGTGCGGGCAAAGGTTATCGACTGGCCAATATCTACAATCAGGAAGAGCAGGACGCGTTGAACGCTGCGATCACGGCTGCTGGCGGTTTGGAGCGAGCATTCTGGCTTGGCATGATGGAAGATGGCGACACTGCTGATGGAGATGCGGCGAAGGACTCCGATGGAAACCCGCTGCGATTTAATGGGTTCCGTCCCGACCAGCTAGGGTTGACAAAAAAAAATGAAATGCAAAAATGGTCTCACTCAATTATTTCTGGTCTATTCTACTCTTTTTTGATAAATTTTAATTTGTAAAAAATATTTAATTATTAAGCCATAATAGATTTTGACGTATTTTAATCGCCGCAAGCAGTGAAACTTGGCTTAGAGTCGTTTGGGGTGGCCAAATAAGAGTTGTTTTTGGGTCTAGATAAACAGAGACTTTTTTGACTACCCCTGTATACCGGAATATTCACCGGGTGCGCAGTTATCAGGCAGGTTTTGCGACAAAAANAAAAACATGCCTGATAACTGCGTAGGGTTCCTGACAACTGCGCAAGGCGTAGGTAATGGGGGAGAAAGATGCAAAAAAAAACTGCCAAATAACAGCACGAGCGGGGAATTGCGCAATACCAAATTTTAAAGTTTCGTAGGGTGTCTAATAACTGCGGGCCATGCCTGAAAGGTGCGCACCCGGTGTACCTGAAACTTATAAATTTTTGGGTTTTCTGAAATGTTTATCATGGAAATGTTACGCATGTAGTGCGTTATACATTCTACTATCGGTTTTTAGTTTAAGTTTAACAACCCTAGGGCTAGCCGTCAAATCGCCTTAACCATCCAAATGATAAGCATACGACAGGTGAGTATGAGGACTGTGTCCGACAATTCGGCGTCGAGGGCTGGAATGATGCCATTTGCTCGCGGACTTGGAGTGGCGCGAAAAAACACAATGTTCAGATGGGTCATGTTTGTGAGGAGCGCACGATTAAACACCCGACACAACACACAAATGACTTTGAGGACACCTTTGTACAATGGATTGAAGTTTTCCTTGGCGATGAATTTCCACAATCGGTGCAGCGATGGACAGACAACAAAATTTCGCCATTTGCAGACCGTATTCGAGTGAGTGAAGATTTTGAAATAGAGTCCATATTTCCAAGGGTTTTTTTTTATTTTCGACAATCACATGCATATTGTGCGCAGCGGCCCTAATGACATTAGGCTAATGTGATAATTTTTGGATATTCTTATATTAAGATATACAATTATACCTAAATTAGGTGGTATAATCATAATAAAAAAAAAACTTTTTTTCGACCTCTCCAAATCCAAAAACTAATTTTGCAGATCGATAGAGCACGAAAAACTAATCACATCTAGAAAAAAATTTCATCATATTTAGCCAGTTTCTAGACCCTTTTTTCAAAAAGTTTAGTACATGCGTCTTTTTAGAAGATTTGCCCGCCCTTTTTCATTTTGTCGAAAAACCACTTCTGTCCACCTAGGTGGACAAATGACCAAAGAAAAATGTTGTTTTTTCAAAACTAATAGAAAATGACCACCCAAGATTGTTTTTTCGCCTCAGGGAACGTTTTATCACAAAAAATTACCCTAACTTAATGCTTCGTTATAGGTGATTATGGATCGACCTTGCGCTGAAGGTGTAGTCCCTTACAGTGGGGTCTCAGAAATCGACGAAAATGGCGATGCCATTGCACAGTTGAGTACAATTATTCAAGACATGAAGGCCTTCTTCACTACATTTATCCCTAATTGTAAACCAAATATATTATCGAAGAAAAATGAAAAGTTGGACAGATGGGCAATGAAATTGACTCAAAAATTCAACTCGATCTAACGATCCCATTTCCCTCTGACCATACCAACTTTTTGTAAAAAGAAAACACAGTGTACAGCAGTAACCTAACAAAAGCAATGATATATCATTTTTGGGACCCAGGAGAAAAATTCATGTGTACAATTAAAAAAGGTGATCTTCTTCCATATTTTTCAACCGTTACCATAATGGTACCAATCGTAATACCATTCGTAAAATTGATTTTTTTTTCCAAATTTAACCAAGACGTCAATTTTATGCAGAATAAATTTATTTTGCAAATAAAGTCCTTGGCTTTTAGAGAGCATGATGAATGCTTTAGTTAATTTTCCAAGTCATAAAGTTGTGAAAAACACAAAAGGCCTGAGTTTTTCATTTCAATAACAAAAAAAAATTCTAAGAAAACCCGCAAAAAAAAGTACACAAATGATTTTTGTAATTGTTTCAAAATTTGGTATATCATCCTTTGACAAAACGCTTTGAATTGCGAATCGAAGACGATCAAAGCAGCACACAAACCTTGTTAATAAAATAAAAAATATAAAAGTATACAATTATGTGTTATTTATTGCAGTTTTGTCCTACGGTCGTACTCCCCATATTGGCCCCCTTTTGGATATTTGTGTATTCAAAATCATTGTCAAAACAAAGTTCTTGGATATAAATTACTGTAAAAAATGTTCAATTAAAAATTGGAAAAAATTCTCTAACATTCCGAAAAGCGAGACTCGTATGTAAAAGTCTGATACTCAACACGCTCGTTGAATAGTTTAGAATTTTTAGAACTTCGATTGTATTAGTGTCATGAACATCCGGAAAATTCTGAATGTTCTTCAAAATAAGTTCAAAACTTCTCTTTTCTGACCAACGTGGTTTCTGGATTCAAAAATGATAATTACATTGTAATTTATCATAACAGTCCTATCTGGTGGAAACAAAATGATCCTGTAATATAGGACCTGTAAATTACCTGTATTATGCAGAAGTACTTCAAATTGCTTGATTTTATAATACATACGGTAAAATGCAACGGCGCATCACATGGTGATCCTTATAATTGCCTACTGTCAACCGGTTAAAAGTTAACCACTAAAAACTTGAAAAATAACCATTTTTTCTGGTTTTTGAACCTTGGGCAAAAATTTTCATTACGATTTCTGAATCCAGATGAAATCACGTTATCATAGGCGATGTAATCGTACTAAAAAGTAATCCTGAACGATCCTAGCAAGTGGTTAACCGCGCGGTTGAAATTTTGAAAAAATCAATTTGGGCATCATCATCATCACTAAGATCCTATGTAATACATAGTATGTATAGCCTATTGTATCGCTGCTATATATAGTCCCGATTTTAAAACGCGAAAAAAAATTTTTAGCGGACATGCATATTCCTCCTTAAGTGCGGCACTTAAGAGGGGGAGGACTGTAATACAAAAATATAAAAAAAAAAAAAGAAAATCGCCTTTCGATGATTTGCTTTTCGGTGATTGGCCGGGTGCGCTCAAAAAATACCAATGACAGGCCACATAGGCGTGAGACGTGCTGTCAAGCAACGTTGCCAAAAAGTGGTAACATTATTTATTTTTTCGCGTTTGAAACTCACTGCGATAGAGACCGTATAGCCGCTATACCATCGCAGTGATTTTCAAACGCGAAAAAAATAAATAATGTTACCACTTTTTGGTAACGTTGCTTGACAGCGCGTCTGAGGCCTATGTTGCCTGTCATTGGTGTTTTTGAGCGCGCTCGGCCAATCACCGAAAGACGGTTTTCTTCTTTTAAAATATTTTTGTAGTACAGTCCTCCCCCTCTTAAGTGCCGCACTGAAGGAGAAAAATGCATTTCCGCAAAAAATTATTTTTTCGCGTTTTAAAATCAGGACGATATAGCGTTCGTTTCAGATTCTGAAAGACATAATATTATAAATCTTTGTTTTTATTTGATGTATATTTCCTTGAGATCGACAAGTTCCTAAGATTAATTAGGTCAAACACGTGCGAACTCTACGGTCATAGACTAATAAGCCACGATTAATCGCAATTGTCTTAATGACAATACCAAGTAAGGTCTAATAATTATATAATAGGTTAGTGAATATCTATCAGAGTTAAATTACAGGCTGTAGAAATTGATTTAAAGCCAAACAAATATCATAAGGCAAATAAATAGTACCAGTGTTTGAGAGGATTCTGTGATCAATGAAAAGAGTCTTCTGATGAAATTAATTGTGAGTTTTTGTGTTATTTTCAATATTTTTGCCGCTCCCGTTAAGGACGAATCTTCCGGAGCTTCCGGAAGCTACGAACGAACACGATTTGAAGATACTAAGGTTAGTTCAACCGTATTCCGGAATTAGTCGAAAATTGTACCTTTTCGGTTTTTGGATATTTTTTCTGGACACTTTGTTTTTGTTTTATTTCGAGCGCAAATTCATCACAATTTCACATTGCAGACTGACATAATGTATGTTTCATAATATTTGTTTCTATAGTAAAAATCCAATCAAATGTGTTTTGACATTACTAATGTCACAGTTGTGTTCCTTGATGTCTAAAACTTCTCTATGCGAAATTTTGGTGCAATCGGAGAAACCGGTTTTTACCGTACTTCCGGTTTCCCACATTGGCTGGAAATACCGGCAATCTGATTTTTGAAAAAATATTGTGGGGGTCAGCGATAACCGTTTATTCAAAACGGGCCCTCGTACAACTCAAGTCCCCGAAAAGGAGGCCTTATGTGACTAAAAGGCACACGGTCCCCTGGGAGTTAAATTCGTGTACTTCGAGCTGAAACAAATACCAAACGGTTTAAAATCAAATATATTTAACATTTCCTTAATAATTCATCGGAATCCGGTTTTTTCTGGTGCTACATTCGAGTCACAAGGAGACAAAACGCACTGCATGTTTTCAAGCAATTAATATCTGTCAATGTTTTATTACAGTCTTACAAAATATTTGTGTATTCCGACCGCTTGAAGTTTTTTCCGCATTCTGAGATCTTGTAAAACTTTCCAAGTCATTTGGTCCACAGGTCCCAGCTTCATTTGATTCATCTTGGCTTCATTTGGTTCATTTGTCCGTCGTCGAACTATTCGTTGGTCTCCATGGTGGTGTCGTAAAAATGCTTTCTGGCGGAATTTTCGTATCCCTGTAGCAGAATTCAAGGCTAGAAGCAAGAAAGTCAATATAATATTCATTATTGAATGTCTTGTTGTATCGTCGGTTCAAGAATATTGAATGTGATAAATTTAAAGTCCGCCGTTCAACATTTATACGCTCGATTATGTAACCTGTTATGTAGTAAAATTATATAAATGTTTTACATAATCAACCATGAAATGTAATTACCAAATTAACGTGATATACTGGTTATCATAACCATGTCACAGCCATACGCTAAATTGGCAATTAAGTTTTATTTTATATAACTTTTACCGATAATTTATCGCTTATTCAGTAAGTTATATAAGATTACATAAATCTATGATGAATAATCGACGTTATAATATGTAGGAGAATTGCTCGAGAAGTATCTTACTGATCATAAGTTACGGTCCCTTCACCGGTGTTATACAACATCTGTTCTTGACTCTAGAATCTGAACTCCAGAATCTGGACTCTAGAATATGGATCATCGAGTCCAGATTTTGGTTAATGTTCTCGTCAAGATGCTCGTTATACATACACCATATAACCATGCGAGATAACACCATTTGAGATAACAGTTTGCATTTGAGATAACAGTTT
>SCLG01000050.1:223796-238198 GCA_004367875.1 Oikopleura albicans
CTTTCCTGCTAAAATAATTTCCCGCGAACGCTACGGCGCCTGAAAATTTTGGTTAGAGCTAATTTGTGGGAACTCAAAACTAGGATGATTTTTCTAAAAATGAAAAAAAAATCTGTAGGAATGAACCCATAATTCATAGCAGCAAACCGTCACCTACTATCACTGTTTTAGAGAATGGAACCTTGCACTTGGATTTGGAAAAAAAAAACTAGACATAACTCTGTTGTACTACTCGTAAATATGTTGTAATAAACATTAAATCGAACATCACAATTGTTTTGGCTCCCTCTGTAAATATAATATTTAACTCAATTTGAGTTTTACATAATCATGGACGTTCATAGAAATCTTATACAGTCCCCCCCCTCATGATTAGGGCCACTTTTGTCTCCTGAAAAAGTGGCCCTTATTATGTGTCAACTCGTTATGTGTCAACTCGTTTAGTCACCAACTGTATTAAGAATATCCGGCAATCTTATTGGACAGTTTGTTCAAACTTTGCCAGACTATCAGACAAAAACTCAAATCTCTCATAATAAGGGCCACCTTTCACACCCAATTTTGGCCCCTATTATGAGTAAAAAATAGAGATAAAAATAGAGAGATAAATGCCCATTTACGGGTCAAAAATGCCTATTTTGGCCCTTATTATGAGAAAGTGACCCTTATTATGAGAAAGTGGCCCTTATTATGAGAAAGCAGGCCAAGGTGGCCCTTATCGTGGGGGCCCTTATCATGAGGGGGGAGTGTATATGTTTTTGTTATGGTTTGGTTATTAAAACCGGTATGATTATTTTCAGAATTTTATTGACATACTGGGCCGGCGCCATAATGACGCTGTTTGAAAAATATTACAAGAAACCGCGTTTTTCATACAGAATCGGTTTCTTGTTTGCAACAATAGTTTTGAGACATTTTATACATTAGTTTGACTACAGTAGGATAAGCTTCAAATGGTTCTGCTTCTTCATTATTATAACAGGGTTGAGAGAATTTTGAGACTAATCGTAGAAGTCGCACGTCAATACAAATGTTATTAAACTTGCTTGTTTGTTGTATGACGGCCTGAATAACCCATTAACGATATTGAACACATCTAAGCATTAATCATGTCTGTAACTTGCGAATATGATATACGGTCGTAAAATAGTATTGACCTGCCTGGCGTAGGTACTGATTGTAATGTGTTATAATATGTAAGACGTTCGAAAATTAGGGGAGCCTCCCAATTGTACTCGCACTCGATCTCATTTTCAAGCGCAGCAGCGGGCGACCCAAAAAAAAACGAGTTTTAGCGCGATTATGAACGTGCTGGATATTTTATGAGAGAATTTTATATCCATAGTAGATACAGGGTGAGGTAATATAGATGCTAAGCCGTTTTCTGTTCGCGAGTGCGCTGAGCGAATATACCGATGCTTTCTCGTTCAGCTCGATGACAAACTCGTTACTCACACCAGTACTAGTTTATTAAACTAAATGCTAATGTTTGACTTCAGGAAAATATCTTTTGGTAAGCCTTCTAGTTAGATATGTCTATCTAATCGTATGTTCTCCAATTGAAAACACGGATTTAGCTGATATCGTTGGTTCCAGAGAATCACCGTGTGACGATCGTCGCATAGCGGCCTCATATCTCATTAAAACGGCCTCAAAAAAGCTGATATACGTGTCAAACTTTGACCGCCAAACCAAATTTCGTGAAGAACATTTTGGTTCAAACATTTCTCAAAAATCTTCTTGGGATGACTTTGGAGACACCTGATTTTTTTGTTTTTGATCTAGATGGATTTTTCATCCTCGAGTCTTCATGCCCCCTAAAACAATCTTTGGAAAAAATTTTATCCTAAAAACGGTCATAACGGGCTTGTGTAGTGATCATCACACAGCGTCCCTTACGGGTTATTACGAACACATATGATTCACTGGAGTTAATGTATCAAACTAATTGGAGTCATCGTAGTTCATACATATGGGTATGTATACTAAAGCTATGTATATATTATGGTTCGTGCGCTAAACATTAAGTTTAATAGACATGATGGGTGACAATGACACGCTCAAATTCAGAATTTAATACTTGTGATTGATTTTCATCAAGTATAATCGTCTTGTAATCGGTGTTAGAGACAATTTCCCCTGAGGGCGTTTGTTAAAGGCATTATTTAAAATAAAACAAAGTATTTTACACTCCAATAACCGCCATTTATCGGATTTATTCTGCAATCGTGAATGTGCCAACCAGTTATAAACTATAGCAAGTATATAATTATTATCAAATAATTAACATAAAAAATATCTAACTTCTATTATGCTATATTAATAAGCGCCCTGCGGCAAAGACGGTTCAGAGCAGCGAGAGAAACTGTAGAAGGAAAACGGAGAGCTTTCAGTTTTTTTCTTATTTTTTTTTTCTTCTTATTTCGCGCTCTAAAAGAAAACCAGAGAAATATTTTTGATGGTCGCCCAACGGTACGCCACAAGACAAGTGTAGGGTTGATAATTAATAGTTTGCTGTTTTTTTAATTAAAAAAACGAACTTTTAATATTTTAGTAAAAATATTTCACCGGGCGTAAATTAAACTCGTTTGGACTCGTTGTAACTGTGTACATAACTACTCAGCGTATTACATTAATTTCCGCCGTTTTTTCGTTCGTATTTTCTAGATTGCCAAAGTCGAGTTTTTTTCCGCACGTCAAAAACTAGAATATTGTCATCTGGAAAATGCGGGAGAAAAGACGGCGGAAATTCATGTAAAACGCCGAGTAGTTGTTCTTAATTTTACAATCTGTTTGTCAATTATAAATTAGAATATAATTATAATAATAATAAGTAATGCCGAATATGCTCTTCTGATTTTCTGAATCAATTTTCTGAAAGTTGATGGAAAATGGAAAATTGCGGAGGCTATTTGTCTAGCAAATGTAAAAATCGCTAATGACTGGTTAACGGTCTGTGTAGGCGTAAATTACGGGCCTAAAACGGACTGAACCGTTCAGTCTAATGGCCGGACGTTGAATTACGCACCTTGTGTACTAAACGATTACTCATATTAAAAATATTTTTTAACGGGTAACCATATTTTCTCAACCTACGACAAGTGCCGTTAAGAAACGGGTATGTTTTCGTTGTTATATGTTCCCTGCTGGTTTTACTGTATCTGGTCGACTTCATGAGAAAAGCTTTCCGCGCCATCTTCAGTGATCTCATGCGAACTCATGAACTCTATTTTTGGATGTACGTTTTGGGTGGGATAGCATACAATTATATTGCGGTAAAATCAACGCTGAAGAAGAAAAGATATGGCAAGGTAAAGAGACTAGCTGTGATCTTAACTAGATGCCGTTCTTATACTAGGCTAATGGTCATAAAAATGGTAATCGGCGTTTTACAAGAATTTCCGCCGTCTTTTCTACGGCATGTTCTATCGCAGTGATTTTCAAACGCGAAAAAAATAAATAATGTTACCACTTTTTGGTAACGTTGCTTGACAGGGCGTCTGAGTCCTATTTGGCCTGTCATTGGTCTTTTTTGAGCGCGGTCGGTCAATTACCGTCAAATATTTCTTTTAAAATATTTTTGTATTACTCAGCTTTTGATATTTTTTCTCAAGGACAAATTTTTCAAGGAGAAATATGTATTTTCGCTAAGAAATATTTTTTCCCGTTTTAAAATCAGGACGATAGAAGGCGATATACGAGTATTTTAGGTGTGGGTTAGGAGTTTGGCTCGAGTTTGACTATCTAAAAAAACAGCGGAAATTCATGTAAAACGGTCAGTAGCAGTTTCACTCGTCTGAATGGGGATTCCATGGAAACCAAAAATAAACGAAGCTAAAAAAAATCGTTCAAACTTCGTGTCCCTCGAGGGGATTCCCCCTAATTCGGGTCGTAGATTACGATTTATTTTGTGCATTTTTTTTTATCCATCTTCATCCCTTTTTGACGATTCAAAACGGTGAAAAATCAGGTCAAAACGACTCTTGTCCGTGGCTATTAGAAATTTGTTATTCCATCTTCACCCCTCAATTCGATAAATTCAAATTATTTCGCCCATATGTATTAAAATTTAGTTTCATTATGGCTTCTATGCGATGGTCTCGTCGCTGTACGTCGTCATTGCCTCAATGGTTATAATGAGCAGCCTTGTTCATGGTCAAACCCAGATTAAAGATGCAATTTTGACTAGTAATTCGGACAGTCACGTCGATTCCTCCTACAGATTAACCCATGTAAACGATGACCAACTGATGTACACGACCAACAATAATCAATATTCGCCCTTTGTCGATAAATTCGACATCTATGAGCTCGCATATGTCTTGATAATATGGGGGTGTATTGGACTTTTAACCCTAGCCAATATGGTCATTTCCGTCATTGAGTCAATCAGGTAATACATAACANCATAAAAAAATATCCAACTTCTATTATGCTATATTAATAAGCGCCCTGCGGCAAAGACGGTTCAGAGCAGCGAGAGAAACTGTAGAAGGAAAACGGAGAGCTTTCAGTTTTTTTCTTATTTTTTTCTTCTTATTTCGCGCTCTAAAAGAAAACTAGAGAAATATTTTTGATGGTCGCCCAACGATACGCCACAAGACAAGTGTATGGTTGATAATTAATAGTTTGTTGTTTTTTTAATTAAAAATTAAAAAAAAAAGAACTTTTAACATTTTAGTAAAAATATTTCACCGGGCGTAAATTAAACTCGTTTGGGTTCGTTTTAACTGTGTAGATAACTACTCAGCGTTTTACATTAATTTCCGTCGTCGTATTTTCTAGATAGCCAAAGTCGAGTTTTTTTTCGCACGTCAAAAACTAGAATATCGCCATCTAGAAAATGCGGAAGAAAAGACGGCGGAAATTCATGTAAAACGCCAAGTAGTTGTTCTTAATTTTACAATCTGTTTGTCAATTATAAATTAGAATACAATTATAATTATAATAAGTTATGCCGAATTCCGCTGACGTACAAACTTCTTGAGCAATTGAGTACACAGCGTGGGCAGTTAACTGTCCACAAAAATTTTCTGAAAGTTTATGGAAAATGGAAAATTGCGTAGGCAAATGACGCTAATGACTGGTTAACGGTCTGTGTAGGCGTTAATTACGGGCCTAAAAAGGACTGAACGGCTAACCGCCGGATGTTGAATTACGCACCTTTTGTAGAGATTATTCATATTAAAATATTTGTTAACGGTTAAACATATTTTCTCAACCAACGACAAGTGCCGTTAAGAAACGGGTATGTTTTCGTTGTTATATGTTCCCTGCTGGTTTTACTGTATCTGGTCGACTTCATGAGAAAAGCTTTCCGCGCCATCTTCAGTGATCTCATGCGAACTCATGAACTCTATTTTTGGATGTACGTTTTGGGTGGGATAGCATACAATTATATTGCGGTGAAATCAACGCTGAAGAAGAAAAGATATGGCAAGGTAAAGAGACTAGCTGTGACCTTAACTTGATGCAATTCTTATACTAGGCTAATGGTTATAAAAATGGTACTCGGCGTTTTACAAGAATTTCCGCCGTCTTTTCTACGGCATGTTCTATCGCAGTGATTTTAAAACGCGAAAAAAAATAATGTTACCACTTTTTGGTAACGTTTGTTGATAGGGCTCTGAGTCCTGTGTGGCCTGTTATTGGTCCTTTTTTGAGCGCGTTCGGTCAATCACCGTCAAATATTTCTTTTAAAATATTTTTCTATTACTCAGCCTTTACTATTTTTTTTATTCTCAAGGACAAATTTTTCAAGGAGAAATATGCATTTCCGCTAAAAATTTTTTGACGTGTGGGTTGACGAGTTTGGCTCGAGTTTAGCTATCTAGAAAATACGCAAGAAAAAACGGCGGAAATTCATGTAAAACGCTCAGCAGCAGTTTACCAATAGCTAGTACTAAAATTTCACTCGTCTAAATGGGGATTCCATCGAAACAAAAAGAGCAATTTTGCCCTCTGTTTTCAAAAAAGTATTTTAGTAATGGCTCGTTTAGAGAAATAAAAGAAGCTAAAAAATCGTTGAAACTTCGTGTTCCTCGAGGGGACTCCCCCTAATTCGGGTCGTAGATTACGTTTTATTTTGTGTAATTTATTTTTTGTTGATCCATCTTCATCCCATTTTGACGATTCAAAACGGTGAAAAATCACGTCAAAACGACTCTTGTCCGTGGCTATTAGAAATTTGTTATTCCATCTTCACCCCTCAATTCGATAAATTCAAATTATTTTGCCTAAATGTATTAAAATTTAGTTTCATTATGGCTTCTATGCGATGGTCTCGTCGCTCTACGTTGTCATTGCCTCAATGGTTATAATGAGCAGCCTTGTTCATGGTCAAACCCAGATAAAAGATGCAATTTTGACTAGTAATTCGGACAGTCACGTCGACTCCTCCTACAGATTAACCCATGTAAACGATGACCAACTGATGTACACGACCAACAATAATCAATATTCGCCTTTTGTCGATAAATTCGACATCTATGAGCTCGCATACGTTTTAATAATATGGGGGTGTATTGGACTTTTAACCCTAGCCAATATGGTCATTTCCGTCATTGAGTCAATCAGGTAATACATAACAAAAGTATTTGAATTTGACCTAATTTTAATCAGCGTAGAAGTCGGCGTTTTTTTTCTATTTTCTAGATAGTCTGTTCATTTTTTAAATTTCTACTCGGCGTTTTACATCAATTTCCGCCGTCTCTTCCCCTCATTTTCTAGATGACAATATAATATTTCGAATTTCGAGTTTTTGACGTGCGGAAAAAAAAACTCGAGTTTGGCTATCTAGAAAATACGAAAAAACGGCGGAAATTCATGTAAAACGCTGAATAGAATAAAAAATGGACAATTTTAGAGGTTTGCCAAAGGATACAAGAGTACTCGTAATTTATTATTTTACTCATAAAAATCCATCAGACATAAAATAGTGTTGGTAAATGGTCCGATAAAAAATCATTTGGGATTTTTCAGATCCTACTAGCCAAATCGTCTACGCAGTTTGCCACTAACGGTCACAGTAAAAAATGGATGGTTAACTGCGCACCCTCTGTATCTAATAATGTGATAGTTTTATATTTCAAGTATCCCTATGAAGGTTGTTAATACAGCCCTTACTCCCATTACGGGCGCTCCCATTACGGCCGCTTTAACAATTATATAATTATAACATAGTTTCGTTTATTTCTGATATTTCGGCATTACGCCATTTTCAAAGAATTTGCGACTACTAAATAAATATAAAACTTTTTCAGAGTTAATTATTATATAATTAATTTTTAACAATTATATAATTAAGAATATGGAAGCAAGAAGGTGCCCGAATGCGACTGAGGGAAGCTGAGGGCGATGCAGATTTGTTTGATTTGTTCAACAATTTGAACTCCCAATTTCGGGGTAGCGGTTGTCTCCATAGTCAAATGGACCAAGAATTGACATTAGATTTGCCGCCTTCCTACGAAGAAGCTAATTCACACACCATCATCGACTGTAGAACTCAAACAGCACCGAAAGACGATGCTCCAAAAGTAGTTGGAGATGATCAGTCAACTGACGATGAGGCGCCCTCGTCAACGGCACTAGTCCCATCAACGTCTAGCGCATCAACGGATGAAGAGCGTTTTGCCACGATTTCGTTGACAACATTATAGAAATTGTTTTCATACCGTTTGTCCGCGATAAACTATCGCGATCGTNTTTTTATCGTTGAGAATACCGTTAATTGAAGCATTGCTATACCCGTAATTTACTAATACGGAAATCCAAATATAGATACCGACGATTAGACGCTAACTGTCTCAAAATCGGGACATTTTTGGAACACTCTTCGGTACTACTATAAGCAATTTGTTGAAAGCGCACAAACATAATACTCGCTCGTCATAGCCTATGACTCATAGGCCAATTCTCGCACGTGCGCGCCACACTGCCATCGTCTGGCTCAAACCTATTACACATAATCTCATTTTTTCAACCCTTTCATACGGTACTATTGCCAATAGTCTATCACAGATTGACAATGAGATCTATTTATAGAAATTTTCGAATTTAAAAACATAATAACGTTTTCGAAAAAGGGCCCAATATAATCATCAAAAGGGGCAGCCTTGCTTATAGTAGTAACACAGAGTGTTAGAAAAATGTCCCGATCTTGAAACAGTTAGCCGTTATCGTCGGTTTTATCGTCGGTATCTTTATTTTGATTTTCGCAACAGTAAGTTAATGTTATAGAAATGCTTAAATTAACTGAACGTCACAAAACGAAACATTTTAAAAGAAAAAAAATCGACGGAAACTTGTCGCGAACAAACGGTAGTAAATTGCTCCTAGCAATAGCTTGACATCAAATACACGCTGTGCGCACAACGTCATCACTATGAAAATTTCATTTAAGAAAGTTTTATTGTGAAAGGCGTATGGGGAGAGGCAATTTGAAAATGAGGGTTTCTTCGAACCTGTAAAAAGCATAATATCAATTTGCTCGGTATGAGAATTTTAAAGTAAACGATTTTCTTCAAAACTTTGCAGAAACTTTTTGTCAAGGAAGTGGGTGACCAGCGTTATTACTATAAATTGCAAATTATATTCAACCATATCGCAGTGATTTAAAAAGAGGAGAATAATAAATAATGTTACCAATTTTTGGTAACTTTGCTTGGCAGCGCTTCGGAGTCCTATGTGGCCTGCGATTGGTCCTTTGTTGATTAATTAATTAAAAAATAATTAAAAATCCACATAGGCCTCAGACGCGTTGACAAGCAACGTTACAAAAATTGGTAACATTATTTATTTGTTTCCTCTTTTTAAATCACTGCGATAATTCTCTCTTCTTACACAACTTATCACGGTGAGTCGTTCATTCCAGTTCTTTGTTCATTTATAACACAGTCCGTACTCCCAATTGGGATTATTGGCCGTCCAAACACATAAAGGGGCAGCGATCATACTGAGAAAACTATTTTTCGGCCAAAAAGCGTCCGTATTGGGAGTAGGGACTGTAATGGATTTCATGTTCACCACATGCAACAGTGAGATCATTTTATTATCTCTCCTGTATTTCTTTATTTGGCGCAACTGTGCACTAGTTAATTGTATACTAGTAAATATTGCAATTGTAAATAAAACAGACGAACATGCATTGAGCTCACATTATTTTTTCCGTTCAGAATCAATAAGCATCACAATTTTTCCACAATTTTTATGCATCGCCCATACCGGTAGCCGCCCGGTCTTGCAAGGCTGCTTTGTCATGCGAATAGTGACACGAACGCTCTCGGCTTTGTTGGCTTTTAGGGTCGAAAAAAATGAGAAATAGGTTACCAAAAAAATTGAAAAAAGTGCTAGTGCAGTTTGGTTCGTCTCAAAATGTTAGAATCTAACAGTTAGATTTTAAAGTAAGTTTCCGTTTTTGTCCAAGGTTATTATGTCACGAGATATTGAGGGCTAAAGGCATGAATTTGGCCTTATACGATACGGTAAAATAATAAAAAAAAAATTGACCCTTAATTTGGAGTAGCTTCAGGCAATTTTGAGTTAATTTTTCAGTTTCAAAAAAAGGAAGATGAATAAACTCGAAAGTGTGTACTACTTACTACAAGTTTTAAGGATGGTCAGTTTATTTAACATCATTTTTGTTTTACCATATGCTCCCTACTGTACAATGCTGCTAAATGCATATAATACTCGACATGTATTTGATGAATTGGGAATTTGTCAGAAGTGTATCCAAAAATTACACCGTCATCGGATTACGCCTTTCTAAACGCAAACAAAAAGGCCAGGTGTTGAACAAATTAACGACAAATTCCCCTTTAAAAAATCCCCTTCTTTATAAAATTTATTCCATTTGTACTTAACACAAACGATGAATTTGTACAGTTGTCTTCTAGCAGAAACCCGCTCGAATTAATATAATTATAACAAAACACACGCACAAACAGGTAATATAGAGAGTAAATGTCGACTTCTTTGTAATAATTCTTTCGTACTTATTTTTGGCGTAAATTGGCGAAATAAATTAGATTTCAAACTCCTGCCTCCATCAGAAATACTTTTTAATAGTTTGTTGTANAGATTACGTGCATATGGGTTTCGCAGCGCGACCAGAAAACATAGCGGTAATAAAACTTGCTGAATGGCACTTGTTGGATCTTGACACATGCGGGTTAAAGAAAATGGAACCGAAATTGGTGTGGATAGGGTTATATGCTCGGTATCGAGTAGATAGTTTATGACCACAATCATGGTTTGTTCGATTTCGACATAAGTTTGGCCATTTTCATCCGTTACCTCACGCTGCGTCGATAAATCCTAAAAAAATATGCTCGTTATAAGGTAACGTAAAGTTAACTAGATAAACTGGTTAGATAACTGCGTAGTACACGGCCGATTGTGAACATAATTGGGTATATTGTGGGCGAAAATCCTTATATGATTTGACCAAAAAGTGTTACGATACGCCAACTTTGTTAAGATAACTGCTTAGCGGGTTAATTTAATTGTACGATGATGGCTTCTGATAAATACAAAATGAATTTTTCATAAACCAAAAAAAATTTTTTTGTTTACTTACCCGGTGATCGATATTCTTGAAAAGGATTAGATCAAAGACATCTTGAATATTTAACTCCCTCGAGCCTTTGGAGTCAAATTCATCTGATTCATCATTCGTATCTGTTCTGCCACGTCGCAGTTGAAGTGTACAGTGTGGTATCATGTAACTCCATGCCGTTTTTAGAATGCTCACTGGATCTGAGTAGCAGCAACTGATTAAAGGGTTAAAATTCGACATCAGGTGTAATCAGAGAAAAAATATGGGACACGTAGTAGGTGTATTAATTTTCATGTGGTTATGCCTACAGGTGTGTCTAATGCACTTTAAAAAAACGGACTTGACCTTATAACCATTTAAAAAAAAATCGACCAAAATATTTCCAGTGGAAACTTTCCACCATAACTTATTGTCCATAAGACATAATTTTATTCAAAAAACTGTACAAAGACATGATTTCTTTAGAAAAGACATAATTTTCAAAAAAAAAAATCATGCTTTTGAGTTGACCTTACTCTCAAAAAAGACCATAACACCTTAGTGCAAAAAACATAATAGCTAAGTGCAAAAAGACCATAATACATTATAGCGGTCTAAATCTCAGACCTTACAACCAACCCTCCTTTCAAATTAGAAACCCTGACTGAGCATATCTGACGACATGTTCCAAATGTTTCCAATTCTGAGTCGCATCAAAGGCACACACAGAAAATTATTCCCTAGGAGGCTCACGTGGGTTGGACTACGCCTCAGAATAACATCAGTTCGATATGTCCAAAGATCATATGAAATGGTCACCTTTTCTTTGTACTTTAACTGAACAGGAATTTTAATTTTGAATTCGTTTTTGCCATTTTGAATCATCATTTCATCCATTGTTAAAATGAAGTCTAAAATCATATTCAGTTTTTATATAATCTTAGACAATTTTAGTCTTAAATCGAAATGCTAAACACGATTAGGTAAAATCGAGTTGTTGGCAAGTGGAAACGTCACTTTTTCGCATATGACTCATTTATAATTGTAACTTGTAAAAAGACATGATTTTAAAGATTTTTTTTTTCAAAAAATCATAGTCTCAAAAATGACCCTTAGACATTAATTAATTAAGGTTTTAGGGTCATTTTTGCACTGGCAAAAAAAGACCCTAAGACTTATAGGTAGGATGGATTCCGGGAAAATTTCGCCGAAAATGAACCTCTTGATTTTATGTTGCCGGAAGCCGCCTTATTATTTTACCAAAAACTAACTGATTAATTAATAAATGATTTAAAATCGTTCTATCATTTCATAAAACAGGATTTGTGGGTATCATGCCCAAAAAATCGATAATTTTCTCATTTTTTCCCGAAAAAATCCGGTTTCACCCAGAAGGACCGGTGCCAGCTATTTTGACTTTTCATACGAAAGTTTCCTGGTTCTTTTTTTCATAGTTTGGCAAAAATAGATATTTATTTACTCTTTTATATCATGAGTTCTGGGTCAATTAGTGCATAGTGGTACTCAAATGTAAAATGCTCTCTAGCGCCAACACGTGACATGCTAGGAATTTTTGGTAAACTTTTTTGAACTTCTTGGGTCTTGATTATCCCGTATATGAAGTTTCATCAATTTCTGAAGTGTATTTCAAGATTTCAATTTCCCGGAATCCATCCTACTTATAGGCTATAAGTTATAGCCTATAAGTTATAACGGTCCTTTTCAGACCTTATAACCACCCCCATGTCACATGGGCCATGTGCCAATATTTTGGTTGTACCTTTTTTGAATCGATGGCCGATCGTCGGCTTGAGTTTAAAGCCGGGTACAAGAATCATTTGATGACCCATGACCTTATTACCATTTTCATCAGGGCCCGCCTCCTCGACTCTGTCGATAACACGCGCAAACGGGGCAAATTTGGCGAACATTGTTTGTATATATATTTCCACTTCATTTAACGCAGTATGATGCTCACCAATATCCATCATCATATTGAGGTCGACTAAGTCTTCGGAGCCCTCCGGTTTTAATCTGAATCGTTTTGTTTCATAAGAGCAGCCATAATAGACCTTTTGGTTTCGTATCGTAAATTCTAAAATAACACATTCAAATATATACTGGCTGTTGTTATAAGCAGGGTTGAAAACGTTACCCTACGCGTCAATTTTCCCAACACCGATTCCCCCAACGTCCAAAGCTTCCCCGCCCGGTTATAAGGTCTTTGATAGAAGAAAAAACTATAAGACCTTAAAACCATCTGAACTATAATTGAAGGCCTTCTCCTGTGCACTCGGGAATGATGTTACCATTAGTCCCACTGGTGTCAAAAAAGAGCCAGATTTTTTTTCTTAACTTTTGCTTTTCTTGTAAAATGTGGCACCGCGGTTTTTTGCAGAAAACGTAACTCGCAGAAAGGTTTATGCAGTAGGGGTCCTTTTGCAAAAAAAAAACGCCGAAATTCTGCGAGATACATTACAGGGGGTCTGGTTATAAGGTCAAGCCGGAAAAATGACTTGACCTTAATGCACTTTAAAAAAAAATTACTTGACCTTATTACATTTTTTTTTAATTTGATTTTCCCCAAAAAATGTCTTGACCTTAGTGCAAAAAAGATGACTTGACCTTATAACGGTCACACTTTGTGACCTTATAACCAGACCCCATGTATGTGCGAAACAGCGCGATGTCTGCAAAATTCCAGGGCCCTGCCACAGACTCACGATAACATTTCTTATTGAAGAACTTACCGTCATTATAACTAAAATCAATGCCTTTAATGCCGCCAAATTGCCAATATGTCGACATATCCATATTCCCATAAGTTATTTGCTGCTCGACCATTTTGCGGTCGAGCATAATGATTGTCTTCCCAGCCGTCACATGTTTGGGCCGTTCGGAATAAAATCGCACCTCGTCAAATTTTTTCAACAAATGAGTATAATCCACTCGCTCCAAAAAATCATTGTCGGACTTCATTTTTGACTTTATCTTTTCTAGATAAGAGCTCAAATTCTTAAAAAATATGATAAAACCTTTACGAGCAGAACTTTATCCATGGACCAAGAGTCCATAGGTTAGATTTGAAACTGCGAGGGGTCTGGTTATAAGATCAGGCCTAAAAAAACTGATTGAGGTCAAATGCAGTTAAAAAAAACTGATTTGACCTTATAACCATCATTTTGTACGAATCTCATAACAAATCAGGCTCGCGAAGCGGGGCCCGCACAACGAGTCTAATGACAGAGCAGCCATGCTTTTCTGCAAAAACTACACGCTTTGTAAAACTAGCTTTCCAAATAAACAACACGCCGTGTAGTACACGGGGTCCCCAAACAAGTGCTGATTTAGCCAAACCATAATACTTGCACCCAATCAAATGGATTATAAGTTATAACTTATAAATACGAACAAATTATATTTCTCTCGAAATACCGATTAATAAGACTTACCTCTGTTTCATAATGAACTTGACAAATTTTCAATAATTTTGGCTCCATTAAAACGTCATACGCCGTTTGAATTCGTCGAAAGTGAACATCAGAATTCGATACATTTCGATCCGGGTGATAAATTAGGGAGAAGTATCTGTACGATCGTTTTATGTCGCGTTCGGTTGCGTCATTCGGCAGGTTGAGCGCCGAAAAATAATCTGAACCGCTCGAAAATTCTTCCATTCTCTCTACTCATAAAAATAAAATAAAAAATAAGAAAAATAGAAATATCAAATAACACTTATGTTTCGTTATCCTTCCCACGCTTATTGACATCACGTGGTTCTTAATTCAAGCGATTATTCAATTTAGCTCCTTTTTTATTTTATTTTAGAGACTCTAAAATAGCGTATTTTAGACTCTTTAAGGAC
>SCLG01000050.1:238432-266685 GCA_004367875.1 Oikopleura albicans
GATTCAAAATGTTGCAACTTAAACATTTAATTTGCGTGCAAAAAAGCAAATTGTACTTTTAATTTGAAGGCAAATTAAACCTGCAAATTACATAAAAAAGATGAACCGTGGGACATTCTGGAATCAAGAACTGTAAATAAAAAGCCTATTTTAGATAGGGTTTTGGTAAAAAAAACTATTTTCTCTACGCGGCGAGTTTTTTTCGATCGAAAAACAGATGCGCCTTTATAATAAAGGAAAAGAACGTTTTCCCAAGAAAAAGTGGATATTGTTTATGGGAAGCCATTTTTGGGAGACCCAAACCGCAAAAGTGGCCAAAAATGGCTAAAAAATTGACATATTGAAAAGGCTCTCAGAAACATTACAAGGACCGATCATACTTGTTGTTTGCAAAGGAAGGGTCTGGAAATTTTTGATCGAAAATTTTGACACGATAATGGCACGGCCGATTTTCTAGAACGTCTGACATGTCTATCTGTCTATTTTATATTTATAGTATTAATTTTATACACTGCTGTTTGAAAATTAATGCAATCCTTAAATCCATAAGGGGCGCTTCCATAACGGCCGTTTATCCCATAACGGCCGCTTTTTTCCTCCAAAATCGGCCGTTTATTCCATAATGGCCGCATTTTTCCTCAAAAACGGCAGTTTACCCCATAACGGCCGCATTTTTCCTTAAAAAACGGCCGTTTACCCCATAACGGCCGCTTTCTTCGAGAACCGAAAACGGCCGTTATGGAATTAAGGACTGTATGAGACGATGTTATCGGAAGTTGGCTCTTGGCTTATTTAAGCAATGGCTAAGAAAAAACTTTGTAGTACCATAAGTTATAATTCGTACGAACCAAATAAAAACACGATTGATGTAACTATCGTAGACGATTGTACAGTGAAGTCTTCTCAAAATACATGCAAAATATCAATTTTGCAACTAAATATCCAGGCGTTTTTGGAAAATATCAAACAAAAAAACTCGAAGGTGATATTACACCTTGTGAATTTACCTTTAAGGTAATTCATAATATGAATTTACGAAAACGGCGATCTTAAAATTTTCTAACAGACCTTATATGGCCCATAATTATATGTTTGAAAATAGTACAGGTAGGGTTGATTACTAGGTCAAGGTCTAAAAACTGCTTTGACCTTAACGCACTTTGAAAAAACTGGCTTGATCTTGTAAGTTACAAGTTGTAACCATCTGAAAAAAATGACCACTAAAATTATTATCCAACATAAGTTCCATCTGAAAAATTAAAAATCGCGCGGTGCTATAATTTTGTGTACATATACTATATGTATAGGTTAACTCTTATCTGAAGAAAAAACAATGAAGTATTTTCTGATGCTGCACGGAGCTGCAAAAATCCCATTTTTTTAATTTCAAGGTCTAAAGATGACCCTAAACTGAATCAGTTTGAACCAACCATAAGACCTTACCGTTAAGAAAAAGGACTTTAATGATTATTATTATTAACTCAATTTATGGAAGTCCTGAGCCCTTTTAACTCGCAGAGGGAAGGTATATGCACACGACTTGGTTTTTCGTCGATTTAAGGCATAAGGGCAGAATTGGTATTGCTGACCCCTCAACTTTTCGAGAAAATTCCATTTGCGGTATTTTTTGCGTATTTTGGATATTTCAAACAGCTCTCTAGGGGGCCCTGATGACCCAAATCAATTTCTTAATAGTCAGATCGACGTAGTTTGACGAGCTCTACAACTTGGCTTTACCAGTTTTACCAGAATTATTGTGAATTTTTAAGTGTGCATACGTGCACACAATTTTCCCCTACGGGTAATCAAAAAGTCCTTCCCCTTGAGAGTTAATGTATCGAGAGTAACATGCCGAAATATTTTTTGCGTACCTGATAAAACTGCAAATTGCAGTATGCGGAATAAAAATGCAAGTTCAACACTTCGTTTGGTCTCAATTAATCTAATTTTTATTAGCACCACCAAGGACTATAATTAGTAGACAATATATCAGAAAGTTTCCAGATCAATGCAATGTAAAACATATATGCCGGCACAATTAAATATAAACCATTTTTACTAATTTAACTCCTTGGTACTTATTTTTTTTAAGAATAATGACCACCAAATAATATATACGTATGAATATATCAATAATGGGTATAAAATGAAACTATTTTTTTTGTAATTCTCAAATCACACATGCAGCACAGGTGAATCGTGGAAAATTGAATAATCAAAAATGCAGATTTTTTTGTATCTTTTTTTTGTAATCTTTGAAAAGATTATTATATGAAAAGCAATATATATTATAATATATATATTAAATGCTCGGGAGATCATAAAAAAATATATAGAAAATATGAAGAGCGAGGGTTAAAATTATATACAGTATGGCCATGGCCGCTATCACGTGGTTTAACATGTGGCGTTATTTGATACCCAAATAAATTGGAATTATCAACCCACGCTAGGATCCATGCCGAATAAGTCAAAAATCATAATAATTAATATTAAACGGAACACAAAAGAAATAGTAATAAAAATAAACGGAGAATGTTTAAAACTGTGATTTTACAGCTAAGCTCAAAATAATGCGGGCAGAGTGCACGGAAAAAAGGATACAACATAAAAATCCGCTAACGACTTATCTACGATGAGCTATCAGCCCGAGCAAGATAATACTTTCATATATTAGAAATATAAGTATATACTATTAGTATACCGTATACAAAATAATATATATTTATAAATGCAGGTTAATATGTATACTAACATGATTCATGTAACATACCTTAAGTGTCCATACACAGGAACTTTTAGGTTAGTACGCGGTTACTTACTATTGGTAACTTTTCCCACTAAATGCTTTGAAATTTTCTAAAATAATCCTTGGCTATCGACCGATACGTGTTAACCTAGGTCAACACATGGCGTATACATGTAACAGTTACATCCGAATTAAGGCTTAAGTTTCCAAAATAGCCAAATATCTATACCGTAACATTATAATTTATTTATATTCTATAATTAATACATTTAGGAAGTTTTTTTTTTGAAACGTGCCAAATTTCCTTCACCATAAACTAGAACAATCGGAAGAACTACATAATTATGGTAAGCGCCCGCGGGCGAAAAAATAATTATCTGCTCTCTAGCGACTTCCCTCCCTCATTTACACTCAATGTGCCCTATATATCATTAACAGAGAAATTCCTTTTTTTCTTGTTTTACATTAGTTGATGGAAAGTTACATATGTAGGGTATGGGCCGTTATACAGACTATGTAACATATGCATTAATGTACGGATTATTTGTCATGAAAACTTGCCAAAAACGACCAATGGCGCATAGGTTGTATAAAACAATTGTTTTAATGCAATTTCAGTCTACTCGAAAGTATGAAATGGCAGGAAACAAAAACAAACTAAAACTGATAGACAAATTGCTATTATAGCGACAAGCAAACATTAGTATAGTCCAAAAATAGCAGCTGGCTAGTTGTGCATAAAAAATCAGGTTGTTTACACTCAAAAAATTTTAAAAAATATTAGTGACTGTGGTTTCTTAATATCGATTCACATTCCGACTACAGGACTAGTCTGGTTATAAGGTATAACTTCGGACCTTATAACCCGACCCCTGCACGCATATTACAAACAAACATGATACCTTTCATAATAACACGGTATTGACTAATGGTATGACAAAGCAGCCCGCGACGCCGCGGCGTAGGACTCAAGTGGAAAATTCCACGCACAATTTTTCTACATTTTCCGGGGCTGATTATATTCATGTTCATTACCAATAATGATCCAATAAATGGACAGTCTTAAAAATGTAAATTTTTTCCGTTTTTCAGAAAATTTTGGTTTTCATGCTTAGCGGGGCTGCTTTGACTTCCAAACTTGTAGCCAATGTAAATTCGTCAAAGAAACTACGTGGAACTAAGCGCTATTAAAACTTAGCATAAATGTGTGAGTTGATGACAAAGGCAAGAATTAAACGAAAATAACAACATGGGTTGTAAATAATAGTGGTGGTGGTGAAGGAGGTGCTGAGCAAAAAAACATTTAATTAGACAATGAATTTAAAAAAACGAAAACAGCAGGATGAACTTGTCATAGGTTGATAGGGGGGTCTTGGTCGGGTGATGGGAAAATAAAAAAAAATAAACTCACCAGAACACTACAGAAGTTTTGAGACGAAAACGTGTGAATTATTTTCTGGTCGGGTTACGGCCAAAAAAAATAGAATTTGGAGGCATTTGGGGCCACTAAACTTACCGGCGTTTTTTTCATTCCCTTTCAGGTCAGTGGTTAAAATTAGCCATGTATACCCTTATTGATATCGTTTTGTAATTTTTATGGATTTTCTTCGATTAAAAAGTGATTATAGCGATCAATGCCGTAGTAAACCTAAAATTTGTCAATATTGGCTACTGGTTTACTTTCGTTTCATAAACAAAGGCGGATTGTGCGCGATGAAAAATTTGCAACAATTTTTGTTTTCTAGATATGATTACAAAAATAAACATATGATCGTTGCCGACTTTTGATCGCGGACAATCGGTAATCAATAGCATCAAATGCCATTTATCGCATGGTGGCGGAAAAAGGACTTTTTCACTCATTTTTTTTTGTTTACAAGAGGGTGAACTTCTAAGGAACAGCGCTGGCCAAAATTGTTAGGTACCTAAAAACTCAACTCAATGCGAAAAAAGTCAAGCACTACCCCCTACTAAATATACCAGGTATACTTGACAAATTGTCATCAAAAGCGGCCGTAACTTATTTACGCGATCACCCACTGTATTACATTCACAGATTAAAATGTTACGTATTTTTTAATAACAACAAAAAACCGTCAATACACACGCGAATCCAATTCGGACACAGTCACACATGTGGTATGAATGCTTATATTAAGAAATTTGCACGTGTTTTCAGCGACTGACGGGTTAAAACTCACGTGTCATATAATATATATATATTATATATATATAGGTATATTATGCCCGTCAAAATGATATACATGTACGTAAGCGTTGTTAATAATACATATTTGGCCTAAGTCTGTAGTGTCACATAGATTACGCGATTTCCTAATAACCAAACAATTGCGTCTAGGAGTTAAAAATGAAAACAAATAATAATAATAATAATAAACCGTGCCAAATTGCATTTTCTGTCAGGGTGTTACGAACGTTAAATTTAAAATACATGCGAAGATGAAAAATCCATTACCGTTGCACAGAAGATTAAAAAAAAGAGAATCAGGAGTCATAGCCCTGGTACAAAATATATATATTAAATTATTCGAACTTTAACCCTCTGCCGCACATAACAACTATAAGCGTAGTTACTGTTAAAATTTGCTCTCTTCTGGCGCGCATTTTTAAAAGCATCTTGGTAGTTTTCAAGATATATTTCTTTCCGGTACCGACCCCGCCCACACTAGAAAGTCGGCGAAGATTTTTTTCGAGAATCAGAAAAAATAAGAACGTTTTTTTTCTATGGTCAACGAAATTTGGAAGAGAAAGAATAAACTCCGCAAATGAAGCTTTTTAGACAAAAAAAAAACTATATTCCGTTACAAGTTTTGCGAGTTTTCTACGTTGAAATTGATATTTCAAAATTTCGAACCATGCTCATAGTTGAAACACGCGGTATATATGGAATATATGGCAAGTAGTTGGAACCACATTTTGCGATTCAATAAGTGGAAATGGCACAGCAATTATTAAATGAAAGACAAATTTGCCGATCGTGCGACTCTCAAAAATGAAATTTGCGCAGGAATGGGCTAAAAACGGTGAAAATCTGATTGAAAACCAGCCTTCGACGAATAGTAATATATTAATGCCAAACAAAACTGGCTAATAATGGCTTAGATGCACCAGAACGGCCAGAGGGCTACCTTTAGAAAATGTAACCGTCTAGGGGATGTGTTTTTTCAGAAATATTGAATTCTTTAGCAGGACGTAATGAACTGACCAAATATTTTCGCAGTAGCCATGTGTAATTTCTCATTTTAGTTATGGCTAGCAGTATTTCCGTAGGGACAAACAACAAGAATATGAAAAATATGGTCGATTCATAGCGCACCGTTTGTGATAAATCCCACATCGAAATACAAACAAACCAAAATAATCCGTCATTTTGTTATCCTGTAATGTGTTTTTTTAGCCATGGAACGACTCGCGTTTTTTTTTTCATCGTGTTTGGTCTTTATTTGAACGTTCTGTTGGAGTCAGATTGAAGGATCAAATTTTTTTAGTTGAAGAGATTTGGAGAGCCAGTCTGCCAATGGTGACCACACAGTGCGATCAGCACGGCGACGATAGCAAAAGCGAACAATAAAAGTGCTAAATACACGGTTAATCAATATATAATCAGTAAGTCATATTTATATGATTTTTTTATATGATCATTTTTACATACCTGTGACAGAATCATCCGCCCAAATGGTTGGGAGTTTTGGTATAGGCGATGCTTTTGTCTCGACCACCTAGAAAGTATTTTTCAATGATTTTAAATTAGCCTTTCGTTAAAATTTATAACGGGCATGGTTATAAGATGGGTTAATACTTCAAATGACTAATTTTTGCCAAATCATAAATGCCTAATATATCAAATGACTAATGTCACAAATGACTAGTCATTGAATAATTAGCCTATAACTTATAGGCTATAGGGTGCTGGGCAAATCTATAAAATCATGTGTCATTGAAGTTCAAGGCTTGAACTCTTTTGAGGTGAAAGCTATATAAAGAGTCTTCGTTTTTTTTCCAAATGATTATAATCACCTTATATAAGGCCTTTAAATACATTTAAGGTCCGAGGGGCCATGGCTTTTTTCACCCAACACCTTATAACCAGGCCTAAAGTCCTTATAACGGACGAAATCAGATCTTATAAGTTATAATAAACTCTGTAGGTACTACTCAATGATCATTTATCGTTTAGTTTCAGATGTAAGACCTAGTAACCATATGGTCGACCTAATGACCAAAATAGCTCGTTGTAATCAACATATGCCTTAAAATATCTGAGGAATTGTGAAAAGTTAGAGTCAAATAAGACAAAAGCGGGTGATGTTAACATAACGGCCAAAGTACCATCAGTTCAAAAGCGTACCTCTTTCTGACTTTTCTTGTGAATTAAAAAGTGGGCTTCTGGTGAGTAGTTGGCGGCCTTCCCGCTGCGAATGGCACACACCCGAACCGAATAATTTTTCTCCCGCTCCAAATTTTCAATTTTGTAGTCGGTCTTTTGAATATTATTAAATGTTCGCAGGATTTTGCTATCGCGCAGCACATCGAGTTTATATCGTAAGTCGGGAAATTGATGCGTGGGCGACAGTTGCCAGGCGATGGTGGCGCTCTCTTCCGACTCGTTAATCTCAATCGTTGGCGCCGTTTTCAGATTTGGTGGAGGAGCACGGGGCGTTGAAATCTCGCAGGGCGTTGAAAAATGCCCGTCGCCCGAGTTGTTTGAGGCCAAAATACGGAAACGATAGACGGTGCCCTCCTGAAGACGTGATGCTTTGTATGTCTGTTTGTCGCCACGGTAAAGCTCCTTCCATGAACTGAATAAAAAATTACCTAATATGCACTTTCTCAACTCGACCGTAAAGCAATCGACAAAAAACTATAAATATCCTCACAAATATTCTAGTGAAATATGTTTTTACCGAAGAGTATTTAAATAGTACCTTTAGATGTGGTTATAAAGTGAAGTTCAAAGAATCTGTCGTGAGTCACGGTCAGAGATCGGCACTCGGGTACCCGACCCGACCTCTGGTCACTGACCTTGAGGAAACTGACGTGGCTTTTATGCACTTTAAAAAATGATTTGAGCTTACTGCTGAAAAGTGTAAAAAACATGATTACTAAAGACAAAAATGTATCAGCAACTGCTTATGAATGGGTGGTACCGGGGGTTGGTTGTAAGGTCTAAAAAAGTGACTTGACCTTGATGCACTTTGAAAAAACTGACTTGACCTTCTAACTTATAATTTATAACCATCTGAAAAAAAAAATCCCCCTGTAGGTCTTCGTCCTTATAGCCTAACCTTTTAGCGGTCAAAATGTCAGACCTCATATAGCACAATCATACCTTTTCGTATTTTGTTTTTCGATCTGCAACATGTATTTGTTACCAGTCGACGTCCATTGCAATTTAACAGAATTTGGTTGAATATCCGTTACAGAAAGCACTGGCGCCGCAGGTGGTAACGGTCGCGTGGCTAATCTTGCCCAATCTGAATATAATTGTAATTATGAATATTTTACAAACTATTATCTTTTACAGAATGTGTTCAGTGTGTTTTATATAAAACATAAAATAACAAACCAACCTGAAAATGGACTAGAGCCACGCTCGTTGATAGCTTGAATTCGAAACCGGTAGTTACAGTCGGCCTCTAGGTCTGCGATTTTGAGTTCTGTGTCATCTGGTGACATCGAATATTCGCGCTCATCAGAAGACCATCGTGATTCTACACGGTAGCCACTAAAATTATTATGATAATAAATATTTTCTAACTTGAAGTCTAGACAAAGATATCTCGGGTACTATAAGTGTTTAATAAGCCCAAACTGGCTCAGTGACTAAATCCACGCTGATTCTAATGATGGGGTCATTTTTGTAATATGACCCAAAATGTGTCACTTTACGAAGTGGTCAAATCGGGTCACATGACCCCTCAAAAGAAAGCCCTGGTGAAACTGTATTTGAATACAAAATGTAAATCAAAAGCCATCATTGTTTGAACATGAATGATTTAATTTTAACCCACAAACTTCAAGTATGATATTAAAAAAATAAGACCCTAGGGTCTTAAAATAAAATATAAAGAGTCTAACGGCTATAAATATAGAATGTTTTCGTAAGAAAAGTTAGGAAGTGTAGTTGATTACCTTATTTTCGATCCTTGATCGGATGGTGTCGTCCATTTGAGGTGAGCAGCTTGACGAACGACCGGAATGCTACAAATTAGCTGCGCCGTTAAAGCCGGAATGTGTGGAATGGAAGCCAATGTACGTATCGAGCAGCTTTGCGAATAATCTGAAATCAATTGTCAAACCACTATTTATACAACCCCGATTACACTATAAAAACTCATGAATGTATTTGACCATAAAATATTAACAAGGTGGATATCCGCAACACAAAAGTAAATTTATATAGATTGCGAGACGTCCAAATGATTTAGCCACATATTTGGCCATATATAAATATGACTTGATAATTAAATAAATTAAAAACGATTACGGTATTTTATAACACGTTTTAAACTTCAATTTGCATCAACGTAGGTTTATTGTCGGCGGCTGATTGGCTTTTACAGTTTGCGGATCAAATTACTATTACTACGTGTTTGTATCCTAGTCATTAATTACAGTCATTCATTTTTTCAACCTACGTTGACGCAAATTGAAGTAAAAAACGCGTAAACTGACTTGGAAAATAATAATGGACCTTATATCTAGGGCAAATTCCTATTTTTTTTTGTCGAGAATTAAGTTAGTCATATGTTGCTAAAACATTATACTAGGGGTATTTGACCAGGGCGCTTCTGATTTTGACACTTACAACCACTAAAAACCAACCGGTTGGGACACAATCACTATTGGCCACTAACAGTTCATGTTTTTGGCTCTGGTATGCGTCCAGAGCTTATATTGTATAGGTAGTGTAAAAATGCATGATTTTATAGTACAAAATTGGCAGCTTTTAGAGTTGTATTTCCGGTAGTGGTTTATATTTACTAAGCAAACAAACATCAAGGTTGAAATTGAGACATTTAAGATTGTCACTAACTCCACAATTTCCTAAATGCTAGGCAATTTCTTCGATATAATTTCCCTACAACCTAAAAATGCTAAACGAATACAATTGCGCGCACATATTCGCGTCGCTGAAGATAAGCCCGAACATATACACATATATTTATACATATTTTAAACAATAAGAAAGTCACGTACCAGACTGGCCAATGGCATTGGTGGCCGCGACTCGAAACTTATAAACGGTATTTGCGTTGAGATTCGTTTGTTCAAGTCGCGTCGTCATCACGGAGACCGTCGCCGTCTCAACGTTGTCGCCACTTATTTCAACCTGATAACCTAAAAAAATAAAATCCAGGTCATTAAGAGTCAGATTTTTTTTTCATTAAAATATAAGATGAAAATTTTATCAAAATTACTTTTTTTAATATATGTAGTAGATGAGTATTGATCACAAATTGTGATTCACAAGTACATAAATTTTGGGGAGCATATATATGCTTTATAAATATCCGGTATCCAATCGAAAATAAGCGGTTAATATTGGTTTGTCTTACCGGTAATGGCGGATCCGTTGGAAGCGGGTTCCTTCCATTCAATCGAGACGTGTTCTGATTGGATCGCAGTAACGGAAATGGAATCGGGCGAAGCAGGTCGATCGGAGAGCGTTGTGAATTCGTGCGCATTCCAATCCGATTTTTCGGATCCCGAATTGATTGTGCGGATGTGGATTTTGTAACGTCGGCCGGATTTTAGATCGCGAAGAGTACATTCACGGGCTAAAATAACGAGTTTATTATATAACTTATATATTATAAGTGTTTCTATCTTAACTCGCAGGTGGAAGTGTGTGCATATATGCACACGACTTGGTTTTTCGTCAATTTAACGCATAAGGAGGCCCCGTAGGGCAGAATTGGTATTGCTTACCCCCTCAACTATTCGAGAAAATTCCATTGGCGATATTTTTTGCAAAGGTTGGATATTTCAAACAGCTCTCTAGGGGGCCCTGGTGGCCCAAATCAATTTCTTAATAGTCAGATCGACGTAGTTTGACGAGCTCTACAACTTGGCTTTAGCAGTTTTACCAGAATTATTGCGAATTTTCAAGTGTGTGCATACGTGCACACAATTTCCCCCTACAAGTTATCAAAAAGTCCTTCCCCCTGAGAGTTAAGGGAGGTTTTTTATAAAATATTTTTGGGATATTGATTCTTTATACCTTGCTTGTTTTGATTCTTGAAATTTATTCGCGAATCTTCTTCCTTGTCCTCCTTATCATCGGTCGAGGCGTCGGACGTGGTCGACCGCGTGTCATAGTAACCGGTTTCGGCGAGGCGTAATTCATATTGTTGAACCGCACCACCGGTAACACATAGTCCAACTGACCACTGTACTTGTGCCGAATTCGTCCCAATATTATCAATAGTAATTTTCTTTGGTGGCTTGGGTCGGCCAGGCTTTGTATTTCCTAAGAAGAAAATCTCATTTAAGTCGGGCTACGAATATTTAATAACAAAAATCTAATTCGAGATATTACAACAAGACAAAAATCATACCTAATTCCGGTAATGACCAGGCCGAATGTCCCGCTTGTGAAATTGCCTTCACCCGGAATTCTATTCGACTTCCTGGAGGCAAATTTTCAATAGTGGTTGTTTCGTCGGGGCCCTTGTATTTTAACTCCCATGATTGATTCCTATCGGCTATACGTTGTTGAACATGGTACTCTTGGATTGCAGCACCGCCAGTTTCTTTTGGTGCCTTCCATTCAAGCGACGCGTAATAGTACGGACCCGGACGTTGCTTTCCACCTAAAATCGTATAATATATTAAACGGTAGTTTTCAGGCTGTAAGAATCGTCTTCATCCAAAAAAGCGTAAAAAACATGATTTTAAAGATTTTTTCCAGAAAATCATGATTTTGATTAGACCTTAGTCTCAAGAAAGACCATAAGACCTAAGTGTAAAAAGACCATAAGACCTTATAGCGGTCACAATCTCATACCTTATAACCAACTCCCCCTGTACATAACCTTGGCTATTATATGTAGTTTAGCCTGTAGAAGACAATCCAGATGTTGGAGTTTGTGTATGGCTAATAAATGTTAGGAAAATACTTCAATTTTTGACCAAAATGTCCTAAATAACCGGTAAATCACAGCAAATTTACAATTGGGCAAAAATCCGAGCTGGGCACCCTAGACATAACCGATCAATTCGCAGAAAATCAGCTTCAAAAATATAGGTTTGTATAGTTATATGTAATTTCGTTTTGTTGCTAATGATTGAGAAATACCGTATTTCAAGTACGGCACCGGTTTTAATATATAGCGGATAATAAATAATATCCACGGGAAAACAAGTAAAATTGATATCACCAGAGATTTGACAAGGAACATTTTATAAATAAGTCTCACAAATAAAGTGGCCAAAATGTCGGTCCATGTCAAATTGGGACAAATATTGAACTCACTTTTCAATAATAAATGTATTACACTCGGTGCTACTCATTAAATAGTTATTTGAAGTTGGACTTGATTACAACATCTTTGGGTCAAATATTGGCGATATAAAAGACCGATTAGATTCGTACAAATAATGTACAAGCTCTAACACTACATGGGTTGTTGGTTATAAGGTCAAGGTCTAAAACACTGACCTTAAATGCGTTAAAAAAACTGGCTTGACCTAAGTGCAAACAACTGACTTGACCTTAGTGCAAGAAACTGATGTGACCTTATAACGGTCAAAATGCCTGACCTTATAACCAACCAACCCTTTAATTTGAGTCAGACTTCACTATAGGGAATCTCTGGGGCGCCAATATCAAACAAAGAAAAAAATACGCACCGTCAGACGGCGGTTCAGACGACTCCATTTTGGCAAGTTTTTTTAGCATCGGCTTATAGGGCTGACTTGGGCATTCAGCTGCTGTCGTCTCCTCTAACGGCT
Organism: Oikopleura albicans; assembly: GCA_004367875.1. Classification (NCBI taxonomy): domain Eukaryota; kingdom Metazoa; phylum Chordata; class Appendicularia; order Copelata; family Oikopleuridae; genus Oikopleura; species Oikopleura albicans. Next base: position 251,160 of record SCLG01000050.1, read on the forward strand.
TAGTGAAATGGGATTGACCGGCATCTGTATTCGCTGCCACACTAAAATTTAAATAGTAATATGAATTGTTATATTAGGTGATTTTTTTGACACTGGACATATGAAATACACGTAATCTGACAAATGTCAAAAACGATTTGATAACAAAACACAAAAATAAATTTCCTTTAAAGATTTTACTCTTTCGTTAATTTCGATTTTTCTTATCGGCGATGTTACTACAGGGGATGGTTATAAGGTCAATGTCTAAAAGACTGACTTGACCTTTAATGTATTTAACAAAACTGACTTGACCTTATAACTAACCAATTTTGTTTTTCGGTGGATCCATAAAATATGAACTTTTAGGAAAAAATATGGCCAGCGGGGGAGGTCTTCACCCAAAAAAAGTCACAAAGACATGATTTCTAAAAAAAATTATTACCCGTGTCGTTCTAAATGTATATGTGTCGTTTTAAATTTACACGGAAAAAAGTGGAAAAGATATGATTTATTTTGAAAAAAACTGACTTGACCTTATACCTTGTAACCTTATACCTTCTAACCTCAAAAACTATTTTGGCCAAATTGTAGAGATCGAAATGTTAATACGAAAATGTGGAAAAAAGGACCCCCGGAAATAACTGGAGCCAGTTCTAGAACTTTATGAAGGTCCAAAACCGTTTTTGTATGACTTTAAAACTACGTACCGAAAGCGGTAGCGAGTGGCGCGGCGTAACTTTGAAATGGTATGTCTGGTATCTTTTCCATCGTAGCCGGGAATGGGTTTGAATTTGGACTCTGTTGTGGAATCAACATCAGACATTTGAAGAATATAATTTATCACCCGAATGTTAGAAGGATAGCTCCATTCCATGACGACATATGTTGAGTTCTTCTCCAATACTACAAAAAACAACATTTACTGGGAGATTCCACAATATCGGATCATTTATCGGGCCATTTTGACATAAATACGATTGAAACTGACACATAAAAATAATAAAATAGTGATGAATTTCATCAAAATATATCGGTTTATTTCGTCTTTTCTGACATTCTCTATAGATTTTGACGGTGAGTCTAATAGCCTGTTGGCAAAAGTCTATTGAGAATGTATATTGAAATATGATGAAATTAATCTACAAAATATAATTGGGAATTGGAAAAATTATTTTTAATATGACCGTCATAGACAGTGTTCCGAAAATGCGACATCCGCTACCGACGTCCGACGGTCGTCAATTCCGAAATTTTGGGACGCATCGACGTCCGCGCGACGTCCGCTACCGCCAAATTGTGGGATTTTCGGAACACTGGTCATAGACAAAAGTCAAAAAGCCACGATTTTCACCACAATTAGGCAAAATACGTTTTTTACCTTAAATGAAAAAAACACATGAAAAGACAGGATTTTGACCTTACGCGTAAACGGAAATCCGAAATCATCCTTCAATTCCCTGACTATGCACCACCTAACCAGTTATTTTACCACCAAAAGTGCTAAAGAAGTGGTAATATAACTGAATTTTGTTTAAATACTTGAGTAGGACATTTGGGAAGATAATTGGAAACCGCGATACGGTATCGCCGATAAGTTTCGGTCAAAAAAGTGAGCTAAAACCCTGAGGGGATGTAATATATCTGACGTTTTTTTCAGATTCACACATTTTACGTCGGCTAGGCCAATTGGCATACCGCATACGGCACATTATAATAAATACCTTTAAGATTTTCCGGTGGTGGCGGTGCATGTGCCTGTACTTTAAATGGAACTTCGTCTGAATACCGCTGGCCGCCCTGAGAGTTGCCCTGTTGAATGTTTCGTTGAAAATACTTAGTTTCATTCATCATTTTCTCATTGGGTTTTTTCCTGGCTTGATACTGAAATATATTTTTGAGTTAAAGTCTTTAGGTAGTTTTTCTTTAAGGTCGCGTCGATTTTCGACCACTAAACATTTTTNTCAGTAACCTAATGAACTTGGTCATGCTTTATAATATTAGCTAACATCTTGGACTGTAGTAAAAACATTAAATTTAGGACATAAATACGCTTTACTGATTTTCAGGTTTAGTTTGTACACAACATGACGGACCCCTCCTTAAATAGTTATTGGAAGTTGGAATTGATTACAACAAATTTGGGTCAAATATTGGCCATATAAAAGACCGATTAGATTCGTACAAATAATGAACAAGATCTAACACCACAGGGGGTGTTGGTTATAAGGTCAAGGTCTAAAACACTGACCTTAAATGCATTAAAAAAACTGGCTTGACCTAAGTGCAAACAACTGACTTTTCCTTAGTGCAAAAAACTGATGTGACCTTATAACGGTCAAAATGACTGACCTTATAACCAACCAACCCTTTAATTTGAGTCAAACTTCACTATAGTGAATCTCTAGGGCGCTAATATCAAGCAAAAAAATAATAATACGCACCGTCAGACGGCGGTTCAGACGACTCCATTTTGGCAAGTTTTTTAAGCATCGGCTTATAGGGCTGACTTGGGCATTCAGCTGCTGTCGTCTCCTCTAACGGCTTAGTGAAATGGGATTGACCGGCATCTGTATTCGCTGCCACACTAAAATTTAAATAGTAAGATGAATTGTTATATTAGGTGATTTTTTTTGACACTGGACATATGAAATACAAATAATCTGACAAATGTCAAAAACGATTTGATAACAAAACACAAAAATAAATTTGCTAAAGGTTTTACTCTTTCTGCAGAAGCATTGGTAATTTTCGATTTTTCTTATCGGCGATGTTACTACAGGGGATGGTTATAAGGTCAAGGTCTGAAAAACTGACTTGACCTTAAATGCATTTAACAAAACTGACTTGACCTTATAACCAACCATTTTTTTTTTTCGTTGGATCCATAAAATATGAATTTTAAGGACAAAATATGGCCAGCGGGGGGATGTCTTCACTCAAAATAAGTGAAAAAGACATGATTTCTATGAAAAAATTATTACCCGTGTCGTTCTAAATTTAAACGGAAAAAAGTGGAAAAAGTGATTTATTTTGAAAAAACTGACCTGACCTTAGTGAAAAAAAAAACTGACTTGACCTTAGTGAAAAAAAAAACTGACTGGACCTTATAACTTGTCACCTTGGCCAATAATATTGGTGCTCAAAAACTATTTTTGCCAAATTGTAGAGATCAAAAAGTTAATACGAAAATGTGGAAAAAGAACCCCCGGAAATAACTGGAGCGAGTTCTAGAACTTTATGAAGGTCAAAAACTTTTTTTGTAAGACGGTAAACTTTAAAACTACGCACCGAAAGCGGTAGCGAGTGGCGCGGCGTAACTTTGAAATGGTATGTCTGGTATCTTTTCCATCGTAGCCGGGAATTGGTTTGAATTTGGACTCTGTTGTGGAATCAACATCAGACATTTGAAGAATATAATTTATCACCCGAATGTTAGAAGGATAGCTCCATTCCATGACGACATATGTTGAGTTCTTCTCCAATACTACAAAAAACAATATTGAAAACAATATTTACTGGGAAATTCCACAATATCGGATCATTTATCGGGCCATTTTGACATAAATACGATTGAAACTGACACATAAAAATAATAAAATGATGATGAATTTCATCAAAATATATCGGTTTATTTCGTCTTTTCTGACATTCTCTATAGATTTTTACGATGAGTCTAATAGCCTGTTGGCAAAAGTCTATTGAGAATGTATATTGAAATATGATGAAATAAATCCACAAAATATAATTGGGAATTGGAAAAATCATTTTTTTAGCATGACCGTCATAGGCAAAAGTCAAATAGCCACGATTTTCACACAAAACAGTGACCTAAAACCCTCGAGGGGATGTAATTTTTTCAGATTCATACATTTTACGTCGGCCAGGCCAATTGGCATACGGCACATTATAATAAATACCTTTAAGATTTTCCGGGGATGGCGGTGCATGTGCCTGTACTTTAAATGGAACTTCGTCTGAATACCGCTGGCCGCCCTGAGAGTTGCCCTGTTGAATATTTCGTTGAAAATACTTAGTTTCATTCATCATTTTCTCATTGGGTTTTTTCCTGGCTTGATACTGAAATATATTTTTGAGTTAAAGTCTTTAGGTAGTTTTTCTTTAAGGTCGCGTCGATTTTCGACCACTAAACATTTTTTATAGAAGCCAAAAGTTATATTAACATATATTCTAGTTAAGTTGCGATATTTTCAATTTTTAACTCCTCGAGCTCATGGGATTTTGTGGTNGGCCAGGCCAATTGGCATACGGCACATTATAATAAATACCTTTAAGATTTTCCGGGGATGGCGGTGCATGTGCCTGTACTTTAAATGGAACTTCGTCTGAATACCGCTGGCCGCCCTGAGAGTTGCCCTGTTGAATATTTCGTTGAAAATACTTAGTTTCATTCATCATTTTCTCATTGGGCTTTTTCCTGGCTTGATACTGAAATATATTTTTGAGTCTTTCGGTAGTTTTTCTTTAAGGTCGCGTCGATTTTCGACCACTAAACATTTTTTTATAGAAGCCAAAAGTTAGATTAACATATATTCTAGTTAAGTTGCGATATTTTCAATTTTTAACTCCTCGAGCTCATGGGATTTTGTGGTGTTCATCCAAAAAAAAAACGTCAAATAGACATGATTTCTTCTTTTTTTCCAAAAAGTATGCTTTTGATTTGACCGTGTCTCAAAAATGGCCATAAGATCTTACTGCAAATAAAAATCATAAGACCTTATAACGGACCGCATCTCAGACCTTAAAACCAACACCTGTAACTAAAAGTAAAAACTCCCTTTTAAGAAATTGAGATTTATGGTCCATAGATAATGGTCATTCATAAAATATTCACGTACTGTTTGTCTTTTAAACTGGTGCATTTTGTTGCGGCCGGACATTGGATTATCTGGTTGATACCATTCAACATTTTGATCTCCGCCCTCAAATGGCTGCGCAAATTTGATAATGTTACGGTAAGGAATTTCGGAGGGCTGCGATTTATCAGGACAGTCGCTACTCGTCGAAAAAAGCTGATTTTTCGATGGATCACCCTCAATATTCAGGTGGCGGGCCTTAACACGAGACAGATACTCCGTGCCTGACTGTAATTTCTCGCATAGTGCCTGTGTTTCTAATTAATGGCTCAATATATATATCAACGGCTGCGATATGGTGCTGTTCTTAGCAGATATTGTACCCAACAGGTCTTCATCCAAAAAAAAAGCTTAAAAAGACAGGATTTTAAAGATTTTTCCCGTAAAACCATGCTGCTCAAAAAAACGGACCTAACCTTGTAACGGTCCAAATGGCTTATAACCACCCCCTATATACAGTATCTACTGAATAACGTCTAATTTGAACAAGGGATTATATATCAGTCATATATAATCCCTTGCTCAAATTAGACGTTATTCAGTAGGTACTGTATACAGGGGGTGGTTATAAGCCATTTGGACCGTTACAAGGTCAAGTCCGTTTTTTGAGCATGGTTTTACGGGAAAAATCTTTAAAATCATTTCTTTTAAAGCTTTTTTTGGATGAAGACCTGTTAGGTACCTACTGAAAATAGCACCATATAATATGTGAGACCGCAAAATAAAGTTTATCCATTTCCTCGTGCATATTTGGCATTACTCACTTTGTACTTATTACCAATTGAGACGGTGCCCTATAGCCTATAGGCTATAATAGAAATAGGAACTGGAGAACACGATAAATGAATATTGAGCCGTGCTCTTTTCCCTGATAGACGGATTGCCACTGTGGCGCGGTGCCACTCTTTGGAACTGTACTCTGAATTTCANAGTCCGTTTTTTGAGCATGGTTTTACGGGAAAAATCTTTAAAATCATTTCTTTTTAAGCTTTTTTTGGATGAAGACCTGTTAGGTACCTACTGAGAATAGCACCATATAATATGTGAGACCGCAAAATAAAGTTTATCCATTTCCTCCTGCATATTTGGCATTACTCACTTTGTACTTATTACCAATTGAGACGGTGCCCTATAGCCTATAGGCTATAATAGAAATAGGAACTGGAGAACACGATAAATGAATATTGAGCCGTGCTCTTTGCCCTGATAGACGGATTGCCACTGTGGCGCGGTGCCACTCTTTGGAACTGTACTCTGAATTTCAACAATGTAATAAATTTGCTCTTTAAAATCAACGTCCTTTCCATCGCCACGTTTGATATGCTTCCATTTCAAGAAGACAAAGTCGATACCGATCTTGTCAACGACCGGTGGCTCAATCGAGCTCAGTATTGCTTTTATGTTCTTCTTTTCCTCGTCGGTCTCACCACCACGATTATTGCACGGAGGGGTGGTTGACTTTTGTGGCTCTTTGCTGCCCTCTGACGGAGAATAGACCGGTTGCGTTGCAGTCGCCGAGGAGGGTGGCGGGTGTTGTGGTGGTGGCGGCGGGGGCTGCTTTGCATTTGGTATCACCTGCTGGGGTTGCTGTGACTGTGGTGATTGTGGCGCGTGCTGAGCTATACTACTATTCTGTGGTTGTTGTTGCTGGTGATGAGCGGCTTGTTGTTGTTGCTGTTGTTGCTGCTGCTGCTGTTCTTGTTGTTGCTGCCGCTGCTGTTGTTGTTGTTGCTGCTGCTGCTGGGGCGTTAGGGCAACTTGGCTATGGTCGATAGGGAGATTGCCATCAATTGTCTGGTAACTGTTGGGTGGTTGAAGCCGTGGATCCATTGGCGGAATATTTGGATACACAGAGTATTTTCGCACATAATTTCCATGCTGATCGAGAAACGTTTGCATGAAAGTCTGGGATATGGTTTTACATGTGAAATGTACACATTTTCGTTACTACTAACGCGTTTTGGTATCAAAAGTTACCCAGAACGCAAAATATAACTTTTATCCACGAAATAACTAGAAACGTTTCGGCAAACTGGCCCAGATGTTCTTGTGAAAATATTTCAAATTCAAGGCTTAATTGTTCTAGAGTAACATAAAAAATATTTGTCTTGCTTTCCTTTATAATTGAAAACTTTATGTTAATTTTCACTCGCATACCATTTAAGAAAATTAATAGCGGAGGAACTGCATTATAAGTTATACACCAGGTGCGCTGTTATCTTTCAAACCAAATTAAAAAAGTGAACGATAACGGCGCAGTGCTTTACACAAAGATAGGTATTTCGAGAACAAAATCTCAAAAAAGTGAAATATAACCAGACGGTAAAAATTGAAAGATAACCGGGTGAAACATAACGGCACACCTGGTGTAAATTGAAATTAAATCCAACATACGTGTTTAAGGGTTAACATGTTAAAACCGATGCCTGATAGTTTGGTGGAGCTTGAACTGGCAGTGGGTCTCCAAATGGCACGGTCCACTGTAGCGTATATGGACCCTGATAGGACGTGAACGTGCCGTCGATATTCGGCAGCTGAATATTCATACCGTTTGGTACTTCCATTAAGATGGTTTCTGTCGCAGCTTGTTGATAGTTCATATGGGGTTGATGGGGATAGGCGACAGGTTGTCCACTAGGTGGCATTTGGGCGAAGCCAGTCATACCCCCATACTGTTGTTCTGCAAATTCGAGCTCCTTCAAGGCTAAAACAAAAAAAAATAATTAGTTGTCAAAACGATCTTAACACATAGAAAATATCTAAAGGAAAAAAACCTCATAATTTGTTTTAAATACAAGATAAATATAAAAAAAACACATGCGTTTCCGGTGACCGGAAGTACTGGTAAAATGCTCCCAAAAATGGAATTTATTTTTTAGCTGCTGTCATCGTAAAACAGGCAATAACATTCGGTGCCCAGGGAAGTTTTCAAAGCGAACATAACATATGGAACGGCAAACAAGGAATTAGACACACTTTTATAATACGAATAAAGTATAATAGTATATTATCGCCCCCTAGTAACAAGAAACGGTGTCAATCATGAAATGGGTCGAATTAAGGAAGCGACGAAGATCAATACAAGGATACATTAGGTGCACAAAGCAACATATGTTTACAGGGTGGGATTAATACCCGAAAGGATGCTGTAAAGAAAGGATTAATCAGATATCCACTCACGCATATTTCTCTCGCAAGTCGTAATGATCGAATATATTTTAGCTGTTGCATATAGATGTATGTAGTTAAGTTAACGTATGATAAGTAAAAAACGCGATCATTATATGGCAGACCCGTACAGGAAGCCGGAAGGCTTGTTCTCATCGAACACACCATACTGTATGGCCCATACTCTATGTGACATAGAGTTCACCATGTCATACACTTGAGGCTCTCAGTATAACTTTCAACTGCTGGTTTCAGAATCAATGACTGATGAAATGAGTGCCAAATAATAAATAAAATGCAAAAAAACGGATACCTACTACTTTAATGCATCTAAGAGTTAACGATTATGTTTCCTGAAAAAGTGAAGACCTTTTACCTCTAAAGCTATAAAAATCAATACTCTAATTAAAAAAAAGTTTTCTACAATCGAACGGCATCTTTGCACAAAATTCAAAAGGCATGCTCTTTAATGAAACTTGACATTACCTTAAAGCGTGATAAATTGCAGACGCTATAACCATCCTAATAAGTACTCTGCGTTTTACATGAATTTCCCTCGTTTTTTCTTTCGTATTTTCTAGATAACCAAACTCGAGCTTTTTCCGCTGGTCAAAAACTCGAATATTGCCATCTAGGAAATGCGGGGAAAAGACGGCGGAAATTCATGTATAACGCCGAGTATAATACAGAAAATATGGATATAAAATAACATTCCGCTACATAATTAATTTATGATATGTTTGGGAGTTTTTTCGACATGAATGCGATGTGAACCAATAAATTCCATTAAAAATATTAATACTTAATACTAACTTGACAAAAAAAAATTGAAACATTGTCTTGAAAACTGTCAAATGAAAGCGTCAACTGAGTTTATGTGTAACACTTACTTTCGGTGCAATACATAATGGACTGGAGACCATAAACATGATAATGGACGAATGGTATTTAACTTACCCTTCATGCTTTATTTAACAACTCATTTTTTGTTTCTTTCGGGTGACAACTACTATAAAATTTCAATCAAACTTTATCATTTATAGTTAAGTCCAAAACCAAAAATAAAAAAAATCGTTTCATACAAATTATATGGTATAAATTCCGCAATGAGCGAATAGTCGTAAATTAATGATTTTCATTATCGACCTTATTCTCCGAATGAAACCAGATATTTTTTTTTATCTTTATTCCACAATAATAATTTTTTTGTGCACAAAGTCCAAAAAATATCTGATTTCATTCGGAGAATAAGGTATAAATTATATGGGCTAATTTACCATTGTCATGTTTATTATACCGTATAATAAACATGACAATGGTAAATTAGCCCACACGTTTTTTTTCTTCATAAACGGCAGAGCGGAAGATGCGCAAAGTTTATGAAAACGTGCTCAGGTACAGGTTAAAACAAAAGTAATCAAAGATAAACGCGATGAAAAAAGGAAACGCCGGCTAGAATAAACCAATAATGTTGCTAGCGACAAATGACTCAAATATTTGTGTCCAAAAATATCTTTTTCGAGATTCCAGTACTTTTAGAAAAATTGAGAAATACTTTTTTGGATAATTAAAAATTCAACATTTAAAATTATCACATATTCACCATATTGTATCAGACTAGAATATTGTGATGTTATCTTTAGGTAAACCGCCTGGGAAATCGAAATTAAAAAAAAAAATAATCCAAAAACGGCGGTTTTCCTAGCTATGTTTTAATAATTTTCATTATTTAAAAATGTTACACCTTGACAATACCGTAAGCCGAAAATTCTAAAGAACAAAACTTATCAAAGACAATTTATTTTTAAAATAATCTTTTTATAATAATAATTATAATTAATTATCATAAATTAATAATTAATACTAATACTAATTAATTATGGCTTTTAAAATGGCGTAAGCCGAAATATCAGAATAAATATGTTATGATGAATAAATTAATATACTTATTATTAATTATACTATTATTATACNTTTTTTCTGATTCCAACAGTATAAATTTTGAAAAAATCGGCCAAGGTTGAAAATTTAACCAGTATTCAAAGTCGACTTTCTTTTTTTCTTTTAAACAGTAATTACAAAGAGTTACGAACTTAAAATTTATGTATCACACTTATTTTTTCTCCCATTACCATAAAAAAGTGAAAGCAGAAAAAAAATTTTTTTTGCCCAGATGTCGGTTAATTAGTCGTATTAGATAAACCGTTTAATTGTTTAATTGTGCTAAATTACGAACATATTTTTTTTATTTACACACAAATTTTGAAAGAACCGTGGTATTAATGAACGGAGCAGTTTCCGCCATAATCTCTGTGATTTAGTAAAGCGGAAATTAATTAGTGTATTATATACCAAAAAATGACGGTAGAGAGTAATTACAGCTGACCGGTGACATCATATAGTAATTCACATCATAGACTTATTAACATCATAGACTAATTGACATCATCGACTAATTGGGCACATATAGGGGCAAATTGACAAAAAAATGACAATTTCCCACGATTTCGTAATAACACACGCCTGATAAATGAGCAAGTGTGGTTAGAATTTGCGTCATTCCCGTTGTCTAATAAACTGCCTTCACTCTGGGCAGCAAAAAAAAAATACCATATATAATATGGTCCATATTGATTTCATTGCAATCGGATTTTTAACCGCTTAATAAATTAAATTGATCGAGAAAAAAATCCAGTTTGTGTATAAACATCTTAAAAACCTCGTAGATTCCGCAGATGTTGAATGATCTGAAGAGTTTTCTCCATGTATTCGATATTTCTCTTTTGCAATTCGAGGTCCATGTTTTCTCTTTTTTTTTTTGCTCAAAATTTAAACTAAAAATGTACAAACAATATAACACAAAAAAATAAACCTTCGGTCCTGGCCGTAACACCGAGAAATATACTCGCGTGTCGAGCAAATCGTAAAAATGGTGAAAGCGACAACTTTTTTTTTCTTCGCTTTTTTCCACTCTGCGTTTCTAGCGGGACATAAATTTCGAAAAAAAGAGACGAAAAGTCACGTAGCTTTTAACTACGCTCAAACAGGAGCAGAGGCGATCTGCGTTAATAGGATGTGATTTACAACGGGGAAGATTCGTTTTGTTCAAAATATAGCCGACAAGGAAGGTTGAAGAAGTCTCACGAGGCCAATATATGTCCAAAATGAATAATCATCAAAAGGATGGGTTTTTCCAAATTGAACCGACAAGAGATTTTTTGTTTTCGTAGAACTGCAGTCATACATAAAACTATTATTTTCTAATTGGAGCTAATATGACAAATTATTAAAATACGGCTTATAATACACCAGGGGCGCCTTTATCTTTCAAATTCAAAAAATAAATAATTGAAAGATAACGGCGCAATGCGTTACTCATAAAGATATGTTTCGGGGAAAAAAATCTCAAAAAAGTGAACGGAAGGACGAACGGGAAAAATTGAAAGCGAACCGAGTGAAACATAACGGCGCACTTGGTGTATAAATAATTCCGTATTGTTTCTTTTTAGAAAATAAAGTTTATAACATCTGGGAAGACTACCGACAACAAAATTTTGGACATATTCAAAATTATTTTAAAACTTAATTAAGTGTACTATAAAGCAAATTCAATTGGAATCAGGCAAACCTATAGGATATTGGATTTTTTTTATAATATAACCATGACAAATTATTCTGGTTTTGAAGTGTTACTAGAATGTTCTTTGCTAAAAAAGATTCAATAAATCTAATTTATTAAGAAAAAAAAATCAATTTAGATGGCAAGTTCAAAATTGATCACCAAATAGCCACTCAAAGGCTTTTTTACAATAAAGTATTCCCAGACGGTATTTGAAGTTTCGACTAGGGAGGCTAATGTTGGGTTTCAAGTTTTGGATGCGTTCATTATTATCGGACCTGGAGTCCACAGTTTATTGCAATGTTATACCGTGTGAGTTTCATGAAAATTTGTAGAATATACCAATTTTATTTTTTCATTCCATAATACGGTACTGAGAAAGAGGGGAGAAAATGAAAAAGAAAACTGGTCTATTCTAGAAATTAGCAGCCGATTTTCATAAAACTCAAACGGTAGTACATTTATTACTTTGCACAAGCTAATTTGGGCGTAAACTGAAAGGGGCGCAACCAGAAAAGGGTTTCATTCTCAGTAAACAAAATTTATGTTTGACCATTTTTGGCAAATGTTGATAGAAAGCCAAAAATAAAAAAAATAACCGAAAATGCAACCCTTTGCTGTTTTCGCCCAAATAAGGCTGTGTGAAAAAATGTCTTAGCAAAGCACCCTAACACCAAAATATATACACATATTTTTATAAATATGAAGTCTTTACCCCATATAAAATATTTATAAAAAAAATAGTCAGCTTATTCTTCCTAAAGTGTCATTGGAGGGCAACTAATAGTTCATAATAATGTTCAAACTTGTCAAAATGCAGTCGTGGGGCATATTAAAAACATACGTAGATTCTCCTTAATTTTAAGTTCAATAACTATTAATATTAATACGGATTCCCCGGTTTCACGTACCAAAGAGACGGCCGTCAGCTTTATGACGTCAATTGCAAATACATAACCACTAAGGCCGTGGTTGGGTGCGGTTCAAAACGATGAAACACATTGACATGCTGTACGGATATCGAAAAAAAATGCACTTAATACTTACTTTTAGAAACATATAACCATTAAGAAATCTATAAAAATAAAATGCCAAATGCCCAATATTAGATAATAATACCATATATATTGCATCTTGGGTATCTCTATAAGAGAATCTGTATAACTAAATAAAAACTATATTAATAAATATTAAGTATTATCAATAAATTGCAACTTTTAGATCAAAAATGTAGTTGCTTAATAATATGTCACAAAAATATCGTTCGCACATCTTCAAGACAAACAGAAAATATGGTTAAACTAGTAAAGCACAGAATAAGGGGCTTTCATGTAGAAAAACAGAAAAAGTCATGGACGATTCATGGTTTTTATCAAAAAAAAAAAATCTGAAATTTACGGGGACATTTTCGCGGCAAACTTGCTGATTCGCAAAGCAAATAAAAACTTATAGTACACCAGTTGTACGTTTATGAAACCAGTTGTACGCGATGAAAGATAATGCAAAATAGGCATTACGTAACTTGCACATATTACGCAATACGTGGTTTTATAACTCGAAAGTATTATTATAGTAAATAAGCTCAAAAATGAAAGATAACCGTACAACTGGTGTATTGAGAAAAAACTAACTTGATATTGCGAAAACCTTACTAGTGACACAAATGACATACAACTATCCATACACTTCTAACCATCACCATACTAAAATTTTTATGCATTTCATAAATGATCTTTTATTAAGACGTCTAGTTATGACTATCATATATTCAGACAATAGTGAATTTAAACAAAATCGATACGCTCATTTGAAAATTTACAGCTCTGACTTTTGAATTAAATTCAACCAACTTTTCAAGGTCGATTTGACACCTTGGATGCCAAAAAAGTCATTTAAAATTTGATTGCATTTTAGCGCAAGTTAAGTATATTGATCAGACACCGGGCTGTAAAATGCCACGTTTTTTAAACACGACCCACTGCAAGACACCGGAAGCAGCACACCTTTGCAGCCAATTGTAAAAGTTCATTTCAAACCCTGTTTGACATAGATCAGTCAGAAGGCCGTATGCAAAAAATACCATTACTGAAAATAANAAAAAAATGCACTTAATAATTACTTTTAGAAACATATAACCATTAAGAAATCTATAAAAAATAAATGCCAAATGCCCAATATTAGATAATAATACCATATATATTGCATCTTGGGTATCTCTATAAGAGAATCTGTATAACTAAATAAAAACTATATTAATAAATATTAAGTATTATCAATAAATTGCAAGTTTTAGATCAAAAATGTAGTTGCTTAATAATATGTCACAAAAATATCGTTCGCACATTTTCAAGATAAACAGAAAATATGGTCAAACTAGTAAGGCACAGAATAAGGGGCTTTCATGTAGAAAAACTGAAGAAGTCATGGACGATGATTCATGGTTTTTATCAAAAAAAACAAATCTAAAATTTGCGGGGACATTTTCGCGGCATTGTTGATTCGCAAAGCAAATAAAAACTTATAGTACATTATAGAACACCAGTTGTACGTTTATATTTCGAAAACCATGGCGAAAATGACGAAAGTTAACGGAAAATAGGCTCAAAAATGAAAGATAAACGTACATTGTGTAGGCGTATGGTTGAAATTGCGTAGGCGATGAAAGATAATGCAAAATAGGCATTACGTAACTTGCACATATTACGCAATACGTGGTTTTCTTGTACAAAATGAAAGATAATGGAAAATAGGCATAATAATCGAAAATATTATACAGGGGGGTCTCAAATTAAGGGACGGTTTGCGATTTTTGACCAAAGTCCACTTTTGTCCCTTAATTTGAATTCTCACTTTTTGTGTCTGGTAGCCTATGAGTCATTAGCCAATGAAATCAACGGATTTTTATGGAACAATAAATTTAAAAGTACTTTTATTAAACAAAATTATATTATGAATAAATTATTTCTCAAAATGATTCTACAATTTTTTTTGTATTTGATTTTTAATTTTTTTATGAGTATATTATATATACTGTATACACCACCTAACCATTTGACTTAACACCATTTGGCTTAACAGTTTGCATTTGACTTAACAGTTTGCAGTTGAATTAACACTTTTTTTGTCCTTTTTTTTGTCTTTTTTTTCAGCATTTCCGCCTACGCCCTTGGGGTTTATCACGCTGCGTGAGGGTTTATCAGGCCGGTTTTGGAAGGAGAAAGTGGCCTGACAAACCCTCAGGCGGTGTATAACAATTTTTTGAATTTTTTCGTTCAAAATTTTTTCGTTAAAAGTGTCCCTTAATTTGAATTGTGTCCCGTAATGTGGTGTCCCTTAATATGAGACCCCCCTGTAGTAAATAAGCTCGAAATGAAATAATAAAAAAAAAGAAAGATAACCGTACAACTGGTTATTGAGAACAAACTAACTTGATGATATTGCGAAAAACTTACTAGTGACACAAATGACATACAACTATCCATACACTTCTAAGTTAGAAGTTCTAACCATCACCATACTAAAATTTTTATGCATTTCATAAATGATCTTTTATTAAGACGTCTAGTTATGACTATCATATATTCAGACAATAGTGAATTTAAACAAAATCGATACGCTCATTTGAAAATTTACAGCTCTGACTTTTGAATTAAATTCAACCAACTTTTCAAGGTCGATTTGACACCTTGGATGCCAAAAAAGTCATTTAAAATTTGATTGCATTTTAGCGCAAGTTAAGTATATTGATCAGACACCGGGCTGTAAAATGCCACGTTTTTTAAACACGACCCACTGCAAGACACCGGAAGCAGCACACCTTTGCAGCCAATTGTAAAAGTTCATTTCAAACCCTGTTTGACATGGATCAGTCAGAAGGCCGTAT
>SCLG01000050.1:277040-291202 GCA_004367875.1 Oikopleura albicans
CAATATCATATATTTTACATGAAGATCTATAGAGGGCATAACAATGGAATCAACCGTAGAAATTTACGAGTCATTACAAATATGAAGCCTTTACGGAAATATTCTAGAAAACTTTTCCGCAAGCATCATGAAGGATGTACAGCTGTGCACGGCGGAAAAAAACAACAATAGGTTGCGGATTTTTGAACCTACGCACTAAAAAGTGCATTCTTTTCTTCGAACAACATATCAGAGAAAAATGAGAGGTGCACTTCTGAATTTTCAATACACTCATCATTCCCATAGTAGGCGTTTTGGTAATGTTTTTTTTAATGTTAACATTTGTTTTAATTATTTGAAAATTTTACCTCTAAAACAGATAAAATATGTTCCTTTAACTCGCAGGGGGGAAGTGTGTGCATATATGCATACGAGTTGGTTTTCCGTCGATTTAACGCATAAGCAGGCCCCGTAGGGCAGAATTGGTATTGCTTGGTACTTGCCCCCCCCCCTCAACTTTTCGAGAAAATTCCTTTGGCGATATTTTTTGCGTAGGTTGGATATTTCAAACAGCTCTCTAGGGGGCCCTGGTGGCCAAAACCAATTTCTTAATAGTCAGATCGACGTAGTTTGACGAGCTCTACAACTTGGCTTTACCAGTTTTGCCAGAATTACTGCGAATTATTGTGAATTTTTAAGTGTGTGCATACGTGCACACAATTTCCCCCTATGGGTGATCAAAAAGTCGTTCCCCCTGAGAGTTAACAATTTGAATTTCAAAGAAATAAATTCATCAAAAATATTTTTGGAAACAAAAAAATCTGAAAGGCGTTAAACACTTTCCTGGCCTGTTTTGCTTTTTACATTTTTCGTAATATTTACAGTTCTAATATTTTTAATAACATTTATAACCAAAAAACATACCTTCGGGGTTGTGGGAGAGGTGTTGAGGATAGGGGGAAACTCCCATATGGGGAAGCGGTGCAGGGCAGCAGTCTTGTATGTGTTGATTTGGGTAGTTTTCTGCATTTTGAGGAAGATAGGCGTCCGATTTATTTACAAACTGACTTTGGCTTTGCTTTATCACCGGTGATGAAAAGTAAAAATAAAAGGACAAAAAAAAAGTGTATGTGCCTCACGAGGGCGCATGATGAAGAATCTTCAAATGAAGATATTGACAATGTGGCCCACATGTTATTATCTATTCACAACAAGCTGCGAAAATATCGACAGCAAAAAAAAAATAACTTTTATTTATAACATTAATCAATATTTGACATTGTAATCTCTATCTCGATGATAACTAACAGGGTCAAACGAAGTTATGTATAAATACTGTGGGAGTTCTTGACTTAACTCGTCCACGGTGTGGCCACATTTTTGTAATTTCTGACACATGACTCATGTGAATGTTTTAACCAGAAAACAAATTATGGTCTAACTTCTTTAGGAGAATTTAAAAAAAAAATATTTTGCGTTGAACATCGGTCTGTTCGCAAAAAAAAAGACAAGATTTTTTCAAATTTCTAAAGGCAAAAATGTTAAAATAACGAATATGGAAAAGATATGCTTGCCCCAAAAATAACCAATTTGCAAAAAAAAAAACTTAAAATACACTAACTGCGCCGTTATGGTACCACCATTAAATTGTAAAAAAACTGGTAACATAATGGGGTATGGGCCATACAGTATGGCGTTCGGTTAAATAATTGGAAATCGAAGTTAATCAAATTCCAAAAAGTGGTAACATAACGAAATTTTGGTAACATAATGGGTGGTAACATAACGGCGCAGGTGATGTACAAAAAATCCGAGAGACACTATTTAAAACAAATTCCAAAAAAATATGTTTATTTCATCACCGCTGTGCCTGAATCTGTTTTTGTTGCTTTAATGGGTGAGTCTGACCATTTGTTGTTTGCGTTTCGCTCTGCAAACTGGAGGCCTTTTCGTTGTGCTCCTCATTGTTCGTCATTTAGTCATCTAGACCGCAGTCGACTAATACGAACAACTCAAATAAGAACCGAATTTCGATCTAGAAAATAAAATCTCTTTTAACTCCAGTGTAATTATCTCTCATTCAGCAATAATAACATTTCACAAGCAAAAGTTGTTATCGAGTAAAATGAAAATGACGCCTCAAAGCCGGAAAGTTCTAGACGATTTGTAATTAATAAGTCGCGGAGATATTTTATGACTAATAGAAAATATGACTATTGGACCTTAAGGTTTGTTAGTTGCTCTGAAGCAAGGCGCAAAAAACTGTTGCCGCGGATTTTTGATGTCTGATTTTTATCATTGAATTTTAAGGTCGGGAATCTCGCGGATTTTACAATTTTTTGAAAAATGAGTTTTTACAAAAGCTAAGGCTTATACTGTGCCTTTAATTTCAAATTAAAAACATCTTACAGTGAGGGGTCTGTCGATGTGCACCAATTTAATGTGAACATCCATTACTGTGCACGTTTTTCAGAAAAATCACCCAAATTGTATTTAGAAGGTTTTTCGGAAAATGTTTTTTTTTCTATAAAACAGTCACATTTTGAGATATTCACATAAATTAGATGCATCAAATTAATCCGAGAGACATTATAGGCGACCCCTTTTGGGGACAGACATTATAGGCGACCACTTTTCTTGAAGACCTTTTTGGGACAGACATTATAGGCGACCACTTTTCTTAAAGACTTTTTGGGGACAGACATTATAGGCGACCACTTTTCCCATTAGACAGACAATATAGGCGACCACTTTTCCCGTTAGACAGACATTATAGGCGACCGTTCGTGAGACATTATAGGCAGCCACCACTATATATATATATACCAAGTTAAGGACGGGTCTATAGCGTTTTTTACAAACGTCACTTTCCGGGAAACCGTTATAAAACATGTTTCCTAACATCCGATTTCTTTTTTCTTTTTTTTATTTAACGTAAAAAAGAGTGTACTTTCACGTGTGATTATTTTGGGGACCATAACTTTTCCCAGAGGCCCCCCACAAAGCCGNAATTTCTAGAATTCGTGAATTAACTTATTTTTTTGCACTTGAACTCATTCACTAAACCTTTACCGATAATCTGAAGAAAACTATATATATTCAATGCGGTGTAATAAATAAAATGATGTTGAGTTGTAAACAAATCGAGCAGACCACCCTTAACTCGTCCGTGGTCTGGCCACATTTTTGTTATTTCTGGCACATGACTCATGTGAATGTTTTAACCAGAAAACAAATTATGGTCTAACTTCTTTAGGAGAATTAAAAAAATATTTTGCGTTGAACATCGGTCTGTTCGCAAAAAAAAAGACAAGAATTTTCTTCGAAAAAAGACAAGAATTTTTCAAATTTCTAAAGGCAAAAATGTTAAAATAACGAATATGGAAAAGATATGCTTGCCACAAAAAATAACCAATTTGCAAAAAAAAAACTTAAAATACACTAACTGCGCCGTTATGGTACCACCATTAAATCGTAAAAAACACTGGAAACATAATGGGGTATGGGCCATACCCTATGGCGTTCGGTTAAATAATTGGAAATCGAAGTTAATCAAATTCCAAAAAGTGGTAACATAATGGGTGGTAACATAATGGCGCAGGTGATGTACAAAAAATCCCAGAGACACGATTGAAAACAAATTCCAAAAAAATATGTTTATTTCATCACCGCTGTGCCTGAATCTGTTTTTGTTGCTTTAATGGGTGAGTCTGACCATTTGTTGTTTGCGTTTCGCTCTGCAAACTGGAGGCCTTTTCGTTGTGCTCCTCATTGTTCGTCATTTAGTCATCTAGACCGCAGTCGACTAATACGAACAACTCAAATAAGAACCGAATTTCGATCTAGAAAATAAAATCTCTTTTAACTCCAGTGTAATTATCTCTCATTCAGCAATAATAACATTTCACAAGCAAAAGTTATTATCGAGTAAAATGAAAATGACGCCCCAAGGCCGGAAAGTTCTAGACGATTTTTAATTAATAAGTCGCGGAGATATTTTATGACTAATGGAAAATATGACGATTGGACCTTAAGGTTTGTTAGTTCCTCTGAAGCAAGGCGCAAAAAACGGTTGTCGCGGATTTTTGATGTCTGATTTTTATCATTGAATTTTAAGGTCGGGAATCTCTCGGATTTTTCAATTTTTTTGAAACATGAGTTTTTACAAAAGCTAAGGCTTATACTGTGCCTTTAATTTTAACTTAAAACATATAACAAGCAGCGCGGTGAGTTGTTTGCGTGGCTAAAGGACGCGAGCCAATAGGATAAGCCTATAAAAAAACATGAGCCAATAGCCTATTGGCAATAGGCTTGCTTGTAATTCAGTTACAGAGGCTCCGCGCCTACGTTGAGCATTAGAAAAATTTGAGCGTTAGCCAACGCTTGAATTTTTCCCAACGCGTTGGTTGGACATTGGCCAACGCATCCGAACGCTTCCAACACTGCGAAGTATATATGTATACCAAGTTAAATAGTTTTCGTAATTATAATTGTGATTGAGTGAAAATTCAGCTACTTTTTTCTGAATGAAATACTACAGATGAAATACGCCATTTAATGTGTCTGTGGGTTAAAAGATTATTGTTTTTTTGACTGGTTTTGTCTCTCATTATTTTTTTCTCTACCTTTTATTCGTTTTTCATTTATGATTTTTTAGCGATTCGCGACTCTGTTTGATAATAAATATAAATCATTGAATTCAACTAGCATCGTCATGATACGATCAATACGTCTCATAGCTATGGCAAAGCAAAATATCGTAACAACACATTTGAATTAATATACACTCGCGATCCATTAAGTGACCATTATTGGTAGAAAAGGACGCAGAAAATTTTTTGTCAGAATTGTGACAGATATACTGTGTGTCGGTGCTGAAACTGACGTGGTAAGAACAAATAGCCCTGAAAGGGATACGGTCTAAAGCACGTCAATTTCAGCATCGACACACGGCAGATTTAGCTAAAAAAGATTTAGTTAAACTAAAAAACATTTCCAACTTAACAGCTGTAATGTTCTCAGGTATTTAGCCGAGAAAAAAATTTTAGACCGACACATTTTAAACCGAAATTTTAGAAGTTTTTATTTCAAAAAAAAAGTCCAAAGTGATTACAGTAACTGCAATACTATTACATACATATTATATGTAACTTTATTTAGGTATATTTAGCGTAGCTACTGGCTGTGATTTTTTCTCCATTTTCAAGGTGCTTTTTACGTAAGATAACCTCCAATATACTGTACAATGACATATTGTATTATTGGCAAACAGTGTACACTGGTTAACCGTTTGGTTAACGTGCAAAAATATTTCTCTAAATTTAAACCGCACCAAGAAAAATAACTCAACCTATTAAAGCTCTCTGTTTCAACATTTTCGTTAAAAATACATAAAAAATATGCAATCGAAACTAAAAAAATCTTTACCGAAAGTGTAAAATCGATTCAGCTTCTGACTTGATTAAAATCATCGCGCCAAACTCAATTTGGCGATGAAACAATTAAAGACCCGACAATTCAATTGGGTATTTTTTTTTTTCATTTTCATAACGAAATGCTTAATCAAAAAAAATGTTTAAAAACACCATTCTAAGCATTTAACTTGACACCGATGCGCCCTACAAGGAACACGATTAAGGACACGTATCTCCTGCAATAAAAAGAACAAACAAATATTGAATCTAATTTTTTTTTGAGATATGTTATTTCAAAACACACACACCTTTTCGTAAAAAAATATGTTCGAAAATAAACATTCGGTTGGAAAATAATTGACAACGGCGTGGCGTTCATGAAGAAACATATTGAATACTTCATTTGTTCAAGTAAAAGAAGATAGAGGGGAAATGATAACCCACAGGGGCTGTGCGTGACTAAGCAATTGTAATGAATCTTCATTTTTGGTTTAAAAGCCGGTGAACTTCAGTGTGAAGGAGGTGGGAATAAAACGCGTAGGTTAGATCATACATCTTAATAATGTTTAGCTCCTACCCCCTCCATCCAATTTCATTATGCTCTTTTCATTTGAGAATCTAGTACATAAGGCCTTGACGTGATATTGGCCAAACGTGAACACATCCCTCAGCGCTGCTTGAGGTCAATCAAAACCGCCGAAAAAACATTAATGCATCTTTTGAATAATAAGATTACTATTACTCCAATGTTTATAATTCCAGTCATTTATTTTTTAACCTACACGAACGGCGATTTCAACTCGTCTGAGTTTTATTCCATCTTAGTACAACCTTATTTCTTGCATAACTACAGTCCCGACCTTCAAATTGTGCATTTTGNAGCTTTCAAAACCGATAATTATTACACATTTTTCCCCAAAACCGATATTTATCGGTAAAAAATCGGTCGAATTAACAAATTGTTGCTAAATTCGTGTTTTTCGTCTAAAAATACGTCTATAACCTTTGGAAACCGATTATTATGACGCTTATTTGTCTCAAAACCGATAATTATCGGTCAAAAATCGGTCAAACACAAAAATTGACATCATTTTCGTGTTTTTCAGCGCAAAATACCTCTACAACATTTTAAAACCGGTATTTTCCATTACTAGACAAATATTACCGACAAATACCGGTAAAACCGGTTTGCCCGAAAAACTGCTTAAAAAATCGGATTCTCCGTCCGAAAATATATCGAACCCCAAAATTTCATCAATTTTGGAGGGTTTAGTAAAAAGTTAGCGACTCCAGACCTCGCACTCTTGACAGCCTAAGTATGGCACATTTGGAGTGATGAGTCATTTTGATGACTCATTACCTCAAAAGCGTAGGATTTACCGTGGGAAAATTTTCTCCCAATTTTTTTTCTCAATTTTTCGATTTTTCCCATCCCCCTAAAATTTTTTTATTAATTGATTCTTAAAAAGGAAATTCTGAAGTTTCTGTTCAAAAAAAAATCAGCGAGGACATATCCCTAAAATTTAAAATATTCACGATTCTTTCAGAAAAATGGCCCGTAGGGTGCTTAGGAGTTAAAATTTGAATTTCCTCTAATGAGAGTTTTTGTTCAGTTGATCAAACTGTATAACCTAGTATACTTACTTATTTCATTTGACGACTTTTTTTTTTACCTGAAAAAGTTTGTGGGCAGCCTAACATACACCTTTTCATAAAAAAATATGTTCGAAAATAAACATTCGGTTGGAAAATAATTGTCAACGGCGTGGCGTCCATGAAGAAACATATTGAATACTTCATTTGTTCAAGTAAAAGAAGATAAATGGGTAATGATAACCCACAGGGGCAGTGCGTGACTTTTCCGTACACAATTTTAAGTTATAACTTATGACTCATAAGTCTGAAAAACGTGCTCAGTCGAAACAGTACTAAGCAATTGTAATGAATCTTTATTTTTGGTTAAAAGCCCGATAACTTCAGTGTAAAGGAGTTGGGAATAAAACGCGTAGGTTAGATCATACATCTTAATAATGTTTAGCTCCTACCTCCTCCATCCACTTTCATTATTCTCTTTTCATTTGAGAATCTATTACATAAGGCCTTGACGAGTTGAAATCGCCGTTCGTGTAGGTTTAAAAAAAATGAATGTCTGGAATTAATGACTGGAATATAAACAGTGTAATAATAGTAATGAAACATTTAAATGATGCATCGCCTCAAGATAAAAAAAGCTCATGTTCGGTATCAAATATCAAGCAATGCAATTGGCCAAACGTGAACACATCCCTCAGCGCTACTTGGGGTCAATCAAAACCGCCAAATACCCATTAATGCATCTTTTGAATAATAAGATTACTATTACTCCAATGTTTATAATTCCAGTCATTTATTTTTTTTTAACCTACACGAACGGCGATTTCAACTCGTCTGACTTTTATTCCATCTTAGTACAACCTTATTTCTTGCATAACTATTTTTATGTAAAAACATTTCAATTGACCTAGAATAGTTTTGAATTCTCTTGCAAAACAAAAAAACTAATTTTGTAGCGACTAAACTGCGACGTTTTCCCGATATAATTAAAATTCTCATACCCGTTTCGTTTGACTTGAAACATGAAATAAACAACGGTGAATATAAAACTGACGATTTCTTATTTTGTATTCGCCCGCCAATTTCCACCGATACTGCGGAACAAAAAGGGAATATTTCGCATGAGACGATTTTTCCCTGTCGTTCAAGTGTAAAATGTAGAAAGTGACAATATTTACATAAACTACATTTTGAATGGGGGAGGACACTGAGAGTCACAACTGGGTGACCTTCAAATGTACAATGTCAATTGGTATTGAATTACGCGCCTGGTTAATTTGATAAAATAAAAGATTTGAGATGATTTTTCCTGGAATAATATTAGTGTAATTTTCACATAATGCTTTTTTATATCATAATAGAAACACTATGATACCTGGTGCTGTATTTACATTTTAAAGAAAATTTGTTGTAAAAAAACTCACGGATTTTTACAATATTATCAGTTTCTACATTTGCAACTAAAATAAATCCAAGGGCTGTTTACAAGGTCACACATAATGAGACCTTATGAGTCATAAGTAGGGTGGTCGCCTTGGATTTTTACCCCATTTTGAAGTTGCTGTAATTTACCGATTAAAATAATTTTTAGGTGTCATCGACCACTGCGAAGTCGATGGTAGCATTTAAAAGTCTCCAATTTTTACCGGTTAGGAATAAAACCATCATAAGCGGTTAAATTAAGGGACCAAAGTGGACTTTGGTCAAAAATATCAAAGCGTCCCATAATGTGAAACCCCCCTGTACCTTGTATTTTAATCCAACATTTAACTACGAAAAAATTATTTTGGTCTATCTATACAAAAAAAAATGAATGTGTGGATATTTTTTAGGTAAGTACTTTGTATATTTGTTGAACAACCAATTGAGAATCGCTCGTTGAAGTAGGATTTAACCAAAAGTGGTTCTTTATAACATAAGTGATTTTACAGCTGGTTAATTTCGTGACACATAAAATGTATAATTACAAATATCAAAAACGAAATATAATTGCGCACGGGTTAAAAATGTAATTAACCCTAAACACGAAGTTGGGAAAATTGTCACAACTCGCTTTAAAGACGCATTTTTCTAACGATGGACGTTATTAAATGCGATAACACTCAAAATCAACATAGAATAATCAATTGTGTAGCCTGCGAAACAAAAAAAATCAAGAAATTATTTGTTCTCTTAAAGAATAATATCATATTATTAATATGTCATTATTACACTGAGTAAACTGTGAAAAACAGGATTTTTTCAATTAGTGCAATACTTAAACGCTTTTAACTACAATTTTCTAAAAAAACCCATTGGAAAAAAATGACTTGATGAAAAGAAATAAAAAACAAATGAATAAAAAATGGTCACTAAAAGCCATAAAAGACGTCGTAAATGATAGTTGTGACAAACTTCACAATTCGGGTTCACGGAATTTCGTGATAATCGTATTTGGGGGTTAAACGAAATAGTACACATACTTTTGAAATGTGTTTTTATTCTATAGTGTCGGGGGATTCAATAATCCATCCGGGCTTCTAGACTAGAATAAAAAAAATCGTTCTTTCGCGTAGGTTGGGCATTCCAAACAGTTCTCTAGGGGCCCTAGTGGTCCAAATCAAATTCTGAATAGTTAGATCGACGGAGTTTGACGAGCTCTCCAACTTGGCTTTACCATTTTTTTTTTCGAAAATTTTTCGATTTGCCCACTTCTACCATATCTACCAGTAGCTTTCATACTATGAAATTCATACCATACTAGAACCCTATCAATTAAAAATACATGTGTAAATTGTTTTGGTATAACATTAGTTTCCACTCATTTATCCAGAACCTGGACTCGAGATACTTAACAGTCAT
The DNA here is from genome assembly GCA_004367875.1 of Oikopleura albicans. Lineage (NCBI taxonomy): Eukaryota > Metazoa > Chordata > Appendicularia > Copelata > Oikopleuridae > Oikopleura > Oikopleura albicans. Next base: position 286,868 of record SCLG01000050.1, read on the forward strand.
GCGCATATTGGGTAGCTAGCTACCCATTTTCACTTTATTTCTAAATAAAAATAGAACGGCTTGTGAATCAACAAGTTGTGANTAGGGTGTTCAGTCCCAGCTCAAATTTTGCCGATTTTGGAGTGGCGCTCCGATTTCGGTAAAAACCCTAATATCTACTCTTTATCTACCCAGGAACACAATGTTAAAATTTCAGAGGCGCAACTTTCTTTGTTCTTGAGAAATCGGGTCACGAAGATCGCCATCTTACGCCATTTTGAATTTGAGGAGTTTTTCCGATCAGTATTCTTCATTGGAAGATTACGGATTAACCAAATGTGCTATTGACGTATTTGTTTTTTGTTTTCTTCTCCAAAATGAACAAAGATAAGAAAAAACATACTAAGAAAATTATTTGACAAACATAACGAGTTCATTTTTGACGGGAAAGTTAGCGTGAAATTTCCGTTTTGCTAAAATTTCCTGAACAGCGCCTACTAATATCTATTTTTGACGTAGCGTTTCCACTCCGACTAGATCCATATTCNAAAATAATAATCAAAAAAATCCGTTCATTGTTTGGCGAGCTAGAGCAAATTGGGTAGCTAGCTACCCCAGATGCGCACGACTGTTAATGAAATATATTTTTATCTCCCTCCCGTTCCACTTGAGTTATCCCTTTTCGAGTTAAAAAGTTCAAACCACAAACTTTCAGAGGTAAAATTTAATATTCTGAATATTATTATATTATGCATTGAAACATATGCGCGCGTGTAAATAATCGCAATATTATGAGTTTCAACCCAAACTGAATGAACAAAAAAAAAAAAATTAACCACCTAAAATTGGTTTAGGGTTAGGCCAAAACAAAACAATAATTTTTGACCGACTTATCATTTTTTTTGTTTTCTTAGGACACGTAAGACCTAGCCTTATTTTCTCCTAGTCGTGTTGCGTTTTTTCTCTCTTTCTGATCTCTCTGATTTTTTGAATTTTTTTTTTATCGTTCAAAAAAAATCATCATGTTTTGTTTCATTTTTTTGTTTTTTTTTTTGATCTTTTTTTTTGTATTTTTTTTCTTGGCTAGCCTCGCACAAACAAGAAATTTGTAAAGCACGAAGTTATGCGAGACTCAAACAGGGATCACGAGGGCCCCCATTAGCCAATCAGCGGCCGCCATTAAATATTCCGTTCAGCAGTAAGTCTTCAAACTTTTACTACACGAGCACTACTTTACAATTTTTTTTGTCAACAAAAGGTACACATGTATTTTTATATTGTGTGATTTTTCATACATTGATTTCTATGTCAAGTGTTAGGGTGATTATCGTCAACTTGATGATTTTTTTTTGTTATTTTTTTAAAAATTCTGTTTATTTCAGATGATTTAGTAATCAAAAAATGTGCTGGCTTGCGTAAGAAAAGTGTTTTATTAGTGCACTTAACGATTATTTTGTAGTAGTTTATTGTTTTTTAGTAATACAGAAAAACTACGGATGTGATCGCATTTCCGACCAATGAATTCAATGAAGTTTAAGAATTGGTCCAATTAGATTAACGATTGACGATTTGACACGCAAAATGAGGAGAGATTAACTCTTAACTCGTCATCGATTAATCGTCCAACAAGTGGATGATTAATCGTCTATCTGGTGCCATTTAAGAACGGTACAGTAGATTTGTTTACAAATAAACATCAGTTTTTTTTTACCGTATTGTATAGTATACAATGTATACTATTACGTTTAGTTCACTTCAAGTAAGCCTAAAAGGTACCATAAATGAGTTCGAGTGGAAAAAAGTAACTAGAAATTTTTGCGCATTTAAAATTTTTTTATTTTTCACTAGTTCTTCACCCAGTACTCATTCGCACACCACGCATCGATTTTTCTCCAAATATATTGACACAAAAATTTCAAAAAATAACGTTTTTTTGTCAAAAAAGTGGGAAGTCGGTTCTTTTTTCTAAAAAAGAGAAGTCTTATGTCGTATTACAGTCAGGGCCCCTGACTCAGGGGTCTCCCGATGTGCATTTTCGATTTCCCAAAAGCGTGCACATCTAGAGAGAGACACTGCTCATGGTACTCGCGGACAATATGACCAGTTTCCTAGTGGAGTTGGTCACTCTATAAACTATTGATACCCGTTAAAGTTGAAATTTTCTAGATTTTTCGTACATGATCAATCCTAATGAATCTAAAAACACCCCCTGTAGCTTTCATACGCATGCACTGGATATATCATGTGCCTGAAAACGAAAATTAAGATTATGCCGCTTTTGGGAAATCGAAAATGCACATCGGGAAATGCACATCGAAAATGCACATCGGCATAATTTATGCCATTCCTAAGGTGGTTCCCACTCTAAAGGGGGTTAATGTTTCTCAAATTCTCGAAAAAAAAATGTCGACGATAATCGATCATAAAAATGGAATGGCTACGGCTATCCATTAATTTTTTTGTAAAGTGAACTTCAAACATTTTCTGTTCCATCAGTGTCCAAATTGGGTCCTCATATATCCGTATACAGAGGATATCCGAAAAACCGCGAAAATGACCAAAAGCGTTATAAGTTATAACTTTTCCTACGTGAATCCAAACTTCTTGAAACATGGAATATCGGTTCGCATTAGGTTTCCTTTCATTTATCTTAATCCACTTTTTAATAAATTGTTTCCTCTTTTACTTACGGATCGAAATGAAAATTGAAATTCTCATCATTTTGCTATTAATCGCGATTTTCAAAAATATGATGGGAAATAAATCAAAACTGGAAAAAGAACTTTGGTTAATACAAAAAAAATGATTGTTAACGTTAGTGGTTCAATTTTAATGGTAAATTTTCGGCTTTTCTTTTTTTGAGAAATTGAGCAACGTTAACTCCCGCTAAAATTAATTTATCTAACGAATAGGCTGTGATACTTAAGTCCGGGGACTCTCTATCTCTCGATTATCAAATATTCTTTCGTGAATTGACAAAAAATGGAAGAAATCTGGCATCTATTATTGGGACCATACATGGCTTTGCAAAGCAAACTTTGGTGTGTTTTACTAATTGTTTTGGGTTTATGCACCTCCCAATATTCGCTGAATAAATATGTCACTGGCGAACTTGAATTCTAGGTCTTTTAATACTCCGGCAATTTAGTGGGCAGGATTGAATTTAATAACAATTTGCTGACAGACTTTGGTTCCAATTCGGCCGTACTGGGGCAGTGATGTATTTAATATGACAGTAGGCCTATGCTAAAAACCGAACTATGAACTACATAGTGTCTAGTTTACACGTGGGTGATATTATGTTCTGCACCGCGGTCATTCCGAGAAACCGTTTTTCTGAGAAACCGTTTTAACAAATGTAGGTACCTTATATTCGTTCATTTGGCGCAATTTCTAAGTATATTTTACAAATTATCTTCATGAATGCNATGCTATAAAACGGTAAGATACGCCAACTTTTATAAGATAACCCATCAGGTGGTGCACATAAAAGTAGTGTATAATATCGTCTTGATTTTAAAATGCGAAAACTTTTTTTTAGCGGAAATGCATATTTCTCCTTAAATGCGACACTTAAGAAGGAGAGGACTGTAATACAAAAATATTTTAAAAGAACAAAAGCGCCTTTCGCTGATTTGCTTTTCGGTGATTGGCCAAGCGCGCTCAAAAAAGACTAATGGCAGGCCACATAGGCCTCAGACGCGCTGTCAAGCAACGTTACCAAAAAGTGGTAACATTAAATATTTTTTCGCGTTTGAAAATCACTGCGATACAGCACCTAACGGGTTATCTTACAAAGATTGGGCAATCTCAGCACTTTTTGGAGCAAAACGTATCGAGGTTTCCAATTGTTTTACCGTACACCCTGAGCAGTTATCTTACCGCTTTTTAAGCGTTTATCAAGGTAAGATAACCCGTCAGGTGGTGTATGTCAAAAATTCCTGAACGTGTTTCATAATCTTATTAGTTACAGTTAAATTCATATAACTGTGAGTTATTGTCTGTGACCGTACAGTGTTACCGCACTTACAAGTACCTTCAAGTCGAAATCGTATCGCAGGTCTACTGTAGACCGTCTACATCATCAGTTGCAATTAAACAGTTTGAATTATAATTTATAAATTACATAATAAAACAAAAAATTTGTTCAACAAAAAAAAAATCTCTTGTTTTTCACCGAATTTTATTTTTGTTAAGTAGCCAATGTGTCGTAATTGGTGATCGTTAATAGTAACGTCAGAGATGACGTCATGAGAATATTGGAAAACGTCACGCGGCGAAGATCAATGCGTGCTATTTTAGTGTTATTTCTCCTAGTACGTTGTCGTTTTTCCCAAAAAGAACGTCACACATATT
>SCLG01000050.1:291926-315482 GCA_004367875.1 Oikopleura albicans
GATGTTTAACCTTTGAACACATATTTAAAACAGTTCCCTGAACACATCGGGCGGAATGCTTTCCGCCTCATCGCTTGTTATGTTCTGACCTACGTAATTTTTGACTATAAGCAAATCGATGGTCCTAAATTGAATAACCATACTCTCGAGAGCACTCCGACCACCCATGGACACGTTTTGGTCGATTTGACCACAAAACCACAAATTCATAAACGGTTAACCGGGTGACGTACAGAGTTCATTTTACAGGCTAGTGGGCCGTTGACTACTTATTATTAAAGTTAAACAGTTTTGAAAAATATGACAGAAAAAATGAGTTCATCTGATACAAACAAAAAACCTGATGCAAAATTCGCGCTTGTCGTCCAAAACTATATTAAAAAACACACAATTTCGATAGTGGTTAGTTTTATTAATTGTACAAGTAAGTTTAGTTTCTCATCATGTATTTTTTATATGACGCCTTCGTTTCGTCCGCCTTGTTTGATGCCTGATTTTGAATAACATTCGAAAAAAGAAACTATTTGTTGTTTTCTTCCGACACGGACATGAAACTGGCATCGTTGAAAATTGGTATGTGCCGTGCCATGCATCGTACACATCATACGATTCGTCTCTGAGGGCGACTGTCGTGGCTTGAAAAATTTGCAACTATTTGACGAAATTATTTAAATTTATTTTTTTTTTCATTATATTTCATTTTAACTGGGCCATTTCTGTATTTTTTAAAATTTTGGATGTTTTAAAACGTGTATTTTAGTTTATGTGTACACTACCTTTAAGGGTGCGTGATGAACTCATCTATTATTTTTAAAATCGAATAGTCTATTAGTAATAGACCTTCACAAAATTCTAGCGTCCGCTACAGACATTTCAACACATTTTCTTAGTAACTCTTCGAGCTCTACGATTTGGCAAAATTAGTTTTTCAATTTGAGGCTCACGGAAATATAAAACATATGCTTTAAGTTTCAAAATGAAAAAAAATAATAGATGAGGTCAACTACTCCCCCTTTAACTGTCATGCGCCACCGTGGCTAGATTAATCTTTGTATTAACACGACACTTAATGTCCAAGCACACGGTATTTTTTTTATAATTTTTAAAAATGTTTTCCTTGTCGACAAGATTAAAGACTACAAATATCTCAATATACTCACTATTATAAATGCTTTAAAACACATTTAGTTTAAAATTTTGATTTATATATACATATCAATAATTAAGACGACATATGAAAGTTTAATAATTCGTTAGAATTTTTGAAATCGGCCCAGTAGTTTTTTTGTAATGATGAAATTAGCGGTGGTCGGATCTGGCCACCGTGGCGCATGACGCTTAGTATTTCTGGGTGGCGCATGACAGTTAAGGTAGTAGCTAAGTTTAGGTAGTTCATGTTCCTATCGGACGTCAGGCTCTAACAACAAAATTTAAATGTTTAAGTGACCTTGTAAAGTGACCTTTAAAAAATGGCTCATCCAAAAATGATAGAACTGATCATCAGTTACTAATAAACTCAAAAGTAAGCAAGGTCGCGAAAAAACATTCCTGGGTTACGTTGTGAATGCGTTTTTTTCCAAACCTTGTCTAAAATTTCGTGTAACCCAAACGCTAATTCAAGAAAATCTATTTCATATAAACACCGCCGAATAAAAAAAGCAAGAACACATCCAATCACTAATTTAATTGCTAACAATACACTGTAGAGTACACCACTTAACACGTTATGTTAACACACGTTATTTTAACAAAATTACATTATGTTAACAGTTTTTGACGTTTAATGGTGTTAACATAACGTGTTAGGTGGTGTATACATTGTATCATATACACTGTATTATACTATATTATACAGTGTATACACTATACATAGTATACAGTGTATACAATACTATATGTTACATATAGTAACATATAATACATACAGTAACATATAATATGTTCCAACAATGAATTAGTCAGAGCAATTTTGTGCACGCACTTGTAATAATTTATAGTTTATGTTGAAACAGTATAAAACTGCGCCCACAAATTTGGAGTGGCTGATTTATTGTTATACGGCATAAGTTACATACTGGAATGTACCGTACATGAAGTACGGTATGCCTTAATATTTAACCGGTTTATCATAAACCGTTCATTTGGCTCAAACTTTTCATAAATAATATTTATTTTAAAAGGAAAAAACTAACTGGTCCAGTATTTCGTTTTCAATTTTGATTATTTACAAAGTTCCATACAATTGTATAATTTTCTCTTGGTCAAGTTGGCACAGTTCTGTATGCGGTTAAAATCAGAGCACACACAATACAAACTACTAGTTTTGGATGATATTCTCTGTTGAACGTTAATTACTTATTTTATTCGGGGACATCAACTTTATTCATTTTAATATGCTTGAAATTGAAATTTGTTTTTTTTTCTCTACATGTACATTACGTATGTTATTTCTTTACCTGAGAACGTTTATGTACGGAAGTAATTACTTAGTCGTTTTTAAAATAATACTGCAACTCAATTTTATGACCTAATAGTTATCTAGTCAGTTGTTATACTTTAAGTTCTGGTAATACCAGAATTTCGCCAGTAACTCATCGCAGAATTTAAGCTTTTGCGTCAAAAAATTAAAAACGTACAAAAGTTACAAAAAAATTTCATTCGATTTTTAATCTTTAACTCCTGGTGCTCTTGAGATTTTGAAAATAATGGTCGATTTTTGCATTGTCTTGCAGTTTGTAAGAAATTACCAAGCTGCTCTTATATCGCAAGAAAAATTATAACGCTTGGGCAGGAATCGTTCCGCGAGTTTCACATCACTTTTCAGAGCACTGGCGCACGTGGGGCTTACAGTACTTCGAAACAAACCGAACATGGAAAAAACCGAACTTCGAACAAAAAGTAACTTCGAAACAGAACTTCGAAAAAACCGAACTTCGAGCCAAACCGAACTTCGAACATTAAAACTGTAAATCATTATATAAGTATATTTTCCATCTGCATTCGTGGTCTACTTTATGCATAATGCATTTGTTCGGGGAAAGATGGAAACCAACGATTCGTTCAAAACTTTATATAAAGTGACAAAGTCTAGCCTGTCACCTACTGAAATATTTTTCTTTGAAAAAATCTTCAAGATATTCAATAAAATTTTTTTGGATTGGCAAAATCAAACAAACAAAAAAGAATAATACTTAAAATTTATAATGAATTGCATAATGCAATTGTGCATATTTGCATTATGTAGTATAATAGAAAAACTTAAGAACTTTGACAATTTCCACACAATATCATATTTGTTAATCAGTATATACATTTATGTATGTATTTTTGTAGAAAAGTCTTGGACTTAGTATGGTGCTATTCCACGGTTGTCATTAAACAAGCGTCTTTTGCGGATTTTGATACTGTGAATAGTTTCAATCATCTGATCTAAACTTAGCTAGACGGTCGTTAACTAAATTCGCACATTAGTTNTAAGTTTTCATATTAAAAAAAAATCATGGCTTTATCAATAAAAGGCACCATAGGTCATTTATTGCCAATACCGTGTAGGAGTACAACAAAAAAGGACTATACTCCCAATAGAGACGCTTTTTTGGGGAAAATATATATTTACTATTCCAGTAAGGCCATGTTTTTTTGTCAAAATGACGAAAACGGACTATAATATTAATTTAAAAAATCAACCATTATAAACTAAAATTAAAATTAGTAAAAAAAAGTATTTTTTTTTGTGTTTACAAGGTATAATTCATAGAAAACCTAATTAATTTTAATAATTTTGGTATATTTCTTCAATCATAAAATCATTGTTTTCTTTTTTTGTCTAAAATCACGTGTGCCTGTTTTCGCGTCTTCATTGGACCGTTTGTCGATCTCCTTAGTAAAGATGGATACCCAGACCGCTGGGTATCCAGCTCCGCTCAATACCATATGTGTCAACCTCACCGGTATGTATTTTTGTAGAAAAGTCTTGGACTTAGTATGGTGCTATTCCACGGTTGTCATTAAACAAGCGTCTTTTGCGGATTTTGATACTGTGAATAGTTTCAATCATCTGATCTAAACTTAGCTAGACGGTCGTTAACTAAATTCGCACATTAGTTTTTTTCGGAAAATCGACTTTGTAAGATTTTTTAAATGTGCACTTTTTGCAAAGATGGAGAATTACCCTGAACCTCTCCATATTTGCAGTTTATTTTTTCCGCGATTTTCGCGAGGTTTTTGTCATGCTGCATGGTATGAGCAAACACCTCCCGATTTTCAAGAACATTTTTCAAGAATATATATTTCAAGAAGATATTTTTAATTAGACTACAAAACCTCCCGAAAATCGCAGAAAAAATAAATTGCTAATATGGAGAGGTTCAGGGTAATTCTCCATCTTTGCAAAAAGTGCAGGGGCTATGAATCAAAATTCGGGCGTTTTTACTTAATGTCAAAATCCCAAAAATAAACTCCTGTATCTCGTCATTCATCTGATCTGGGTAGTCTTCCAAGTATTGCATTTGTCTTTTTTTATACTCCACTTGTTCACCAGGTTGTTTCAAGATTAGCCCATCCCCGTCTTTTAGCACGTCCAATTAAATGTTATCGTTGTAAAATATATATAAAATTAACTTCTACGTTTTATAGCTATAATTTTGTGCTAAATTTTAGTCTTAAATTTTAATGGTTTAAATATCATTTATTAACTCGCAGGGGGAAGTGTGTGCATATGCACACGACTTGATTTTTCTTGCTGACCCACCCCCAACTTTTCGAGACAATTTCATTGGCGGTATTTTTGCATAGGTTGTATGTTTCAAACAGCTCTCTAGGGCCCGTGGTGGCCCAAATCAATTTCTTAATAATCAGATCAACGTAGTTTGACGAGTTCTACAACTTGGCTTTACCTGTTATACCAGAAATATTGTGAATTTTCAAGTGTGTGCATACGTGCACACAATTTTCCCCTACGGGTTATCAAAAAGTCCTTCCCCCTGAGAGTTAAGAACCAAAACGGTTCAAATGGGCCCATCGACTGTTTTACGAGTACGATTAAAGACTAAACCTCAAATCGTGCTGGCTTGGTCGTAGTTAGAATGTTTTAATATTTGCAAACATTTGGACTGCAATCCTCCTGTCCCAAATAGCTTGGTATAAGCATTGATGCCAGTGAGAATAGTAGTTAAAGTGATGACGTTCATACTATTAAAAAAATACTTTATACTTTACAGTTTGGAATCGTTCACATTTATATACCACAAATACAATATTCATATCATTCGTCATTCATATCCTATGTTTATGCCAACATCATGCTGAATTCTGCTCTGAGAAAAAAACTGGCATAACTATATTTGAAAGATGCGTTTTCCATAATATTCATCAATATTTTGTACATAAAATATGCTTTAACTTTTGTTATATACAATATATTTAAACATTCGAAAGATGCTGTGGCATTTGTCGATATGAAATAACTAGATCCAAGTAACGTTCAGCGGTGTCAACCTGAACAAGCATTTCGATGGTCCATGTTTCATTTGGTTCACTCACTAGAAAACCTTATGTCTTGCAGAAATGATAAATAATGAACTCGTATGAAATGTTTTTCATATTTTGTGTTGTGGTACAGGGGGGATTGGTTATAAGATCAAGGTCTAAAAAACTTACTTGACCTTAATGCACGTTGAAAAAACTGGCTTGACCTTATAACCAACCGGAATTTTTTTCCTTCAAAATATGGTCTTCTCTTGGTGTAATGCAGGACCAATTAGGCACGCGCCCCAGGGGAACGAACCATATGGTTTCTCATATTTATGAAAATATGAGCAAAAACCTTAAATATGGACCGGTTAGATCCGATGGGCCCAGCATTTTTCTACACAAATATTATCGGGTATATTTTATCATTTCCAAAAATGTCAACCCCGCGATTTTGAGCGTAACGATTTTGAGGCAGGGACTATATTTACTTTTGCTAAATAAAAAGTGACAGATTTGGTAGAAGTGGCGAAATCGAATTTTTCAGAAAAACTGTTATGGACCATAACTTATGGCCCAGTTGTATAGCTTGTCACGAAATTATATGTATGTATATATAATAAATAAAGAAGATTATATTACGCGATCATTTACTGTGCGATTATCTACAGTAACATAATTTAGGGTTGATTATGCCATATTTCTTTTTTGGAAAACAAAATATGTCATACTTTAAGTCATAAATTAAATATTTAAACAGAGTCAACTAGATTTTCCGTTGGTAATAAATACTAATTATTTTTTGTCCTTTTCAAAGTAATAAAGAAAATTCTGTCTAACTAAGACTTCCTCGAGTTTTTTTTTTATAATTTTATTGAAGGGCGCTCCTAGGGTCCCCAAGGCCTAAGCCCTCCCTTATATAAACCAAGAAAAAAAATCATTTACAAATTATCCTGAACAAAATTTCTGCACAAAATTAGTACAAAATAAAAAAAACGAAAAAAAAAGAGATAAAAATAAACCGAGATCGTCTACTCGCTTACCCAACCCACCTACCGTTCGACCCCGCCGTTGTTAGTATATAAAAGCATTTAACTGAAGAAGAACAATAAAGTTCGAAACATGTCTTAAAATTCAAGTTGTTATCTTGCAAAATTGAAAATTTAATTTTAAATGATCAAAATAAAAATACAGATTCATAAATTGTACATCAAGCCAAACTATAACTTTTGAATTTGAAAAACAAACCTAAAAAAAATGTCTGAGAAAAACCAGCAAAAATGTACCAGAATGAGTGACGGTTTATTTGTGCACGACTGCTTAGTTGTCACGTTTTTTTGGAAACACAAATTGCACAACTGGAAGGTAGGGACTGTATCTGAAACTCAGACGTCTTTTCGCAAATTTGACGCAAAAAATCTGACGAAAAACCAATAAAACGAACAGACCAAAATTTTTAATAAGTTCGTCAAAATTTTGCCGAAACACTACATAACCCTATGCCATCATTATTTTGGCGCAGCATGATTTGACTGATAACGTCGAAAATGAAGGAAAAAGGACAAAACCTGAAAAGATCGAAAATTGAAAACCTTGAACTCGACGTTTTTTAGATTTGAAGCTTTTATGAATTAAAATGCATGACCTTAGACGTTAATTTGACCATTTTACCATTGTTTTGTGACACTTTAGAAGGGTTTTTTTCGACTAGCTCAAAAAAAATTTAAATCGATTTTTATATGCGTCAATTTGCGTCAAAATAGACGGACCAGACGGACCTGACTTTGGGACGGCGGACGAAGTAAACTGGTTAACCCGCCCACCTGTAGAAGGAAACCATATGTCAGACATTGTTTACTTCGAAATAGCCTCGCCGGGGATCTTACTTTTTATCACCCTGAATCAATAAAATTGGGTTTAAACGAAATTATAGGGGGGTTTCATTTATGCTGGATCGACGATTTATCGTCGGATCATCAGAAATGGCAGACGCGTATATGAGATCTGCATGAGCGGTTATCAAACCGAATTAAGAGGGCTAAGGATTTCGGTTTTACCGAAACACGTTTATCCGATGCCGAAACGGCGCTCAAAACCATAGAACACAAAATGACATACATATCAGATTCCAAAGCCCAGTATAAAGAGTTTCGTCGCGCAAAGAGACGCGTTTTTTTAGTCTCGGCAAATGATTGAGACAGAGGGTGATAAAGTTATAGACAAATGGAAATTTATAAGAGATAATGTTTTACGACATCAAATACGAAAAGCTCAAAAAAAAAAACTGAACCAATTTGGCCTCTTGCTAGGAGATCGGTATTAACTTGTATTATACTACACCAAAAATGGAGAACTCTGAAAACGGAGAATTTTTAAAAACGATGCCAAATTTCCTCCTCGTTTTCAAAGTTTCCCCATTTTCAGAGTTCTCCATTTTTGGTTCTCCATTTTTGGTTAGTGCCCTTCAACACTACAATTATTTTTTATTTTCAATGTCACAACATTAATAACAAATACGCTATAAATATTTTTTTTTGTTTGAGATCAATGGTTAAAAAGTCAAATTGACCGCTTAAAATCTATTAAATTAACTGATACTAATAGGCCACCTGTATTTTAGCCGTTTGGCGATCACATAAACAGGGACCAAAAAAACTAAAATACAACACATAATTACGACCGCTAAGGCCGCCTCTTGCCTAGGTACTCTTGAAGAGTACCGGTGGGAGGATGCATATGTATTCCCTAGGCACAATATTTTTTGCGTAGGTTGATTTTTAATGCTTAGTTTAAACTGTAACAAGAGCGTTTGGTGTTGAGCTTCAAGTTTGAGTTTCAAGTTTTTTATCAGAAATAAAATCAATTAAAAAGGCCCAAGAAAAAAAAGGCCAAAATGAAAAAAGGCCTGACAAAAAGAGAAAAAGGCACGAGACGGTGCCAAACAGAAAAAAATTGGCAATTAAGGCCAAAAATTGCAATATGTCCCCCCGGGCCCTCCGTTAAAGCCTCGGGGCTTACAAGGCAAGGCTTACACCGTTTTTCAATTTTTTCGACAATTTTTAAGGTGTTTTTTAGCAAAAAATCATGTTTTTTCATTTAGTCTTTATTTGGTTTTGTAACATAACGGCGCACCAACAATTTTAATTTTACAAAATATGTTCTCATTATCTTTCTCTAAATTTTTGTTCAATTTTTCTATACATTTGCTGATAATGAACGATTATCAGCTAATCGTAACATTTTGATGAGACGACTGTATAATCATACATTGTCCCTTAGCTTAGTTATAGGGACAATCAGTGAGAGGCGGCGTTGTTTAGTTCTGCAATACAACAACTTCGTCGGACGATCATTGGTAAGTTGAGATAATCTATTAAAATATTGGGGTATTATCTATTAAAATATTTGGCTTGCCGATTTGGGGGACCAGGAGTGTATAAAATATTTTGTTAAATATGTTGGGCCAATAATTTTTTATTTTAGTCTGACCTGGACCTGGAATTGGCCAGGTCAATTGCCGGTGAAATACGGGCGATAGAAACCCGACTTCTCGAATTAACAACATTGGCCAAGTACATTTTATTTTTACCGGCTTTTTTTGCTCTCAATTGTGAGAGAGAGCTGCTTTCATTGACGTTAATCTCCTCTGATCGATCAGAGGAAGCCATTGTTAGAAAATATGGTGGATTTATTGCAAACATATGCGCCAATGAATCTTATGGTAAAAATAATATTTTTTGAAAATAATATTTTAGAATTTTTATAATATTTTAGAGAATTTAGAGAATATTTATTGATGAATAACAAAGTTTTTTAGAACCGTCAATAGAAGACGACGATGTCGCGGACGAGCTTCTTGGATACCGAAGCCGTCTTTGCGCCAATGGAGCATGCTAATCTATCGGCAACAATGGTTGGAGAACATTTATATCAAAAAACATTTTATATCAAAAAAAATATGTTTAATTTCGCGATAGTTCGTTTTTTGTTTATTTCGAAGAAGTGATGTATAAATACACGTCACTAAAGCCGTTTGATGTTTTAAAATGTATAATAAAACTAAGCGATTTCGAAATTGAACGATTTTCCGCTATTATTGTACCGTATTTACTCATATTAATTTATCTTTAAAAGTGTCTGACTAGCTTGATGAGAAAAAAACTGAAGGATTTAACCTATAACTGTTCAAATTCAAAGTCTCTTAACTTAACAGACGGTAGTCTAATTCGAGGACATAATTTAGACTCAGTATTTTATTCATCAAAGGCCCAAATACGTGTTTTTTCTTTAAATACAGTCGAAATAATGTAAAATCCTTATATATCTTCTATAGATATATTACAGGGCCAAGTAAGGGTAGGTTTCTAATTTGTGTGGCGTGCTGTATTTGCAACCTTATATATAGGCCTACTTATAATAATCTCATTGATGAAAAAAATACTGAGGTAGTCAGGTTCACCTCTGCCCAGTAATCTAGCCATTTTTTATGTGATCGGATAAGCGCAAAACGTATACAGTCCCTACTCTCAATACGGACGTTTTTGATTTTCGAAAATAGCTTCCATATTGGGAGTACCGTAAGTATTCGGCACTGATAAATAATGTTGATGATAAAAATACTGAGGACTTACCTGGGCTGTAAACAAGTAATAATCCCCAAACGTACAGTTTTTGTATCTCGGATCGAGTGACAACAAAAATAAATTCGATACCGCACGAAAATTTAAGGTTATATCAATCTCGTTATCGAATTCAGGCTCAAAAAATCGCCTATTAAATTGTGCGTATAAAATCCTGGTGTTTCAATCAAGTTCTCAGATGTAGCCGGCGAACCCGAGCCAAAAAAGGACATAAAAGATTCACAGGTTTGAAAAAATATAATCTTAATAGATAAGATCAATATCATTCAGGATTTTTCATGTGATGTATGTGATTTGGTCAGCCCATGCAAGTCATATTTTGACCGACATGTGCTGAGCCACGAGGGCAAAATCATTTGTGATTGCGGCCAGTCAATCAAAAAAAAATAACAATAGACATAACGGAACGGCGGGAAACCAATTGGGGATTCAAATTAAGGAGAAAAAACATTTTGGATTTAAAACNACCACAGAGTGTCCAAGGGTGGTCGGAGAGCTTTCCAGAGTGTGCTCATTCGATTCAGGACCATCGATTTGCTTATTGTGAAAATTACAAACCAGAAAATAGTAAGTGAGTCCAAATCCGTGCTTTTGTACTGAATCATTTTTGGGGCGCACCGGAAATAAAATTTTCAAAACGCGCGTGAGAGTTCCGGTGCACGGCTCGTAAAATTTCGAGTTGAAGGCAAAAAAAAAGTACAGTTAACTACTCTCGACAAGTAAGGACCCCCTCAAATAAGGGTCGCTTTCGCCAAATAAGGGTAATTTAACCTTATTTTAACATCAATTATTATTGATTTTTAATATTTTATATATTTTTAATTTTTTTTTGTTTTCAATGCGATGCACACACATAAGAAGATGCATCACCCGGGCCAGTTTTTGGAGGGCCGGGAACTCCGGGCAGCGAGGCAGCGTGAATTGGCCCGCGTTATAAACCGAGTTCACCGCTCGGCCACCGTCACCCAGCACCTCATCAATGAGGGGATGGACCAACTGGACCTTGCGGTCGTCCGCCGGCGGTGCGCCATCATGGAAGCCTCCGAGACCGTGCGGGTCTTCCCAAGGTCCGTTGAGACGGTGTCCGACTTGGATGGCTGCGCCATTGGGTGCGTCGATGGCTGCGATGACGGCTGCGCCGATGGTACCGTCATTGGTAGCCCCTATGACAGCACTGGTAGCGCCGACGGTATCGTCAATGGCACCGCCGTCGACGGCGCCAACGATGGCACCGATGGCACCGATGGCACCGACGCCAACATAAACTACTGACGCCCACCCGCCATTCAGTACCAATTGAAGCGCTCCCCCTGTACTCAAATAAAAAAAAAAAATTTTTTGTTCTAACTTTTGAACACATATTTAAAAAATTTCCGTGAACACATACGTAATTTATCACTATAAGCAAATCGATGGCCTTGAATCCAAATGAGCATACTCTCGAAAACTCGACCACCCTTGGACACTTTTTGGTCGATTTGACCACAAAACCACAAATTCAGAAATGGTTAACCGGATGACGTACGAGGTTATTTTTTTGCAGGCTAGTGGACCGTTGACTACTCAACTTTTTTTTGAAAAATATGACAGACAAAAATGTGCGTGATAACTATTAATTGCAAATAACCTCTTTTTTGAGGTTTCCGAATTGCAATAAATAACTAATTAATATTCATTATGAAAAAGTTTTATTTGATCTCCGTCTTTTTAATCGGTTACTCTATGTTGGTTTTCACTGCCGTTACATTAAATAAAATGAATCACCATAAAAAGCGCATGCCCGGGCGGATAAAAATTCCGCCATATGTTAATAGGTTAATCGGTGGGTATGGCCAAATTCGACCGTAAAGTTGAAAGATGGGAGCTTTTGGTGACACTTAGCGCCGAAAGCTCTCAATTGCATAACTACTTACTTTATGGTACTAAACCATAAAAGAACCCGGCAAGACATAATAAAAGAAAAGATATGCGGAGGGTGGCAGGGCCCAACCGGAAAAGCGAGAAATTTTGTGATCATGTCACGAAAAGAAAAATAGTAAGGATGTTCAATACCCTACTACTAACGGCACATTTTTTTCAATTTTTCCGTTATTTTGGACACATACGGACTTATTTATGTCACTATTAATATAGTTTGATTCATGACCATCCTTAAAAATGCTATAAACAAATGCAAACAATTAGACGAAATTCTATTTAGTAAACTGCCTATAAAAAAACAGATAATAAATTGTATTTAAACAAGGCATGAATCGGTCTGTTGTTATTTTTAATCCGGTTGTAATCCGCCGACAGGCGAAGGTGTTTCTGGAATAAAGAAATATAGGGGAAAGTAAAATTGGTATAAAAAGCTCTTAGCGAAAGTGTTTTTGGTATAACGTGTACAGAGGGCGAAAGGTGAGGATTATTGCATAAAGGTTAGGATAAAGTGCAAAAAGGGTAATCGGCCGAAAAAAAAATGGTGGAATGTGAATAAAGTATGTTTGGTTTAAAGTGTAATTGGTCAGAAGTTGAAGTGAGCGAAAGTTATTTGAGAAGAAAGTCAAATTGGTCAAAAGGTTAATCCGCCGAAAAAGTTCGGCGGATTACAAGTTCGCCAAAAATAACAACAGACCGATTCATACGGTGCCTTAAACAATATAAACTGGGTATTTGGTTAAAAGTGCAGTCCATCCCTTGAACTTTCAGGTTACTTATGGTTAAAAATGCAGTCCGTCCCTTGAAAGGTTATTTATGGTTAAAAGTGGAGTCCGTTCCTTGAAAGTTCAAAAAAAAAATTTATTTTGAGTTTGAACTTTTCTTCCGACTGCATTCGAAAAAAGGTGCAGTCCGAAAGTACACTCCGAATTGCAGTCCGCCGAGGTGCAGTCCATGATATCCCGACCAGGCGGCCAACGTAAATATGCCTCTATCCCAAAAAGTAAATTTTAAAAATCAACTTGGCTCTTGGACACTCTAAATTTATATGTTACCAACCTAATATACAGTTCAGTAAAACCAAACTTACGGCTGTTCCGAGTATGTAATTTATTGATATGAATAATCATCAAAGATAACGCTTATTACACGGTCCTTGGCAATGAGTCATTTCTGCCGACCAATAAGGCCATGTTTCCTATAAATGAATCAACCAATGAAATTATCAAATTTATTTACTGAGAAAAAATGAACCCCAAATGGTGGAATTAGAATTATGGGTATT
Source organism: Oikopleura albicans (assembly GCA_004367875.1). Lineage (NCBI taxonomy): Eukaryota > Metazoa > Chordata > Appendicularia > Copelata > Oikopleuridae > Oikopleura > Oikopleura albicans. Next base: position 305,238 of record SCLG01000050.1, read on the forward strand.
TTCTTTTTTGAAGTAAACCGTACTTTGTATCTGGTGCTATAATGAGCCGACAATACACCTCCCTGAACAAACTTATTGCTTCGTATAGATTAATAAATGAAGTATTTTGGCAGTTAAGATTTCATTTTATTGATTTCGGCCTCTGGTTTCTGATATCTACACTCCTGTTGTCCATTTGTTTATTCGAACTAATTGTAAACGTATTAGGGAACTGGTTTTATGAGTGACAAAACAATAAACATGTATTCCCGATAAAAAAAAAGAAACCTCCACATATTGAAAATACGGAAAAATCGTGTGAGACGTCGGGTAGTACATAATATCATGTACTACACTACCCGACGTCTCACATGAATTTCCGGCGTTTTTCCGTATTTTCAATATGTGGAGACTTCTTATTTCTAACATGAACATACATAACAGATTTATACGATAAAAGTGGGTCAACCGCCTACAGAATGACAAAAAAGATTGATTGAGTGCATTTTAATTAATTTTTGCTTACAAAAATATGATCTGTCGCTGATTGGCCGAACAGATTCAATAGCCACTTTTTTGATGAGCTCATCACTTTTTTTTCATTGTGTAGGCGCTTGACCCGCTTTTATAGTATAAATCTGTTATGTCACATATGGATTTTTTCTATTACTAATAGGCTATTAGGTATTAACTGGATAGAGCTTTCGACTCGAAACCAATTGTATAGTATACTATGAGTTGCTACATATTGTTTATCACTATTATGGTTCTCTCCATCTTGACTGGCGGAATGTTGACTTTTGGATTTTCCTTGTCAAATTATGTGGGTATATGGTGATTCCAGCTTTGACTACATTTTCACAGGTATTTTTCACTATTATTAGTATTAAAATGACTTAGAACGGCCTAAATAACTTTGTCGAATAATTCCCGGTCGGGCCATTATGTTTCACTATTTTTTGAATTTTTTTGTGAAATATAACGCACCCCGTGTATTTAATTCGTTCGCTCTAAGAAAATCGCCAAAATAGAAGAAAACCGCCGAATTGTACGTTCATTAACAAATCAATGGACCACTTTCCAGATTTTTGTGGACGGTTTAACCCCCAAGTGCGATCCCCGGACGTTTGTCCGGCCCCGGGTCAAAAAACGTAAATTTTGAGTGGTTCGGCTTTATTAAATGAAGTGTAAATGGAAATGAACACAGAATAACGGAGAGCAAAAACAAATATAAAAAATAATTCCGTAATCAATAGTAATTAGTCATTTATTGAACCTAGGAAACCTCAAAAAAGAGCTTATTTGAAATTAATAGTTTTCACGTGCATTATTTTTTCTGTCATGTTTTTCCAAAACTGCAAAGTAGCCAACGGCGCATTAGCCTGCACAAAAATTAACCCCGTACGTCGCCCTGTTTACCATTTGCGAACTTGTGTTTTTTGTGGTCAAATCGACCAAAAAGTGTCCAAGGGTGGTCGTAGAGCTTTCATAAGTATGCCTATTGGATTCAGGACCATCGATTTGTTTAGATTGAGAAATCACGAACGTGCTCAGGGATGTGCTAAATAATCGGGTTAATGCAGAATAAGTCGTTCATAAAAATAGTGCATTACTGCAACAAATCTTAATACAAAAGTAAAAATTTCACCAAAAACACCTATTTATTTGCCATGCGTATTAGCCTAATACTATTAGACCTTACAACCACCGTTTTTTTTAACTTAGTAATTTTTAGCAATTATTAAAATGTACTTCAATACATAAACCGCCAACGCCCTCAATGATGGAGAATATTTTTGAAATTACCAGGGATCGAAATCGGGAACAATTTGACATTGCCACGTATCTCGCGGGCAACTTAACTAATGGTATTGGAAATGGCATTGAAACTGACGTTTTTACCTACACAAAAACTGTTGCCGATTTTGTTCATTTTGTAGGGCGAAAGAAACAAAAAAATGAGCAATATTTTACTTTGGATATTCAATTTTAATTCGAAAGCCGGAAAATGAAATGCACCTCTAACGCATAAATACCTTTAAACGTGACTTAAAAACACTTAAAAGGGACCTAAAAGCCACCTAAAATGTCTTGACGTTATAAGTCATTTGACGTTATAAGCATTTGACCCAAACGCGATTATCAGATATTATATTCTCGTTTGTCCAGATATTTTTGACGTAATTTCCTGAAAAATGTATTCTCTCAAAAATTTTTTCGGAACACCAAAAATCCGTTTATTTCTCCAAAAATCCGTTAAAAATTTGATCCGGTTTCTTGGTTAGTTTTTCCCAAAATCCGTTAAAAATTTGATCCGGTTTCTTGGCTAAAATTTTTCCCAAAAATTGTTTCTCGAAAAAAACGAGGGTTACTTTTATCCCCTGTTTCGGATGTTTTTTTTGTGGGCTTTGTGGACTATTTACGGCACCGCTGTCTCGGAGAAAAAATTCTCCGAAAAACTTATTTTTCGAAAAATTTATTCAAGACAATCAGGCCCAGCTCGATTGTAGAGTTTTAGATGTTTTGTGGGACGTCGCTTTACTTATTTATGATAAACCAAAAAACAATGTTTAAGTCTGATCTGTTGTAGTCCGTTTCATCCCTATTATCTTCGAAAAACTTACTCTCCCACCAAATTTCTCCAGAAAACGTTTTCTCCCAAAGACCGCGGTGCTCTATTTAGTGTCCACATAGTGCAGCTCGGCAAGATATAATTCAAAAAACACCTTGCTGATTTAACATATTGATATCCAAATACAGGTGGGATGGGTTCGAGAAGGCCATAATTTCGTTTTGTGAACCCTTCACCGATGAGGTTTTAACGGTGACCCGACTCAATCGCATTGTCGAAAAAGTAACCCAAGTGGATGACCATATAACATTTGATATAGATGGAAAATTCATAATTCAACCTACATCATTCATCGCAAATCGCCTCGACTTATCACGCCCGGATCGAACCCCACCTAAACCAAGTATGGCGGATTTTTACTCAGAAATTGGGCCTATCGTTCGGCTTCAATTGAAAAAGCAAACACCGGAAAAACAAACTTATACAGACCGAACCGCGTTAGGGTGATGAAATCATTTTTGGTTGAAAAATCGATTACAGTTCTTACTCATTTATCGGACGATTGCTGAGTAAGGATCCGATACATGAGTAAGGACTGTATGTTTAAAAATCTATTCATCACATATGCGTTTTTATTGCGATTATTTTTTTTTTGCAGGTTTCAGCATATAAACGATATTTTCGCTGAATTACAAACAATATTCTGAATTCGGATATTTTTTCATATTCCGTACTGATAATCGGCTAATTCGACAAAAAAAGTTCGTGTAAATTTCCTTTTGGTCACCCCAAGTAAAGCGTACGAAAAAATTGTCAAGTTGGTTCAGCGCCTACTGGGTGAACATCCAAAGTGGCGCAAAATGAAAAATGTTTATCCGACTCGACCAGTCGGGTCCGTCGAGCGCATCGTTTCCATAATTTCGGGGCGACAACAGAGTTACTATATTACAGTNTTCGACTCGAAACCAATTATAGTATACTATGAGTTGCTACATATTGTTTATCATTATTATGGTTCTCTCCATCTTGACTGGCGGAATGTTGACTTTTGGATTTTCCTTGTCAAATTATGTGGGTATATGGTGATTCCAGCTTTGACTACATTTTCACAGGTATTTTTCACTATTATTAGTATTAAAATGACTTAGAACGGCCTAAATAACTTTGTCGAATACACAGGCTGCGCCGTTATGTTTCCCGCTCGGGCCATTAGGTTTCTCTATTTTTTTTAATTTTTTTGTGAAACATAATGGCGCACCCCGTGTATTTAATTCGTTCGCTCTAAGAAAACCGCCAAAATAGAAGAAAACCACCGAAAATTAACGAAAACCGCCGAATTGTACGTTCATTAACTCTTAGGGGGAAGGAGTTTTTGGGAACCCGTAGGGGGAAAATGCGTGCAAATAAACACGCACTCAAAAAATTCGCAATAATTCAAAAAAAACTGGTAAAACCAAGTTGTAGAGCTGGTCAAACTACGTCAATCTGACTATTCAGAAATTGATTTGGGCCACCAGGGCCCCCTAGAGAGCTGTTTGAAATCTCCAACCTACGCAAAAAATAACACCGTCAATCGAATTTTCTCGAAAAGTTGAGGGGGTCACCAATACCCGTTTTGCCCTATGGGGCCTCCATATGCCTTAAATCGACGAAAAAACCCAGTTGCGTGTCTATTTACACACACTTCCCCCTGGGAGTTAACAAATCAATGGACCACTTTTCAGATTTTTTTGTGGACGGTTTAATGCAAAATAAGTCGTTCATAAAAATAGTGCATTACTGCAACAAATCTTAAATTAACTTTTGTACTACATTAAGTTACTTTTGTATACTAAATTACATTATATATTTTTGTACTACTAAATTAACTTTTGTATACAAAAGTAAAAATTTCACCAAAAACACCTTTGTATTTGCCATGCGTATTAGGCCTTACAACCACCGTTTTTTAACTTACTATTTTTTTTAGCAATTATTAAAATGTACTTCAATACATAAACCGCCAACGCCCTCAATGATGGAGAATATTTTTGAAATTACCAGGGATCGAAATCGGGAACAATTTGACATTGCCACGTATCTCGCGGGCAACTTAACTAATGGTATTGGAAATGGCATTGAAACTGACGTTTTTACCTACACAAAAACTGTTGCCGATTTTGTTCATTTTGTAGGGCGAAAGAAACAAAAAAATGAGCAATATTTTACTTTGGATATTCAATTTTAATTCGAAAGCCGGAAAATGAGATGCACCTCTAACGTATAAATACCTTTAAACGTGACTTAAACACACTTAAAAGGGACCTAAACGCCACCTAAAAATGCCTTGACGTTATAAGTCAAAGCCTTTGACCCAAACGCGATTATCAGAAATTATATTCTCGTTTGTTCAGATATTTTTGACGGAATTTCCAGAAAAATGTATTCTCTCAAAAAGTTTTTTGTAACATTATATGGGAAAAACCAAAATCCGTTTATTTCCCCAAAAATCCGTTAAAAATTTGATCCGGTTTCTTCAGTAAAATTTCTCCCAAAAATTGTTTCTGGAAAAAACCGAGGGTTACTTTTATCCCCAGTTTCGGATGTTTTTTGTGGGCTTTGTTGACTATTTACGGCACCGCTGTCTCTCGGAGAAAAAGTTCTCCGAAAAACTTATTTTTCGAAAAATTAATTCAAGACAACCAGACCCAGCCCGGTAGTAAAGTTTTAGATGTTTTGTGGGACGTCGCTTTACTTATTAATGATAAACCAAAAAACAATGGTGGTTTTTATTTTAGTTTGCACCAATTTTGCTATTGATTTTTCTACCCTTAAAAATAGGCTACGGAAAAAATTCGAAAAAACCAAGTGAAGATTAAGATGTCTTCTAGTTCACTACGTCGCTCGATTTTTTATTTTTAACCCCTGGAGAGCGTTAGATTATTTACCACGAACGCCGTCGATTTTCATAACGTATTTTTCAGTATGACACGATGAAACGCGCGAGCGAAAATCTATATCTTTGTAATGTATTTTCGCTTGCCGCGTCTCAATGTGAGGTACTGAAAAATACATTATGAAAATCGACCGTTTTTGCGGTAAATAACCTCAGGCGTTCCAGGAGTTAAAAATTTAAAATCGGGCGACGTAGTTAACTAGAAAAGGGGTTTACCTACATTTTAAGTTTTTAAACTTTTTTCATACCCTATTTTTAAGAGTCGAGAAATCCATAGCAAAATCGGTGCAAACTAAAATAAAAACCACCAATGTTTTAGTCTGATCTGTTGTAGTCCGTTTTATCCCTATTATCTTCGAAAAACTTACTCTCCCAACAAATTTCTCCAGAAAACGTTTTCTCCCAAAGACCGCGGTGCTCTACTTAGTGTCCTCATAGTGCAGCTCGACAAGATATAATTGAAAAAACACCTTGCTGATTTGACATATTGATATCCAAATACAGGTGGGATGGGTTCGAGAAGGCCATAATTTCGTTTTGTGAACCCTTCACCGATGAAACCTACATCATTCATCGCAAATCGCCTCGACTTATCACGCCCGGATCGAACCCCACCTAAACCAAGTATGGCGGACTTTTACTCAGAAATTGGGCCTATCGTTCGGCTTCAATTGAAAAAGCAAACGCCGGAAAAACAATCATATACAGACCGAACTGCCTTAGAGTGATGAAATCGATTACAGTCCTTGATTCCATAACGGCCGTTTTCGATTATCGAAAAAATTGGCGGTTATGGGATGAACGGCCGTTATAGAATAAGGCCCCTCATGGGGTTAATTTGGGACAAATAGAAATAAAATGGCTTATTTAATTTTAAAATGTTTATTTTACGACTTATTCCATGATTTATGTGCCAGTCTTGTATTATAATCGTTAATTTCTGACACTTGCATTGAAATGCCTTATTTTTAAATACGTTAATAAAAACGACCGTTATGGCAGTATTATCAGTAGTTATTATCGGCTAATTCGACAAAAAAGGTTGTGTAAATTTCATTTTGGTCACCCTAAGTAAAGTGTACGAAAAAATTGTCAAGTTGGTTCAGCGCCTACTGGGTGAACATCCAAAGTGGCGCAAAATGAAAAATGTTTATCCGACTCGACCAGTCGGGTCCCTGGAGCGCATTGTTTCCATAATTTCGGGGCGACAACAGAGTTACTATATTACAATTCATGAGTGGTTTGTACTGTTTGGAAGGGTTCAAAATACGATAAAAATTAAATTTTCGAAAAAATTCACGGATCTTTTGGAGGTACCGTAATATTTCCCAAAAATTCTTTCATGTAATTTTAAATTATAGATAAATAATTATTATTCTAGGAAAAGGTAATCGATAATAAGAAAAAAAAGAGTATTAAATGAAACTTGATCAGAGATCGGCACATTCGGGTCAAATGACCCTAACCCGCCTGAGAAACCTGTGACCCGAGTAACACGGTCCGATTCCTTGTTCCGACCTCTGTCAAGTATACAGTGTGGAAGACCTATAGCCATAATGGACTTTAAAATAGCGAGACTGAAATTTTGTTGTTTTTTTTCGAGAGATACGGCACAAGTACTACATTAATTCTGGATCCCCTTATGGCTATAGGTCTTCCACACTGTAATGCACATAAAGAATACATTTATAACCCTGATAAGCCACGTTTATGGTGATAAGTGAGTATGTTCTGAAGGCGGCTCTGAATAAACTCGAATATTCATGGAATGAGCTGGCTTTTATAACATCTTTATGCGTCGAGTGGATGCCAGCTACATTATTAGGTTTATCAATCCCAGTAGTTCAGGTTCAGGTGGAAATAGATAATACTCGGAAATGGTTTTAAGCCACTCACTAATTCCGTGAACAGGCGGTGTACGGTATATAGCCTACACAATGTAAGCGCAATTTTTCATGAAAGCAAGGCGAATGAAAAAAGTAAGGAGAATTTAAAGAAAATGTCCAACGTCATCACTTTTTTTAATTCTCAAAGCCTTGCTTTCATGAAAAATTGGGTTTAATATACGGGTAACCAATCTAAAAAGACTGTTCAATATCCATTTTCTTAAAGATTTATTTATTCATGGTAATTAAAGAGAGGGAATTTACGATTGGCGTTGCAACGGCGCTTAATACGTCCATTTTAGTTTATGTTGTTCGTTTTACTGCCATCGATCTCGCTCCAGAAATTATTTATCTTGGACATTATATGAATTGGATATTGATAATCACGAATATATTCGCATATATTTGCGCACTGCCGAAAACTAGGGGTGTAACATTACTGATCTAAAGGGAAAAAACGAAAGTTTCCGCTATATGCACTGTCTTATTGATCGAAAAACCTTTTTTTAATTACAAAAGGAAAATTTGCCCAAAAGTCTCATAAAGCAACAATTATAAGCTTAGAAAAAATTAAAAACACATGATTTTATAGAAAAAAAAGTGTAAAAAGACGTGATTTTAAAGATTTTTCCCTAAAAAGCATGCTTCTCGAAAAACGCACTTGACCTTAATTATTAAAAACTGACTGGACCTAAGTGCAAAAAACTACAGGGTTGGTTATAAGGTCAACGTCTAAAAAACTGACTTGACCTTCATGATCTTTGGAAAAAATCACTTGTGCTGGGACAAACTTCAAAAATACATTTTTAGACAGATTTTATAGAAAAAAAGTGTAAAAAGACATGATTTTAAAGATTTTTTCCCAAAAAGATTTTTTCCCAAAAAGCATGCTACTCGAAATAACTGACTTGACCTTAGCGGCTGAAAAAACTGACTTGACCTTATAACGGTCCAAATGTTTGACCTTATAACCAACCCTACCTGTAATATCCGTATGTTGGTATTAAGTTAATACGGTATTAATAATACCGTATTAAGTCCTTTTTCACTAAAACGACCATATTTGTTTTAATACTTTGGATCAGCCGTTTTACACGCCAAAACCTGATGTGACACTACGTTGACTCTATTGTGCATATATTTCACATACTGTCTGTACAAAGCGTTTGAAACACGCCTACGTTACAATTATGGAATGACGCTATCCTCCAAAGCCATTATGTCACTTTCTAATGCCTCCCAGTGATTAAATAAACGGATAAAATGAAAACTTGGTGTTTGTTTTAATTATAAAGGCCTTCATTCAAAAATGGTAAAGAGACATGATTTTTAAGATTTTTACCTAAAAATCATTTTGATTTGACCTTTGTCTCAAAAAAGATAAGACCTTAGAACGGACCAAACTCCCTGTAACTTGGTGAAAAAAACTGACTTGACCTTATAACAGTCACAATTTTAGACCCTATAACCAGACCCCCTGTAATGATGACCATACCCCCCTGTAGATTTTTATTTTCCGCTTCTGTAATTACGATTTTTTACACGGCCATAATAAATGTAATGGTGTGTAAAATTTTCAGAAATAGGGGCGCAGATTCGAAAACCGCGTTCAAAATTACACAAAGTCTCAAAATTTTGTGTATGTGGTGCAAAAAGTCAAATAATATATCCCCTAGGAACCATTTTTCATGATTAACCCCTGCAATACCATGCCGTGTGATACCTTATCATTTATAGTGATTAGTTGAGCATTTTACAATGATATATCATTGCATATGCAGTGAGATGCCTTGCAGGATCTAGGTGTACCCCTGTAAAATAGCATAATTTTCCCAATAATCATGCCTACGCATTACGTGAAAAATTCCCGTTTTGGACAACATTTCACATAAACCCGCAGCTACTGTATAACAAATTTCTTCAGGCATTTTTTTTTATTTCAAACTTGACAAACAATAGTGGCAAATGGCAGGAATAAACACAGTAATCTAAAATTTAACTCATTGTATCCGAATCTACGTCCTTCATCGTATCCGTGCGTGGCTGCGCCTGTCGGAACTGTCGTGTGATTACATAATTCTTGTATTTTTTCACTTTTGTTATAACGCTCTTTGGTCGCCCTCTTAACAAAATTATTTTTAGTTTGTGCTTCAAAAAAAAAAACGATTTATTGGTTATAAGGTCTTAATAAAAAAGACCACAAGACCTTATAACGCTTGACCTTATAATGCTTGAAAAAAGGTCAAACAGAGATGATTTAAAAAATGGGTCAGAAAAAGACTATATGCGGTTCAAAATTCAGACCTTATAACCAGCCAATGCAGATATTATTTTATATTTTTAACGTTCAAGTGCAGAGGTCGGCAGATTTTGGGTAACACGGGTAACTTTCAATGGTAGGGTATGGAAGGGTACACTTGTTTTTTTTCACTCGGTAACCCGCGATTTCACCCGTTACCCGCGGGTAATTAGCCTTACTCGGGTAATTGTCATGGCTGGGGTAACTATCGCTTTTGGCGTATTAAAGTTTCAAAAAAGACCTGAACACTGACTTGACCTTACATTTGGCCAAAAATTTATAACCAACACCGCGTGTAGTCTTAAAAACATACTTCTTTTTAACCGGTTCTTTTACGGGTGAGTTTCGTTCTTCTGCTGTCGTGGTTGATGAATCCGAGGAGTCGCTTGTGCCGCCGTCTGACGAGGACATTCGTGGTTTATTTGGTTTGAGGGGTTCTCGCTTTCTGATTGGCGAGCGTGAGCGAGATCGTTTACGGATTGGCGAGGGGGTACGCGAGCCATACTTACGGTACGTTTCCGGACTTATGCTGCGACCCCTCTTTCGTTTTAAGTACTGGCCTTTATGTGATAGT
>SCLG01000050.1:323734-334221 GCA_004367875.1 Oikopleura albicans
ACGAATCGGTATGTGAGAATTTATGGGAAGAATTACTGCGTGGGCTTTTAACATAAACAGTATAATATATATCAATTGTACCACTTACCGACACTAAATTCCAGAACATAGCCTGTTTGACAGCCATACCAGATCCGAGTAAAACGGCGAAATCGCCCATTTCATGCGGAAGTTCGTGAAAGAACACGGCAAACACAGTTCCAAGGCCAATCGAATAACTTGCAGAAAATGCAGCACCAATAGCTTATAGAAAATGTTAGATGTTATGTTACAAACGGTCGCAAAGGGGCCAATATATGCAGGGTTACCGTTGTAAGCTCTATTCTAGCATTGCAGGGGTCTTCATAAAAAACAATGGAAAAAAGACATGATTTTGAACACTTTTCCAAAAATCATGCTTTTGATTTGACATTAATCTCAAAAAATACTTTACTACAAAAAAGAGGTCAAAATCTCAGTAACCTCCTGCTGTATATAAATATTTGTGTTTTACCTAATCCATCGGCGAAGTTATGTAAGGCATCTCCAAAAATTACCATCCAGCCTACCATTGCAATGTCACCATGAATATGGGAATGTCCATGAGAATGTCCATGTCCGTGACTATGGCCGTGTTCGGCATCATATGGGGTCTTTTCAAAAGCGATTTTGGTTCCATTTCCTACAATACAATTTTTGGTGATCACTTTTAACTTTTGTATCATTTTAACCAAAAAACTGACTTGACCTTAAAAAGACATGATTTATGCTGAAAACTGACTTGACCTTAAAGCAGTCAAAATGAGTGCGCTCATAACCACCGACGCTGTATACCTTTTATCAATTGTTCAGTAATTTTATGATCCTGATTGACGAGAACTGTTGAATTGTCTCGATTGCCCTCGGGCAAATCGGCATCATCTAAAACATCTTCGTCTAATGAGCAGTTTTCCTCAAAGCAGGGACGATTTGATTCGTAGTTAGCATCAATAACGCTTAGTTTGTGACCCAACGTAGATACACAACTTTCACTAACATGTCGTGACTAAAATGCTATACTGACTATACTGTTATCAAATTAATACATTAAAATTCGCCGACTATAACTACAGCCTGTAGTCTACAGGAGGGGTTGGTTATAAGGTCAAGGTCTAAAAACTGACTTGACCTTAAATGAATTTTAAAAAACTGACTTCACCTTATAACCAACCCCTATGTATAAAAAAATCTTTGAAAAAAAATGTTCAAAAAGACATGATTTGTTTAAAAAAAGTGGTGAGCGGGGGGAGGTCTTCACCCAAAAAAAAGTTAAAAAAGACATAATTTCCATAGAAAAAACTGATTTGACCTTAGTGCAAAAAAACTGACTTGACCTTATAACGGCACAAATATGACCGTATAACCAACCCCCAGTACGTTCTAAATAGGCATTAAATAACTATAGTTATTTAATATATGTTTAAATAGTTTAACATATGTTTAAATAGGTTTTGGGCTGGACATTTTTGGGCTTCGCCTGAAAGAATGACCAAAAGAACATTTCACCTAGAAAACAGTAAAAAGATGTGTTGTTATAAATTTGTAAATTAAAAAGACAGAATTTTATCCGAAAGAGCATATTATAAGACCTTACTGCCGAAAAGCATTAGGGCTTACTACAAAAACGACATAAGATAAGTCGGACAAAAGTCGATAATATGGCACAAATGATGATAATGAAGACAGTGTACCCGAGTGTCGACCTCAAGCGAACACTTTTATAAAAAACTGATGAGATAAGGACTGTATAAAGGTGAAAATGAGATGCGAAATACTAAGTGAAACAATATGACGTGACTGTACACAGATGGAGTGATTTTTACTATATGAGATAAAACGATATGATGTCAACAACACGAATTAAAACCTTTCTTCTGGTCTTCTCCTAAACAAAATTCAGACTTGGGATTGTTATGTTTTCCAAAAAAAAGTTTAAAAACTAAATTTTCTGTTTTATTTTTGGTTTTTTTTTGGTACGCTGCCCTTATAAACCGAACTCTATAACTCGGTGGAAAGTTTAAACCATCCAAATTTCTCCAAAATATTCTCCGCCAAACTCCATATTATATGGACCATATACTATAATAGTATTTGCGCCCATACTTGGACAATTTCCAATGACTCATACGGCCTAAAATCTGTCAAGATATAGGATTTTTTGGCAAGATAGGGCGATCTGTCACGATACGGGGGCACCGACTGTTCGATCACCTCTGTTAATAATGAATGGGGATTTGTCAAAATATGACGAAATCGACCATATGAGTCATAGGGCCTCCATATCTGTGCAGATATGCGATTTTTGTCAAGATATGGGCGCAAGGACTTTACTCGACTTTGATCTTTTTTGATTGAACACGAAAAATCATTACTTACATTTTGGCAAGCGGCCGGTGATTTTGGATGTGTCTTTTCGCGTTTCTTTTGTTCGCGATAATGTTGCCAGAGGCCGATGCTCGTTTCAAACAGATAAAATATGTATAAGCCCATGAGGAGCGTCAAGCCGCGTTGCGTCACGACATTATGGGAAAGTGCGGANGGACAATTTCCAATGACTCATACGGCCTAAAATCTGTCAAGATATAGGATTTTTGGCAAGATACGGGCGATCTGTCACGATACGGGGGCACCGATACGGGATCACCTCTGTTAATAATGAATGGGGATTTGACAAAATATGATGAAACCGACCATATGAGTTGACTTAAGTCATAAATGAATAAGGCCTCAAATCTGTGCAGATATGCGATTTTTGTCAAGATATGGGCGCAAGGACTTTACTCGACTTTGATCTTTTTTTTATTGAACACGAAAAATCATTACTTACATTTTGGCAAGCGGCCGGTGATTTTGGATGTGTCTTTTCGCGTTTCTTTTGTTCGCGATAATGTTGCCAGAGGCCGATGCTCGTTTCAAACAGATAAAATATGTATAAGCCCATGAGGAGCGTCAAGCCGCGTTGCGTCACGACATTATGGGAAAGTGCGGATTCGTTCTCCGAGCCGTTGTCGTTATGATGTTCATGGTCATGTTCTTCATCGTGATCTTCTGTGGTAGCGTTTTTTTACGTTGTCCCAAAATTACTATTCTTATGGGCCTAGACCATAATAACTGGTGATAAAAGATTTCTTTTTCTAGTCATCAAGAAATTTAAGCTGAAACTTTTACCATAAAAGTGATATTTTTAAATTTCGACCCCAATTATACCGAAAACACCGGTTAATAGACCCTTATAAAATGCATTGACGAGTTTTTTCTTTTGGGTAACATAAGTGTACATCGAATGCGGGTCATAAAAGATACATTTCTTAATCTAGGAAGTATTTAAAATTTCTGACAAATTTCTGAAAATTCGGACTTTCTCGCTTTCACCGATTTTTCCGGTGTCGGAATTGAACAAGCAAAACAAACATTATCGGTCCAAGCTAAATTTCCTTAAAATTTCCTAAAACATGTATTTCACTATGTTTACAATGTCTCTTGACTACGAAAACCGTTTATCGATAGCTATTATGGTCTAGGCCAGATAATAATGAACAATTTGGGACAACATAAAATAAAGCTACCTTTTTCTTCATGGGCGTGGCCATGTAAACCAAAAATAATCGGAATCAGATGAAGGACGGCATCACCCGACAAACAGCCAACTGCCAGCGCGATCATACCGCTTTGGTGGTTAGTTTTATAGAATTAGTACATGGAGGTGTTATAGGATCATAAAAATGTTTCAGGTAAAAAAATACCGGAAAGTCCGACTATATTTTTCCGGTATGGAAAAAAATTCAAAAGACATGATTTGAAAATCTTTTTAGGTTTATCATTTTTAGAAAGTAAAATTTAACTGATTACACTTGCCATTTACTTCAAGCTTACACTTTTAATCCATTACACCCCCTGCGCCGTTATCGGGTCACCCTTTATCGGGTCAAAAGTTCGACTCAAAATTTTCCAGTCACCCCACCTACGCACTGCGCCGTTATCGGGTCAAAAAAAAATCGTCGTCAACAATACGTTTAAATTATGTTTTTTATTTAATGTTTGAATATGTAGAGTTCTAAATCTTTTCTATATTTTTCATAATAAGGCAAATTTTTCTGAAAGATTGGCCATTTTTTTTCTTTATATAAACGACTGTTTAATCTTGTGAAATTATTGGTGTAAATTATTCCCGCTCTTGCCGTTATCGGGTCAAAATTTTCGATCAAAATTTTCCAGGCATTCCGCCTACGCCCTGCGCCGTTATCGGGTCAAAACCAGTTATCGGGTCAAAATTTGTCTTTGAAATGTTGACCCGATAACGGCGCAAGGGGTGTATTAACGTTTTGAGATTTTTATTTAATGGGTCGTACAGGTCCCTAGTCTTTTACACGTTATCTTTTTTTAAGAGAGTGCCGTCATATGATATATTTCATCATTTCTATCAGGGGCATCACCCAAAAAAACTAAATTATTCTAATGAAATAACCACCTTTGTAAATCGGGATAATATTGCCAAGAGCGCAATGGCGCCAAAACAGCTCCCGCCAAAGAAGTCAGTGAAATGATTGAAATGGAAATAATTCCAAAGATAAAAATACTCTTCTTGCAATGTTCACCCATATATCCAACTGGACACTAAAATTTAAAATGTTTAGAATTTATATAAACCACCAAACTAAATACACTCGTAACTTGTTATCTTAACAAAGTTGGTCATGAGCGTATTATTCGGTACTAAAAGCGTCACATAGGCCAAAAGACTTACCTCATCACAAAAATATTTATCGCGATATGTTCGGTCGCCAACACAGTCCCCGACCGATTTACAACTATGGCCAATTGTTGGATGACGGTTACCATTTCCATCACAAAAGCATCCATTATATTGAAAACCGCAAGATTTTAAAACCGATTTAAATCGCAGCTCGTTAAATGATGATTCTCCACCTAATCCATTTTGGCAATCTGAAAGTGTTTTTATTTATTAGAATTGTTACAGTGGCTATAAGGTCATGGATAAAAAAGACGGAAAGTCCTTAAATGCGTTTTAAAGGCCATAAGATGTTTTTGGACTTTGCTTGAAAACAGCACAGCGCATGAGGCATAAGGTCAAGCTAAAACATGACTTTATCCAAAAAAGGAGAGGTCTCCATCCGAAAAAACGTAAAAAAGACATGATTAAAAAAAATCCAAAAAAGCATGCTTTTGATTTGACCTTAGTCTCAAAAAAGACCTTACTAAGGTCACCTTTGTGCAAAAAAGACCATGAGACTTTATAGTCGACCAAATCTCAGACCTTACAACCGACCCACCCTTTAATTATTCCAAAACCAAAATCCGAGTATTGACTACAGTGCCCCTTGTAAAACCCGTTTTTATCGAAAATAACAGTCAATATAGATGGTAGGCCAATATGTGTTAAAATAGTCTAGTGCGTAAATTGATGTTCACAAATTTTACACATTCAACATTTTATCAAAATTGAAAACAAATAACGAAAATTAATTAAATACTGCTTATGTCATCACAACCCATTTTTTTCATTTGGTCTAATTCGACGAGCCCCTTGGGAAAGTGATACGAAATAGTTGACAAAAATCGCCACTATAACTATAGAATAGTGACAACGTTGTCGTTTGATAAAAAAGAAACCAAATTGAATTAAAAATAAATTAAACTCGGAGTGAGAAACCGACAAAAAATAAATTGAATAAAACAGCCTATGTGCAACAATAATCCGATTATATAAAAAATGATAAAGCGAATATTTGGTAAAATTCAAACTAAAATTGGGCATCGAAAAAAAAGTTAATAATCTTACTAAATAAAAGGACCTTATAAATTATAATCATGTCTTTTTTGTACTTTTTCCCAGTACTAAGGTCTTATTGTGCAAAAAATTCAAATCGTTATAAGGTCAAGTCAGGTTTTTGGGCTTGACCTTATAATTAGACCTGTATCTTTTTTATAATAATTCCAAACTTGAAAAAATTTTCACGTTATTATAACTTATAATAACGTGAAAAGTTTAAAATTATTATAAAAAGGACTTATAACGATTTGAATTTTTTTGCACAATAAGACCTTAGTACTGGGAAAAAATTCAAAAAAGACATGATTTTAAGACAAAGATTTTTCCCAAAAAGCATGCTACTCAAAAAATTGACTTGACCTTAGTGCAAAAAAAAAACTGCCTTGACGTTATAACGGCATAAATGGCTGACCTTATAACCAACCCCCCTGTATATGAAAGTGTGTTTTTAGAATCCCACCTTTTAAGGCAATGATACCGGTCGGCGTCAAGATAAATAATCCCTTTAATTCATTATGGCGTAAAGATCTATTTTTTGTAATGGCGTCTTTGGTCCAGTTTTGGCTAGTGACAAATGCATCAGTGGCAAAAATAAAGGAAATAGTCGGCTCTTCTAACGATCGCCATCGGTTCTTCTTGCCGTGCACCTCGTCGAATAATGTCTCGTCAATTTTATCATGCTCGATTGGACCACTGAGGTACGTGGAATTGGCACTGTCGTATAACCAGTCGGGATAGAACGAATCATGCGTGTATATCTTTATCTCCACCGGCTGCGCCCAGGGTATAAAAAACCGGAAAACTTTGGCAAAAATAGTAAAAATTGTGACACCGGTTTAATCGGTATAAAGGGAGCTTGTTTAAAAAGTAACACCAATCAATTTTAAATTCACTTTTGGAAGACCATAACGTATGGGCCATAAGGCGCAAAAGCCGCCTGAAAAACATAAGAACTAATTTATACCACCTACCTGCTTAAAGTAACAGTCAGCTGTTTCGCCCACGCACTATCTACTTAAAGTAATACTTTCGCCAGTCTGTTAAAAGTAGACCCGATAATGCAACAAAAAACTCTTACAGGGGGTCTGGTTATAAGGTCAAGCCCCAAAAACTGACTTGACCTTAATGCGCTCCAAAAAAAAAAATGACTTGACTTTAGTGCAAGAAAAAAGTCCAAAAAGATATGATTCCTATAAAAAAATTGTTACCCGTGTTTTACCCTTGTCGTTCTAAACGTATATGTCGAGTTCTAAATTTAAACCCAAAAAAAAGGTGAAAAAGACATGATTTATCTTGAAAAAATGACTTGACCTTAGTGCAAAAAAGATGACTTGACCTTATAGCGGTCTCCTTTTGTGACCTTATAACCAGACCCCCCTGTACTTTAAGCAGGTAGGCGCGGTGTATTAAGAAAAAACATGGTTTTTATCATAGGAGGTTATAAGGTCTTATATAATTATAAGACCTTAATTTCATTTTTTGAAGTAAGATCTTATAAAATGGGTCACAAGAAAAAATTTCAAAATTTCTTTTTTCTGTGTATATAAAACTGCTTGTATTTTGTTTATCAAATTACCGGAAATGGTGCAGCTATGCCTAATAGAAAATACCTAATATTGTATACATTAGACTGTATAGACATTTCATTTTGAGTATAATTCGCAGAATGTTAAAACTCAACAAATTCAAGTTTATAATTCAACTCGGTGCGCGAAAAATATTCCGAGGCCAAAAAGTTTAGCCAAAACTTTTCCAGTGCAAATTTAATTTAAACCCGTTAGTTTGGCACTAAACGATCTCAATTTTAGATTCTATAAGGACCCAAAGGGAATATATATATATAAATAGATAAAATTAATAAAATGGTTATTTTAAAAATAAATTTCAACGAGCAAAATAAGCTTTTTGAGGTCAGATTACTGCTCAGGTAAAACGTTTTTTTAGAAAACTGAGCAATTTTAACGCCATAATTTAGGGCCGATTAAGTTATGGGCTATAAATCTTTGACCTGACCAACACACTTAAATATTTTCCACTACATGAAAGATTTTTTATGCCCTGGCTCATGATGCCTAGCATCAATCGGTCTTAAAAGCGGACAATTATAATCCAAATCAATATCGGTGTTTACGTTTGCTGTCAGTGTTTCAAAAGTACCACCAAGAGCCGAATGATGTGTCAAACAAAGTGTGCTTAGAATAATGCATTTGCGGCAATTTGCCATTCTAAAAACAAAAGTATCGAAATTACACATTCCTTAAATTAATCTCTGCCCGCAGTAAATTCCATTTAGAACAAATATTAAAGTCTCTATAGAGAAACGCTAAAAATGGAAAAAAAAAGTCGGCATCTTACCCATAAATAATAATAATAACAAAATATAATAATAATAATAATAATACAGTCCTTACTCCCATAACGGCCGTTTTCGTTTCTTGAAAGAACAGACCGTTATGGGATTAGCGCCCCTCATAGGGTTAATTTGGAACAAAAACGCTAAACATGGAATAATATGGTCGGCAGCTTAACCATAACATTAAAAGATACTAATAATAATAATTTAAGATACATAATAATAATAATAATAATTACAGATAATAATAATAATAAATACCACTCATCGTGTTTTAAAATCATATAAAATTGTATATAGCTGCAATTTACAATAACTTTTTTCTTATTACCTCTAGTATTCCTGTACTCGAACAAAAAATAAAACTCGAAAAATAACGGCCAAATTCCACCTAGAAAAGTTGCTCTCAAAATCTCTTGAACAAAAAAAAATGTAAAACAAATTCGATATTGAATAAAAGACTTATCATTATTTATTTCATAACCTGCGCATCGAGGTGAAATAGACAGGTTTATTTATTTTGATTCTTAGCGAGTTTTGTTTTATCAATAAAATTTAAACTTTAGATATTTTCCTTATCGTTATTGGTTTCACGCGACCTGTTTTTACCTCATGTAGATCCGGCATAATTTTTATCATAAATTTTCATTTGAATAAATATTGATAATTATAGCCGGTTCGACATGAGGAAATCTAGCTCTAAAAGAGATATAAATTTTATATCATACCGCCTAGTCATTGGTTTTTTTTTCTAAATGAACTTCCAACAAAATATTTCATGGGAAAATATTTTTTATTTGATCTCTACGTCTTTTTCGTCATTGAGTGCTACAGACTTTCCCAATTTATCAATTTGTCTTTTTGGTAGCGCTCGTTCTTTAATTATTGGAATAGCCTATTCAGAATAGGAAAACTTCCACAAAAAAACTTTTAAAGTTTATTTTCCGAATTGAATAAATGTTGCTAATGCTGTATGAATTGCGTGACAAACTGACCGAACAAATTGATTAAAAACGAATAAGACAAAACTCGGAAGACGAGATCTTAATCGATAACGACACACCTCGAGCGGTTTAATGAACGTAAAATTTTAACCCATACTTGTCGGATAGCTATCTATCCTATCGATCGGTTTAAAAATTTAAAGTAGGAACTAGGGTGTTCGCAGTTTGGTCAAAATCGACAACATGGTATACCAGAATTAATAACAAAAATTCAGATTTTACGTTTTGTTCAGTTTGGTATACATAGGGTGCGCAGTTATCTTGCGAGCAGTAATCTTGCGAAAATTGCCGCTTGTACGCTTATCTTGCGACTTTTCTGAATTTTGTTTTTCGGGATTTATAATATTTATGTGCTATGCACTGAGCAGTTATCTTGCGAAAAATTTTTGAAAAGGACCCTCGCTAAGAATTCCGAATTTTTTTTTGTCAAATCAGGTCAATATGGGTAACAAATTGAAGACCGCGAATAACTGACTTAAGCCATATTTTTTTTGTTGAAAAATCTACACATCCAACAGTTCCATTTTGAAAAATTTCTATTAAAAAAATCTAATATTTTCCTAAATTTTGAATCAATTGACGAAAAAAACATTCCCTTCATCAAATACTAGAACTTGATAAATTGATTACAAATAAAACAACAAAATATAAAATTCTCTTTGGCTCTCACTTACCGTGGTATACCGGATATGTTCAAAATAACAAATAACACTTTCTTCTAATGAAAGTGACGCGGAAATTAGCAAAAAAAGAGAGGATTGTCAGTTATCTTTTTGTCCCAAAAAGCAAAAAGAAAATATTCGCGAATAAATGCGATTTGGTTAAATTTGTCTGTAGGTGTATAACTGAAATTTAACCAATGCACTAAATAAACGTGCGGATTAAAAAAAATATTATAATTTGGCATCGACTCAATCCGGAAGCGATCAAAAATAAACGTGTGCTACCATGGATCATTTGAAATGTAAATAAATTCAATATGGGATTTAACACATCATGCGTAGTAGAACGCATTTTGTGGTTATTTAAAAAAATAACTTATTAAAAAAAAATAACTTAGGTAGTTTTTTTTAGGTTGCACAAAAAAACGCAATGGACTTTTCGGGGGTTAAAATTATCGGAATCAAAAAATTCAAAAAACAAAAAATATATTCATTTTATTTTACGTCGCCTGGTGGAGCCCGATTTTTTATTTTCAACCCTTAACCCCCAGAAATTAATCTTTTAAACGTAAAAATTTTAAGTTAAAATTGTCGGCTTTTGATAGAGCTTTTATAACAAAATTGTTATTTTGAGACGTTAAATAAAATGCAAAAATAAA
>SCLG01000050.1:342721-382184 GCA_004367875.1 Oikopleura albicans
CTGTAGTACAGGAGGTGACCAATTTTGTGATGACCTCTTCCACTGAAGGTCTGTAATTTTCATATAAATTCTTGTAAGGTAGAAGCCGTATATTTACACAAAAAATGTAGAAAAACATTATATAGAACATAGTTTTAATTAAAGGTCTCCAGAATTTAAACTATAAAACAATATTATATACGGGGTACTGTGTATTCAGTTTTTAATTGGACTATTTTGTTGTTTATCTAACTTATGAGCTGAATATTTTTATTCCATGTTCGTTAATATTTTAAGTTAAGATATGATTTAAATGTGTTAGAACAAAGTTGGGTCTTATTTAAAAATGCACGAGTTAACCACGATGAAAAACACATACATTTCAGATTTAGATAAACTATTATTTAAGATATTATTTTCTTTTATTCTTCAGAAAACGCATCGCTGCAAATAATGAAGCCCGTTATTACCGTACGCTATTCTTTAAAGTGTCGGCCAATTATTTAAGAAGTCAGTGCAGCTATATTACAAAGAAATAAACTATGGTGCTCACCCTATTTACAAATAAAATATATGATTTTCGTTTCTAATTTTCGTGACTTCTTTTTGATCGTTTTTCGTGTTAATTTCAACGCACTGATCGAGGTGAACTTGGAATTTTCGTTATTGGATCTGGGGAAATCGACACACCACGATTTGAAACAAATTAGATCAGTATTCAATATTTTAATGGTTTGAGTATTCAATATCAGTCCCAAAACTCTTTGTACTTTCTGGACAGGATTAATTATGCGTGGAAATAAAACTTAGAACACTCTTCAAAAATGACCGGTACCGTATGTTATGTACGGTATATAGTATATACTATATACCTAGGGCGAATTACAAATGTTTTGGCCGAAAATAAAGTTATTCATATGTTCCGGAAAATCATTTTACTATGGGTATTTTACCAAGGCGCTTCTGATTTTGACACTGAAAATCGTTAAGAACTAACCGGTTGAGAACAAATCACCATTAACCACAATTAATTCCTTATGGTCGCTCTGTTACACGAACAAACAAGACTATTAAAGTTGTGTTATTTCTATATTTTGAAAACGTTTGGTTTGGTGGATTTGTCCACGATTATATCTAGAAAACGAGGATCACCGCTAGCAAATGCTGTAAATATTGTCCAGTTATCTCCCATGACGTGATAAATAGCGACAGTAGCAAATTAAAATTCACATCAAATGGCCCTTTAGCATAATCATAATTATAAGGGAAGCTTGTTGGAACTTGTACGTCATGTTATATGGCCCATATTCATTACAGGGGGGTTGGTTATAAGGTCAAGATCTAATAAACTGACTTGACCTTAATGCACTTTCAAAAAAACTGGCTTGACCTTATAACCAACCTGATTTTTTTTCCACATTAAGACCCTAGTGCTGGAAAAAAAGTGACCTTAGTACCTGAAAAAACTGACTTGACCTTATAACGACACAAATGATTGACCTTATAACCAACCACTGTATATTATCTGATTATATATGATTAGATAAACGGTTTCAACGAAAAATCACTGCGTCTTAAATCATTGTTACACATTTAATAGTAAGTGTGTTAAAGTAATTTAAGGCCCACTCACACAATTAAGATGATGAAATATAACAGCGCAAGGGGTGCACACTCGGGTGTACCTCCGCGGATTCAATCATAGATTATAAATACGTTGTACGTTTTCATTTATCACACACGGTTCTCCGTGTATTATGATGGAATATTACGATATTTAGATCGAATATTACGATAAAATATAACTGGTGAACCAGAAAGACGCAAGGGTACACACCAGAGTGTACATACCCGGATTTATTTATAGATTCTAAATCCGTTGTCCGCTTGGATTTATGATATTTAGATTTTAAGCGAGCATGGGTATCTAGCTAGACATTATGTGTACCACACTTAATGTCCATGTTTTAATCTTTTCTTGCGGAGGCCATCATTTCTTGCCCCAAAATGCCTTCAAAGATTAGTCTGTTGTAATCTAATTTTCAGCTAATCATATTCCGCGTAAAAAATAATACCCTTAAAAACAAGTACAATTGAAAAAAACAATTGTCCAATATTGGTCATTTTTTTCACGAAAAAAAGTTCGAAAAGCGGCCCTAATTGTGCCCCTAAATAACATACAGTCATCATATTAACTAAAATCATTATAATGCAAAATCATCACAAAGTCAAATCATAACAATGTAATTATATATTTGCAACATCTAATTAATTGTAATTAAAGAGTAAAAAATGATCTTGCATGATTTTCAAGTTAAGGGTCTGTCCACAACAATGTTACCTTTACGGCCTGGGTAGCAGAAAAAAGTGTGCGCTATAGACAGACCCCTGTACACATTTTGATTGACACATTTTGATTTATTATCATTAGTTTTTTTTATCATGGACCATTATATACAGCACTTTGTTAATTTGTCGAAGGTTAATTGTGTCATAGTTTGAGCAGTTAAAAATATCGGCGAATATTTAACAATATCTACCTGTTTCCCGGCAATCTCTACCTGGTTAACCAACAAGTTAACTTTTTTTTTATTTCTCGTGGGAATTTTGTCCGTGTAAATAACTTAAGTATACCTTTAAAATCATAAAAGTTTAACCCAAAATATTATCCCTAAAATAAGATCATCCGACTATTTCATGCGCAAATTATATTGGTCATTTCGTCTCTCAACTACGCACTACGTCATAATTTTATTCCAGGCCAGGGGGTCGGCACTGGGGTTTAATTTTACCCGTGCTCGGGTATTACGGTAATACTATTACCCGACCTCGTTTCTGGACTCGGGTATTACCCGACTTTTTTACCCGTTTTTACCCGCGGGTAAAACCGTCGGGTCGGGTAAGAAAAAAATGGAATGTACCGACCTCTGTTACTTCGACCCGAAGTAGAAGGGTAGGGTATAAAAAAATACAATTTCTGCCGACCTCTGGCGTAGGCAAAGACAAAAGGCCAATAAAGTTTACGTATATAACTTATATAATATAAGTCGTATAATATTCCCCTGGTCCCAGATAGAAATTGTATAAAAATGTACATAATTGTGTCTTATACCAAATCATTGACACCGATCCTCTCGTTCAGGCAGATTTGTAGCATTGTCTGATATATTCATATGGATATATTTATATTGATTAAAGCCCTAACGTATTTATATAAAACCGTAACTTTTGTCAAACAATCGGTTCATTTGAATACATGGTGAGGGGGTAAGTTCTGCGACTAAGTGTTTCTTTATAATCAATTTCCCGGGTACATTAGTATACTAAAATCAGGTTAAAGTGAATTTGAACAATATTCTGAATTGTTAACGAAATGTTTTTTTAGATTTGTTCTTAAAAATTTGATCCGCGTCATTAATACTAATTCGGTCCCAATATTAATGAAATATACTTGAAGTATATTTGAAGAATATCTTTCAAAAATTGACTAAAGTATAAATATATAAATATCCAAATGTAGTAAGGGTTTCTTCAGATGAAAGTAACCCGGTGATTAAAAATGACGCTGTTGGCTAATGGCGAGATCACAGAACTAGAGTGAGAATACGTTCGGACTGACTCGTAGTTTTAAGAATTTTATAACGTATGATTATTAATACGTCTTTTATTAGTTAATTGCCGCGTCACTTTCATCAGAAAAAAACTTAAACGATAGTGACGTTTTTTGTCACTAACCACCACCAAACCACGTTCATGATACAAATAAATAATCAAATATACAATTGGCAACAAGTAAAATTGAAGTAAGTTTGAACTGCTTGTTAAAACATTTATTACAAATTATATTATTTAGTTTGTGTGTGTGTGGGTGTATTCATTTATTTTTGTTTATTTTGACCCTGTTGTCCTGACGGGTATGGTGACGACGTTAGAAAGTCCAATGAGGTTATGATGTCTGGCCGAGTAAAACCCAATGCGATACTCCCCACTGACCCCGATATCGGGAAGGGAAATGCGCATGCGGGTTGAGTCGCTTTGGTTAGACCCGCGAGACGGGGCGCTTCCGTCGCACAGCTCAAGGCCAAATGTGCACCACTGAAACGTCACCCAATCACTGTTAATGGCGATCACAAAATATTATATGCCCTGAAACCTAAACCGCGCACATTTGTCCACGGTCGTTTTTCAATGGTTAACATCTTGCGAAGACTATTTTTTAGATTATAACGATTTCTCATGTGTCTTCTTAAATCTTAAAAAAACGGTTTAAAAAATACTGAAGACGAAAAAACTTTCTAAAACACTGATGTTTCTCAGAAATTCAGAAAAAAAATTTACGAAATTAAAAATTAATTAAAAAAAAAATGCAATTATGTGACCCGTTCTCGATAATCCACAAAGTTGTTTCGATAAAGGCCGACCCAGTCCTGCGACTCCGTATAATGAGTTGAAGAAATGTCAAGTTCAACGATAACGTCTTCACATTTGGCATCGTCAAATGAAGCATTAAGCTCAACCAGTCGTTCTTGCTCTTTTTCTTCAACCTAGATATAAAACAGTATACCGTGTGGTCCAACAATGAATTAGACAACTTTTACACGCACTTTTTATGAAATAGTATAAAACTGCGTGTACAAATGTGCCCTGGCTAACTCATTGTTGGACCACACAGTAGTCTGACAAAAAATGAAAAAAAAATCCATTTTTTGGAACAACGTAAAGTAATCTTTTTGCTCAGTTCTCCTACAGTAAGAACATCTACAAGGGGGTCTGGTTATAAGGTCAAGGCCGAAAAAAATGACTTGATATCTTAAAAAACGGCAAAATATGCGATAACTACGCTCCAATCTCAAAAAAAGCTAAAAAAAAAAACGATTTAAAAAAAATGCTCAAAACCATATTTTCGTAATTTCATTTTTACGCGTTGTCTAAAAATATAAAAATCACTTAATAGAGGCATGAATAATATAAAATATAGTGACCAAGCTACTTAGCAGTAAATTAGTACTTTGCAGCTGAGCTGCTCTTAGCTGCAATTATTCCAGCTCGAAAAAAATGGGAATAATTGGCCAATTTTTTAATTGGCATAACCCCGAGCAATCACCGACATCTGCTCAATTAAGACAAATGTGTATTTGGGGATGGGGGCATCTAGGAGTTAGAAAACAGAACTCAATATATAAATAGCGAAATGTGAAAGTTCTCAAAACCATAACAAATTAACATTTAACTATTTTCTAGAACTTGAATTTATATTCCTTATTCTAGAGAATTATGATGACTTTCGGAAATTCATTTTCAGACTATATAAATAGCATCAATGTGAATGATAAGGTCTTTGCACTTATTTTTATGATGATGAGTTTTTTACTTGTTATTTCATTTGTCGGCGTTATCGTTTATCTATACGTTCGCCGTTGCCGATTACTTAACACTTATCTGATGGATGAGGAGAAAAGTCAAAGTTTTATATTTGAGGACTCCCGCTGGGATCGGATTCTTCCAGATATTCTGGGAACGGTTCTAAAGGCCCCCGAAAAAACACAGGTTAATTTCAACGACGTTACAATCGTGAGTCATTTCGCCGTCAACGAAACAATCCGCCAAGATGTTGACAATGTTCATGAAGATTTTGAATTTTATGAAATTCGATCAGATGTGTCAACCGAATTCTGTCGGGATATTAATAATCAGGTCGAGTGGGAGACCCTAATCCGGCGAAATGTTTTGAAGGTACCCCCCAAAAGCGTCGGCCAAGACAGATGTACGATACCCAGACAATATAGTAAAGTTCGACGGTGCCTCTTGGACGAGTTTAATTATACGGAAGTATCTACCATGTAAACGTTTTGTACACTTTTATTTTGTTTATATTTATTCAATGTAACATTTTAATAAAAAAATATATATTGCATCAAAAACACGCGTCTGAAATAAATTATAATCTATGAATCCGTGTTTTGAGTGAATTCGGCCCATTTCCCGACTTTAAAAAATCATGGCCTATGATTTAAAGTTTGAAAACTTAAAATTGTGTTTTCAAGCAAGAGAAAGTGAAAAAAATGATTTTCTATCTACAATCATTATCTATAAATATACCTTCGACCAAAAGAAAATCTAAAAAGGACATGATTTATGTTTAAAAACTGAGTTGACATTATTGAGGTCAAAATGGCTGACCTTAAAACGAACAACCCCTGTATATTTCGACAGGAACCCATAAATACGGAACCTCAGATTACTTAACTACGATTCGACAGAATATCAAAACAGAGATTTATAGCGGGAATATACACTACAATATTTATGTACAATATTTATCTACACATTTCAAGCTACTAATGAGGCCTTTTGTGAAAAAAAACTTTTCCATACAAATAAGAGAAATGTAAATTCGTGTAAAAAGGTCTCTAAGTGCTAAAACAAATTATCATACCTTCATGTTATAGAGTCCAAAAACGGGCCTGTGATCGGATAGCATGAGATTTTGGTCGGCGAAATACTTGAGTGGTTCCATGACACTATTACGTTTAAGTAAGATACGATCCGTCCAGGCTGGCTTCCGTAGTTTACTCGAAGAATCATATTCCTCCGAATTCTTATCGTATTTATACGTCGGATTAAACTCGATATGTTGCTCGTCAAATTGCTGCATTATTGAATGCGTCCGAAGTAAGAGCTTCAATTCATCAAGCTCCAGACATTCAAGAATCGTCCCATCTAAACACCATAATTGTAACGAACAAATTATACTTTAAGTTGAGAAAATAATAAAAAAATTATGATTAGCTCAAGGATTAAGATCAACTAGGACTAAAAATGGAGATATATCTCCCAAAAAACTCTAGAAATAATACAATTTCAAATTAAGCATCCCAATAAGAGCCGGTTTAACGCGAAGGTAGGCAAAAACCGCAACAAAGAAGGTATCCTATTCGATCATAGTTGACCCAATTGCAATCCCAAACGGCTAAGTCGGGTAACCGGCCAAAATATCGTCCGTGTAGTTAAACTAGTTTGATAATCCGTTTGGTCACTTGATAGCGGTTATAAAAACCTATCTTTGCAACTTGCAAATTGCAAGGAAAAAATTATGTTTTTTTTTTAAATATTGGAGTAATGTTTTTTCGCGCCGTATTTCATGGTTAATTATTCTGGATAAATTGAACCTAAAAGATCGGGTGCGTCCAAAGTAAACCCTTAAAAAACTGGACTATATGAACACCATAATTATGACACGGGAATTTTCGGCTGACATTTTTTTAAGGGATAACTGGTTCAGCGGTGATGAGATAACTGATGAATTTCTTCGGATGATCATATGTGATTATAAAAACAGAAGAGCACTGGACGCTGAGCATAATTAAATCCAGATTTAGATTTGAAGATCGAAGTATACTGTGTATACGTTAAGATGCACAACTAATTAACACCGTGTTACTACGTCAGTTCTAGTACGAGTAAAAATCAGATAAGATTCCAATGAAATTCCAGCCTTCTCTCCGTTTTTACCCCGCTTTCATCATGCCCGAGTGTTAAAAAATTTGTATTACAAAATGACTATCATCTCATTATGAGACTCCGATATGAGTCATATGACACGAAGACCTGGGACACCAAGTGGATTTAGCAGGAAAATATTAAAATGCACTTTATATAAATGATACTAATTGAATGTTTACGCTGTCTCAGTTGGACGTATGGTATACCTGAAACTTTTTGAATAACTTCTTCGCGCTTAATATCTCGTATTCTAAAGTTGAGGTCGCCAAGTAATAATAGAACACTATAAGGAGTTTGATTAAGATTTTGTATTTACCGAAGGGGCCAAAACTTACTCGTGATCCAGTAGTTTCATTTCGCCATTGAAATTAACATTATTGAAAACTGCGTTGATTGAAGAAATTCGTTTTTCAAATTGTGATTTTTCGAGACCGTGAGGTAGATGGGTATTTATTACAGCTAGAGTTTTACCATATAAACTGAATCTAAATATCATTATATTAGCTAGAGTTGATTTCACACCCACGAGAAACATCGCTCGCTTTTGACCCTGCAAGGTGAAAATACACCAAGTGCGCCGTTATGTTTCATGGTGAAACTTTCATCCCGTTATCTATCACTTTTTTTTGAGATTTTTTCCCAAAAACATATCCTTATGTGTAAAGCACTGCGCCGTTATCTTCTAATTTTCCATTATCTTTCACTTTTTTTTAAATTTGGTTTTAAAAGATAACGGAGCACTTCGTGTATAATCCCCGCATGTCTCCAATTAATAAACCATTGAAGAAACGGAATTTAACAGTCATGCGCATATTGGGGAGCTAGCTACCCATTTTCACTTTATTTCTAAATAAAAAGAGAACGGCTTGTGATAATAAAAAACGGACAATGGATTTGAAATCAACAAAAAAAAATACGTTTTTATATGGGAGAAAAATATTTTTTTTAGAAAATTGTTTTTACGTTTGAGTCCGTGAAGGACGAGGGTTAAGGTTGAAAATCACCCCCAGTAAGAGAAGAAGAACAGGGTTTCAAAATAAAATAATAATCAAAAAAATCCGTTCATTGTTTGGCGCGCTAGAGCAAATTGAAATTTACGGATCAAAATATTAATGTAAATTGACTGCAAACCTAATTGTGACGGCTCCTTTATTGCCCCAGAAATTGGCATGCCCTGTCCCAATCCAATCGCATCGGACATCCCTTATCGAGGGCAAATGGGACTTTAGCGCAAATACGGAGAGCACAATGCCTTGCATGCGAAGCGATTCAATTCGATAATAACCGAGTTCGACCAATTTGTCACTTATCTAAAATAAAATCGTTTAAACATATACGGTATATGATATACCTAATGCCCTCCATTGAAAAAAGTTTAAAACACGACTTGTTTCCAAAAAAAAATGTCTTCACCTTATAGCGACATCAACATATAGTATTAAAACCAGCCCTTCCTGGTCTTCTAGAAAAAAAACGTAAAAAGACATGATTTGAAAGACTTTTCCCCCGAAAAGCATAGCTAACCTTATAAATTATAAGGTTAGCTATGCTTTTCGGGGGAATTATAAGTTATAATCAACCCAACCGGTATACCATTAAGGGATGTTACTATCGAAAAGTAGCCTATAATACGGCGTAATACTGTACAATTTATTTACCTTTTCAGTCCATTGATCCCAAAATAATAACGCTCCAATTTGTAGTCCGATGTCGACTTCTTGTAAGGCTACGACAAAAACATCAGGCCTTACATCCATACAGTCAAGTAGAACATTTCCGATATCACTTAAAGGGGGCTCTTCGGCCACATTAAACGTAACCCCATTTATTCTTAAGTCCATCTAAAAATTATGAGTAATTAATTATAGTAATCTAAACATAGCAGAAAGTGTGTACACAAAATAAAAAGTGACTTGACCTTACAAAAAGGGTGAAGGGTACTTTCGCGAAAAAAACCGTTTATGAGCACTTTCGCGACCACAAATTTTGTCGCGAATAGTTGTTCAAAATATGGTTTCGCGACCAAATGGTACCGAACTGCTGTTTTTAATAAGGTTTCGCGACCATTTTTCCACCTAAAACAGTGGCCGCGAAACCATATTTTGAACAACAATTCGCGACCACACACTTGGTCGCGAAAGTACCCCACTCCACAAAAAGACACGATTTTTAAAGGTCAGATCTAATGAGTTATAACCACCACCCACGGTACAAAAATACATCAAAAAACAGATGAGCAAAAAAATGACGAGCAAAAAAAACGGTCAAGGGTACTCGACCATTGTATTTTTCGAATTATAATAATCATATCTTGTCCAATTCTTTTAACCAAAAAAAAAACTCTGCAAAGGGTATTTGTAGAGATAAAAACAATAAAATGGCCAGCTCTTAATTATCACGCACGCACAGTACGTGGAGTTGAAAGGTCACGGTAAAAAACATTTGTTAACAGAGTTGACAAAATGCATTTTAAAAACTATTTTTTTGTGAAAAACACATGATTTAGTAGACATCGTTTTGCTCTTTGTCTATCAAAAGCGTAAAATGTATCTCTAACCTTAAAAGTCGTGGCATAAATTGGCTTAGACGGACTAAAACACAATTGTAAAACAAAAATATAAAAACAAAAACTGTTAAAAATTGAATTTTACACACAGACCTTGCTTCATTGTATAAATAAATTTCTCTGTTTCAAATTAAAAAAAAAACTTAACCTCTTATTCAAAGCTCCAAAAGGAGAAATAAAACAATAACTTATTTTAAATGTCAACAAAAATAAAATAAAAATCTTTGATTCTTCTATTTTTTTTTATAAATGTGACAGTTTAGATTCATTTTATTTATATTTTCACTTGGCGTAGTAAATTAATTCGATAAAGTAATTAGAATAGAGTTTCAAAAATAACTAAAACTCGCAGAAACTTTATACTATAAATGTATAAAATAGGGTAAATATTTGAACATATATTAAATCTTTTAAAGGCTAACACATTGTATTTATGAAGAATTGTATTTATGATTCAAGACCGGAAGCCGTTTTGGCCGTCAAAAACGTATTCATTAAATTATCAATATAGTTCAAGTAGCATAGTAATTATTGTAAAATATTTTTTAGCTCAATACTATTCTTACACAGGCTGATTTCGATAATTTTTCATGAAATAATAATAAATTTCACATATGTGGTTACTGTGTAGTTCAACAATGAATCGGCTAGGGCAAATTTCCACACGCAGTTTCATAGTATTTAAGCTTAAAAAGTGCGTGTAAAAATTTGATATGTATGATTAATTGTTGGACGACACAGTACAGTGTATAAAGGCAAAGTAAAAAATGGCTCGACCTAAATAAATGCCTTGACCTTAGTAAAAAAATCCAAAAGACATGATTGTATAAAACAAAGTTGAAAACACTATAATTTCATCAAAAATGTGAAAACTATTTTTTGTAAGACATGCTTTTATCCCAAAAACTATAAGACCACAGGAAATATCTTAGACGTTATCTTAATTCAAAAGACCTTAGTGAAAAAGAACTAATTTACACAATGACTGACCTTATAACCACCCCAGTTGTTAAAAAAAAACAGTACATTTTCAGATCATTCAGACACTTTTCACAGAAGACTGTATCGGTTAAAGGATATGACTACACATATATATACACCACCTGACCCGTTATGTTAACACCATCAAACCTCAAAAACTGCTAACATAATGGAATTTTGTTAACATAATGGGCCAGGGCGTTTGATTAAATAATTGGAAATCGAAGTTAATCAAATGCAACAAATGTTAACATAAGGGCATTTTTTTAACATAACGGGTTAAGGTGGTGTAACTATCGAAAAGTAAAAACGTGATATTTCAAAGTGGTATGAAATCGTGTTCCTCTATACTTTTTCTCTATCAATCTCTCTTAAAACGCCATTTTACTTTGCTATAAGTCACGATCATTATTGTTGAAAAATCTCAAAAAAACATACGACAAAACTCACATGACCTCATATGATCACCTATAAATAAGGATATATGTACCGCTTAAAAGCACATTTCCCCGAATGAATAAGTTGGAATATATTTCTGTTTCATCAACAAAATAAAAACGAAGCTTTTCTACGACCGATGTAGTTTGAAGGTTAATACTTAGAGCTTTATTAATTAAACGCTGTAGAATTATCGATCAGGTATAATTGCAAAATCAGTCTAGAGATCACCTGGATTTATACATCCATTTCGGGTGTCAAATCCAGCACTTGTCAGTTTAGGCGTGGCGGATGTTAAGGGGATTTAGATGATAGAAAAAAAAAACGCCTTAGCTAGCAGAGAATATTTATGCATTACATTTTGAAATCAGGTTAAATATCGATTGCTGGATTCCAAAATAAATCCCTTTTTATGGCAGAAATATAAATTTTCTCTCGCACGTCGAATGTGGTATCAAAAGTAAATAATTCTACAAATTCGTGATAGAAATGGGTATTGACAATACCTTATTGTACCGTATGGGGACTCTCCGGCTCTGAGCATTTTTCCTATGATTTGTAACGCTATTATGACGTCACCCTCAGAGTCAGAGCGTCCCCATACGGTAGTCCGAAAATCTGAAACCTCTATAAAACAACCTAAATTACACCAGGTGCGCCGTTATTTTTCAAAACCAAATGGAAAAAAAAGCGAAAGACAATGGAAAATTTATAGATAACGGCGTAGTGCTTTACACATCAAAATATGTATTTCGAAAAAAAAAACCGCAAAAAAGTGAAAGATAACGGGAGCAACGGGAAAAAATGAAAGAACGGGGTGAAACATAAAGTCACCCCGTTATTTCAATTTTTCACGTTGGTACCGTTATCTTTCACTTTTTTGGCGATTTGTTGTTTTCCCGAAATGCATATCTTGATTTGTAAAGCACTGCGCCGTTATCACTAAATATTCCAGTATCTTTCACTTTTTCTTCCACTTGGTTTCGAAAAATAACGGCGCACCTGGTTATAAGCTGGATGAAAAAAGTTTCAAAAACATGAACTCTCAACTGAGACCATCTAAAAAATCATAACCATGGTTCATTTTATGAATAAAAAAATGTTAGATTTTTTTCAGGCTGATAGTTTTCTTTATTTTATACAAAGTATGATACAAATGAACCACCGTCTCCTAATAAATCTTCAAACGACGTTTTTTTTACCAAATTCGAAGAAAAAAGGTGATTTAGACGATAAAATGGGTTCTTAGATTATTTTTGTGCATTTTATTTTCAAATCTGGTTTTGAATATCGATTGGTGAATTTCAAATAAATCCACATTTTGACAGAACAATTAATTTTCTCTCAGAACTCGCATTGAAAGCCCCCTTTGCCGCAGCCGAAAAAAAAAATAAACAAATAATTTATGTTGGTTTAATTAATCCCTGCAAGAACAACTTTTTCTCTTTTCGTCTATATAGCAAAAATAAATTAATCTTTGTGAGCGAGTTCCAGTTTGCACAAGAATACTTTAGTAACATATTTTATATTGTGGTATTGATTTATTGATTATTATTTCAAGTTCAACATTATTACTCGTAAAATATATAAAAAAAGTGCTATAACATGTACTATATAGCATATAATTATCAATGATACATTGCAAGAGTGCGGCTAGTTGAGTCGTATCCAAACTATTATTTTGTGCACATTAACTAAAACAACTTATTATGCATTAGGTTACATATTAAATAAGTTACATTTAAGTTACATACAGTCCCGACCTTCCAATTGTGCAATTTGCGTTTCCGAAAAACGTGCACAATTGAGCAGTCGTGCACAATTGGGCAGTCGTGCACAATTGGGCAGTCGGACAAGATGGTCCGCATGATAACTCGATTTAATTTTCGTTTTTTTGTTTAACTGGTTTANAAGATGATATAAACAGAGTTTTAAAATACAAATTGGTTTTTTACAAAAAATACCGAGCCAATTACCCTCCATGATACTGAAATTATGGCTAATTTATTTAGTACATTAAACGGTCATGTTTTCTAGATTTTTGGGTTATTTTTTACACGTGGAGACTTGGGAATGTCACTTTAAGTCCAAACGGATATCCAAGTTCAATACCATGTTCAGAAAAGGTTTTTGGCAAGTCGCATATGGCACACCCTTAAGGCAACTTCAAAATCGGGCAAAAATCCCAGGTGGCGACCCTAACAATACCTTATTGTACCGTATGGGGACTCTCTGGCTCTGAGGCTTTGAGCATTTTTCCTATGATTTGTAACGCTATAATGACGTCACTCTCAGAGTCAGAGTGTCCCCATACGGTAGTCCGAAAATCTGAAACCTCTCTAAAACAACCTAAATTACACCAGGTGCGCCGTTATTTTTCAAAACCAAATGGGAAAAAAAAGTGAAAGACAATGGAAAATTTATAGATAACGGCGCAGTGCTTCACACATCAAAATATGTATTTCGGAAAAAAAAAAATCGCAAAAAGGTGAAAGATAACGGGACACTTTAGGGAAAAAATGAAATAACGGGGTGAAACATAAAGTCACGATATTTCAATTTTTCCGAAATGCATATCTTGATTTGTAAAGCACTGCGCCGTTATCTTTAAATATTCCAGTATCTGTCACTTTTTCTTCCATTTGGTCTCGAAAAATAACGGCGCACCTGGTTATAAGCTGGATGAAAAAAGTTTCAAAGACATGAACTCTCAACTGAGACCATCTAAAAAAAAAAAATCATAACCATGTTTCATTTTATGAATAAAAAATGTTAGATTTTTTTTCGGGCTGATAGTTTTCTTTATTTTTAACAAAGTATGATACAAATGAACTACCGTATTAAAATAATAAATCTTCAAACGACGTTTTTTACCAAATTCGAAGAAAAAAGGTGATTTAGACGATACAATGGGTTCTTAGATTATTTCTGTGCATTTTATTTTCAAATCTGGTTTTGAATATCGATTGGTGGATTTCAAATAAATCCACATTTTGACAGAACAATTAATTTTCTCTCAGAACTCGCAATGAAAGCCCCTTTTTCCACAGCCGAAAAAAAAATAAATAAACAAATAATTTATGTTGGTTTAATTAATCCCTGCAAGAACAACTTTCTCTCTTTTCGTCTATATAGCAAAAATAAATTAATCTTTGTGAGCGAGTTCCAGTTTGCACAAGAATACTTTAGTAACATATTTTATATTGTGGTACTGATTTATTGATTATTATTTCAAGTTCAACATTATTACTCGTAAAATATATAAAAAAAGTGCTATAGCATGTACTATATAGCATATAATTATCAATGATACATTGCAAGAGTGTGGCTAGTTGAGTCGTATCCAAACAATATTTTGTGCACATTAACTAAAAAAACTTATTATGCATTAGGTTACATATTAATTAAGTTACATTTAACTTACATACATTCCCCAATATAATATCTGATCAATATTTTGACTAAAAATTTTCCAATTTGTCGGCCTACTTACTACTACTACGAGTAAGTTACTAGGCTGTTATAACATGTTATCCACTAAAATTATTTTCGGACTATTTATCGAGAAATTTTGGTTCTTGGACTGCATCGTTATCGGCCCAATGTACGTAATCGTCGATTACTAATCGAGCTATATTTTCTGAGCTGACAAGATAGACATATAGTATATCATATATACTGTATATGTGACATATAATATGTCATATACACATTTTTTAAACCTGTACGGTTAACGGCGTACCCTGTGTATTTTTATACACTAGATCTGCCGTTATCTTGTCGTTAAAAGCCACACGGATAACAGAAAATCGCTATAATTTACTAAGATTTTTAGGGGCGTCGAAAAAGCATAAAAATTGTACCGGTTAGAAATAAAACCGCCATAACCGCCAAAATTCTATTTTTTGCGTCTCTTATATTAGCGCTGTCACCCGCCACTGAGATTTTCATAGATTATCATAATTTATGACCTACAGAATACGACCGAAGGCACATGGTCACATATTTGACACATAGTTATTTTAACTAACTTATTTATGAAGTTAAAGAGTTATTATTTAACTTGTAGGTCTGGACAGGGGTTAAAGTCCCTATATTTCCCAAGTTCAAAAAACAAAACAAGTTTTTGCGTATATAATTTTTTTTTGGCCGCTTTATTTAATCCATTTTAGAATCTCTGCACACATCTCTTTCGTATATAACTGGGATATATATAATATACTGTATATATATATTGTATTACTTTAATTGGTAATTTTTTCCCATTACCAAGTCTCTTGCTGCAAGCGGCCTTGGTCTTCGAGCAATGTCAAAAACTGTTTACATTGATCGCGGTCGAGTGAGCCCTCGGTGCGCATCACATCTTCTATTGCCTCCTTTACCTGATCGGGCATGTCTTGTGCTTTACCCGCGATTAGAATGGGCGCACCGTTCATAATCTCGGCCCAAACACGAGCCGCCTGCTCCCGTATGGCATCTTGGACATACTGTTTTGTGCAGTTCGCCTGTCGACTGAATGCATTAAACCGCACCAGACCGTTAAACTCATTTTCGAAATATAAATCGGCGGTTGAGGAACGGCAGCCAAAGAAGAGGATTAGGCCGTTATTTGGGCGATTTTGGAGAATGGAACGAAATGGAGCAATACCAGTGCCGGGACCAATCATAATCAGCGGGCCAGTTTCGGGTAGGCGAAATGTTCCCTAGAAATGGGTACGCAACTTCTTAATACAGGGTAATCTCATCTTGAGCCCGCCAGAGTTAAAATCAATAATAAATTGTTATTAATAATCAATATAAAGATCGATAATTTGATGACTATTACTTTCGGCACCGTAATTGTTGCCGTTGATCTTGGAAAACAGCGTGAACTTGACTACAGTGTAGTCACTACACCCCAAATTTGAACACGAACTTAATCATACTCAGGTCGGCAGGAATTGATTTTTCAGGGTAACGAGTAAAATCGCGGGTTACCCATTGAAAAAACAAATTGTACCCTTCCATACCCTACCATTGAAAGTTACCCGTGTCTAATCCTCCTGCTATAGATTTCGTTTTTTTTTGGTAAAATGTCTTAAATTTAAATACAATTTTATTATGGAGGCTTCCAGTAAAGTTTTTTGGGGGGGGATATGCGAAAAAAGGACAAAATATCAAATTTGATAAACTTGGGATTTAATGAAAAAATAGCCTATATAGGGACCGTTTGGTGAAATCCCCATTTTGGTTTTTTGGAGTTAGACCTTGAAATTTAGAGCATTTTACGAAATCACTCCAAAATCACTCCAAGAATTTCTTCTAAAATTTTCTTGCATATTTTTTACCTGTAAATAAACGTGTCTAGTCACGTACCCTGTCCTTTGTATAAAAAGTCTCAACTCGGGCGCCTACTTCTACATTCTTCAGGAAGTTGGAGCATAGTCCAATGCGTGGGCGTGCCATTCGAGAACGGTATTTGACAACTGCGCATAAAATCTCCGCATATTTGTGATGAAACGAACAAATCGAATATGGCCGCGGGCGAATTAGCGGGAAAAGCTCAAAAAAGGCAGAAAACGGAAAAGTCGCAATCGACTTTGGAAAATCGGCGAGGGCCTCAGCTAGAGAACGACGAGGTCTATTGGCATAATCCCAGCGGTCATCCGTGCCATCAGAGGCACAAAACTCCAATAAACGTTCCTTTTCAATCGGATCCACCGAATATTCAGCTAAAATCGGATACAGTCATTACTCTCAATACGGGCGCTTTTTGTAAATCAAGATAACTGACTTTAACTCATAGTCTACGTTAACTCATTTTAAAATTGTGAATTTCATTTTGGTCAACTTGTGACCGCAAAAACAAGTATATTTTTTGGCAATTTTCTTGAGAGTAATAAAAAGACAAACCAAAAAACCGGAAATAGCGAAAAGCTCGAAACCTTCAAGTCGAAATCATAAATCTATGACTTTTTAATACTCTCATGAAAATTACCAAAAAATATACTTGTTTTTGCGGTGACAAACTGACCAAAATGGAATTCACAATTTTACCGAGTACTTCTGGTACTATTCCCAGTACTTCTGGTATATTTTGAAGTCTGAAAAAAACATATAACTTGCTATTTAAACTCATTTCGTAATTCTTCGCAACTAGAAAATTTCTTACCTAAAATAGCGAAAAAGTGTCGTTTTGGAATCCCCACGAGATCAACTTCTTTTTTGACTAAATTTTCAAGAGTCATCGGAAGTGGAATATTCGCTAGTTTCGAGTTCGAAGACCATGTTACAACGTCATCACGATTCCAATTATGAAAAGATTCAAAAACTAAATCCACGTACTCGGAAGGATTTTCGGGCTTTATATTGATAACATCGCCAGCTTCATATTCTTCCTTTGGCTAAGAGCTCAGTTTTGATATTTCTTAAAATGGGCTTGAATGCACTTATATTGACATGTGTATCCCCTGTAGGGATGATATTAGTTAACAGAAATGACCTTATAACGAACTCACGTAAATGATTCATCAGATGATCATTGAACGGTTTTAAGGGGGTCATATAACCCATATAAGGGGTCAGATTACAAAATAATCCTACGGGGACGGGGGACCCTTTGTTCGAAAGAATTTTTATCACTCTTTCCGAATATGAAGTCTAAAATTTCGAAAAATTGAAATTTGACCCCTCTATCGGCGTCAGGTATCCGAAAAAAAACAAAAAATATGAAATAGAGCTCCTAGCCTTCATCGACAGCGAAGCGGATTAATCGCGTTTCTTGAAAATGATCTTTTGCCGTTACCCGTTCGTTCGATAAAACTTCAGATAAAGACCTCGTATTTTTACCCATGTACAAGTCGTGATTTTCATTAAATATTTGCACAGTTTGGACAGGATATCTCGAGGCGTTTTTTTAATGGAAAATTTCATCTAATGTTTAACTTAGTTTAATATTATTACGAGGCTATTAAATACTCCCCTTAGGAAATAAAAAAAACTACCACCGTGATTATAATACTTCAATACTAGTGCAATTACTCCAATATTTTTTTTTTCCATAATTCGAAGTGCAATTCACCCAAAAAGTCCGGGGAATTATAAGGTCTTAAGGAAAAAAATGCAAAAGGGCATGAGTTCTATAGAAAAAAAATGTGCCTATTACAAAAAAAAGACCATAACAGCTTATAGCGGACCAAACCTCAGACCTTATAACCAACCCCTGTAATACTGCTAAAGTAACCTCCTCTAAACTGATCTAGTTTGGAAATGGTGCAATAAGTGTAGTAGAATGTTTTTCAAAATAAAAAAAACCACCTTGGTTTGTATTCAACTGGTTCCCCAAAAGAGCCGATATTGGAATCGACGATTAACTCCTTAAGCTGAGCAATGCCGACGTCAGCAGCAAAATCGTATCCCAGCTGATGGCGCTCATCACATAAGACGACTGGAAACGCTAAATCGCCACCAAGCTGCTGAAATCGCCGCGCCAATTGCAAACCAATCCAATTATACTTGGAGTACTTTGGTACGTTCCAAATAAAACACAAGTGTGATAACAGGCCCCGGACTAAGCCATTATAAATACATGGGAGGTTGGTTATAAGGTCAAGGTCTAAAAAACTGACATGACCTTAATGCACTTAAAAAAACTGACTTGACCTTATAACCATCAGCAACAAAAAAATTCACCATATTTTAAGGCTTATGTTGGAAAAAAAATTTTTTCATGGTTATAAGGTCAAGTTAGTTTTTTTAAGTGCATTAAGGGGGTAAATGATGCTCAAATTCTCGACAATAAATGTCGACGAAAATCTATCATAAAATTTGAATGGCTAACATTATCAATTAATTTTTTTTTTGCATAATTAAATTCAAACAATTTTTCTGGTCCATGAGTGCTCAAATTGTGCCCAGATATATCTGTACACACCGGATATNGAGCAATGCCGACGTCAGCAGCAAAATCGTATCCCAGCTGATGGCGCTCATCACATAAGACGACTGGAAACGCTAAATCGCCACCAAGCTGCTGAAATCGCCGCGCCAATTGCAAACCAATCCAATTATACTTGGAGTACTTTGGTACGTTCCAAATAAAAACATGTGTAACTGTCATAACAAGCCCCGGACCAAGCCATTATAAATACATGGGAGGTTGGTTATAAGGTCAAGGTTTAAAAAACTGACTTGACCTTATAATCATCAGCAACAAAAAATTCACCATATTTTAAGGCTTATGTTGGAAAAAATTTTTTTTTGATGGTTATAAGGTCAAGTCAGTTTTTTAAGTGCATTAAGGTCAAGTCAGTTGTTTAGACCTTCTCAAAAAACTCACTTGACCTTAGAACAAAAAAAAACTGACTCGACGTAAGTGCAAAAAAACGACTTGACCTTATACCGGTCCAAATGACTGACCTTATAACCAACCCCCTGTACTTGTCTGGGGTTGTTCTGCTTATTTGGAACCTGCCTTTGAGTCGCCCATTGCAAACAAACAAAAACAGAATTTAGCCACTTGCTTTTGCTGTTTATTCATAATACGACTCCAAAAGGACTTGCTGTCCTCTGGCGGATCCCCCTAGCGGATGGATTAATAGTTTAACTAGGGTACAGATGGACTGTTGATCATCTTTAGAAGTGGAAAAAATAGGTAGGGAAAAATTACAATATAAAATTAAAACTGAAGTCGGAAAACTCAACAAATAAAAAAAAAATGATGTGTCTTATATGTTTGACAGTTATCCCGGATAACTTGTCCGGGATTTTTTTTTTTGGTGGTAAAACTGCCGGATAACTTCAATAAAACCGTTCGTTCCCTAAGTTCAATGTTTCACAAGAAATATTTCTAAAACCTACGAGTTCCACCGGTTCAAACACCACATGTTCATTAATCCAAAACCTGACCGGTAGTAGAGACACAAATGACATTTATTTCATTTTCGTTAATCTTCTCAATCGGCAGGGCGTCAATTGGTTCCACCCGGGCGTTAATGTTATGGGTTCGACATAAGAAAAAAATCCGCAATGCAAGCTCATGTGTATTTCCCGTTTGACTTCCATAAAAGATTTTTACTTTTTTATCCATTCTAAAATGAAAGCAGTTTGCATAAGCAAATAAAATACTCATATAATCGGCACCGTACGAAATGCTCTAAAGTAAAAACTGAATAACATCTAACATGACCAGAAGATGTTTTGATGAAAAGTGCATCAGTAGGGTGGATTCCGGAAAATATTTTTTTTCACCCGATTATTAGATGCGCCGTGGTGTATTACATATAAATAGATGTTTTTCTTCATAAAAATTTATTACAGTCCTTAATTCCATAACAACCGTTTTCGGTTCTCGAAAAAAGCGGCCGTTATGGAATAAATGGCCGTTTTTGGAGGAAAAAAGCGGCCGTTATGGGATAAACGGCCGTTATGGAAGCGCCCCTTATGGAATCAAGGACTGTATTTCAAAAAATTCGGTCCATGGACCTTTTTCAAAAATCTCCTATAAATATTCATATTAGACGTTTTGACATTTCATGGTATGAATTTCATACGGTGCTGAATTTACATAAGGTTACCCTATTTGGGTAGCGAAAATTTTTCGAGTGTCAGCGAAGGGGAATAACCCTAGTTTCGTTCAAATTTGAAACAAAATAACTAAAGCATAAACCCTCTGTAATATGGTTTTCACCCTTTTGAGTCATTTTGGAACCATTCGAGCTAATTTGAACGAGTTACCCCTTCATGATAACATAAAAACTAGACACAAGGCAGTCTACATTTCAGTGGTACAAAAACATGGTAAAGGTGCATTTTTTGAGAACTCAAAATCCATTTGGCGATTGCACATCAGAAAGAACGAATAAAATAAAGCATTAAACATGTTCACCAATGGGAAACGAATTTTCGTTCATTAGATCAGCGAGCCGTTCACGAAGCCAATCCTGACAATCGTTTAGAACAAATAAATGCGTTTCATCCAAATCTAAAATGATTTTTCCTGAGTTTTTTTCATGGTGGTTTTAGAATCACTTTTGTGAAATCGAACCAAACGGCCCTTATAAAACACAAATATATTTACAGGGGGATCTGCTTATAAGGTCACGGCCAAAAAAACAACCTGACCTTATAACCATTAAAAAATTAAAAAGATATGATTTTGCCCAAAAAAGGGTCTTCATCCAACAAAAGTGAAAAAAGACATGATTTATCTTTAAAAAAAATAACTTGACCTTAGTGCAAAAAATATGACTTGACCTTAGTGCAAAAAAGATGTCTTTACTTTAGTGCAAAAAGATGACTTGACCTTAGTGCAAAAAAGATGACTTGGCCTTATAACGGCCACACCTTGTGACCTTCTAACCAGACCCCTGTATATATATTTTTTTTCGGTGAAATTTCACTTTAATTTTATTTAATTTATTAAAAATTATTAAAATTTTATTTAATTTATTAAAAATAGTTTAACTCTTAGCAACCTTTGATGATAAACCGCTTGCCGTGATAATCTTTGCGTTCATCCAAATGCAGTAAATATTGTTTGATTGGCGGATCGAGCGTCACAAGGACGCCTTTTTCAACATTTACCATTCTAAGACTATTTCGAGTATGTAAAAATAGACATACACACACAAACACAACTTTGAAGGCATTAATTATTTAATCAATCCAATCGGGAATTCCAGCATTTTCTATTCTTAATTGTTTCTCTCGTATTCTTCGCTGTTTATCCTTCTTTCGACTCTTTAAATCTTGTACTCTTTGTTTTCCATCTGACCGCTTGACGGCGTATTTTCCATCTTGACCTGTTCGCGTATTTAATTGGGCTTTCACTTGGCTTTGACCAAAAAACGAACGATCAATCTTGTCCAACTTCCACGACTTTTAATTAAAATTAATTATCATTAAGTTAATTAGAAAGCTGGCAACATTTTGGCTACACTATTAACATAAATAGTAATGATTATAAGGTCAGGGCCAAAAAAAAAACTGGCTTGACCATATAACCCTAAAAATATAAAGACGTTTATGGACAACAACTGAAGAAAGTCCAAAAAGATTCCCTTTGATCCGAAAATCGAAAAAGGGGATGGACCTGGTCCCGGATGGTTATAAGGTCTAAAAGGAATATGACCATAATACTTTACAACACCGAATAAGGTGATAAATACATGATTTTAAAGATTTTTTTTTGCCAAAAAGACATGCTTTCGAAAGTACCATTCAGAGGTCGGCACTTTTTGACCCTACCCCGATTGGTCCTGCCTGACCCTAGGGTAAAATTAGGGTCCATTAGGTGTGGTTTGGGTCCACTCTAATTTTGCCATGGTCCAGTAGGGTCAAATTAGGGTCCAATTCGGGTCGATTAGGTGTGGTTTGGGTCCACTTTTTTTACAATTTTTGCCGACCTCTGGTACCATTAGACCTAAGTCTCAAAAAGACCATAAGACCTTAGTGCAAAAAAAGAGGATAGCGGACCTTATAAGTTATAACGGATCAAGTCTCAGACCTTATAAGTTATAACCAACCCATTATACATTGTTCTCTAAAAAGACATGAATTTGTACCGGACAAAAAGACAATAAATAAGGCAAACCCATACCTTGGCAAATAGTTGTATTGGCCTTAATGCAAAAAAACTGACAATCAACTGGGTTTTTTACTAATATACTCATTTCATTTATAAAACATTATTTTAACGAAACGTTTGCCAAAAAGACATCAAAAAATCAATAATTTCCACTACCTGTAACATTTTTGTCTCGACCATTTTCATACGCCGCTCGAGCTTGGCCAGATCTTTTTCGGTTTCAACAGTGCTCGCGTAAAATGCTTCGTGATCTTCACAATTCGGCGGCGGATGCACAAATAGCAGGCGCCCTTGTAGGAAGTCCTTTATGGCCAAACGGGCAGAGCGGGATCGATCCGGCTGGCCCCGAGATGTTCGAAATCCACGCCCGGCAGCTAAGGGATCGAGGAACTCGCCAGCCGTCGGATTTCGATCGTAATTATCATCAATATTCTCGGATAGGAGAATAGCAATACCGTATGCAGCCTCTAATTTTTGCCTAATAAAAGACGTATTTAGTAGACTATAATAAAATTATAATTGCATTATTAAACTCGAAAAACTC
Organism: Oikopleura albicans; assembly: GCA_004367875.1. Classification (NCBI taxonomy): domain Eukaryota; kingdom Metazoa; phylum Chordata; class Appendicularia; order Copelata; family Oikopleuridae; genus Oikopleura; species Oikopleura albicans. The sequence continues at coordinate 366,299 of SCLG01000050.1, forward strand.
TTTAAACTTCCAGAAAAAGCCTTAAAAGACATGCTTCTCAAAAAAATCTGACTTGACCTTAGTGCAAAAAAACTGACTTGACCTTATAACGGTTCAAATGGCTGACCTTATAACTAACCCCCTGTATACCTTATAAGAACAAACATGATGTCCATGCGATTTATTAAATTATGGATTTGTCCCATGATCAGGAAAAAACAACATTCTCGAGATTTTTTTCGTGAAAGTTCTGTACAGTTACAACTACATACTTTATCGGATTTCCTAATATGAACTAAATAATATAATATTAGACTATCATTATTAATATTGGTTTTCGTAATATGTCATTTTTATAAACAACTCCTATGACCGGCCCTTAGAAAATAAAGGGAATTGCTTTAAAGTAGGATATGCGAAGAAAATGAAAAATAGACATCTACCTGCTTAAAGTAACAGTCAGATTTTCCTCCTACGCACTACCTGCTTTATGTCACAGTTCCACCTACTGCTTAAAGGAAACCCAAAAATAGAACAAAGAAAATGTTTCTTAAAGTGGAACTGTTACTTTTAGCAGGTAGTGCGTAGGAGGAAAAAACTGACTGTTACTTCAGGCAGGTATGTGGTGAGTAAAAATGAATATTTTTGCGAAATAAAGGTTTTGGATACATTTTTATTAACAAAATCTTTTGAATAAAATAATGATAGGGCTTATTTTACTAATTTTACTACGGACCATCTACGTGCATTGTGCGGCTTATCCCAATTCAAGCAATGGCATATGTAATGATTATAAAAAATGTAAATATTCAAATTGCTCATCCCAAATAAGATCAATATTTTTCATTGTTTGGTAAATTAAAAAAAAAATTGTAAAATTACCTTGGGATAAGTTGGCATAGTAGGCTGACGGGCGAGACAAAATCACGAATATGATTAATTGGCAAGATTCCGGCCAAGACGAGCTCCTCTTTTGACGTAACCTGCGACGGAAATACCAAACCCGGGCAATCACATAATAATAACTCTCTACGAAACCACGTTTTTAAATGAAATTGGCCACTTTATGGGTATTTTTAAAATAAACCAAGGACAAACTTATTATTGCGCTCCAGATTAATCTACGTAAACGTATTTTTATTTACAGGGGGTCTGGTTATAACATACGATCTAGATTGTCGAACGATGCTTTTTCGGCCGGGAATTCGATCGGGTCACCAGTACTAGACTAAGGCACAATTTTGAGATGTAAAAAAATTCTATCAAAATATTATGATGGATTAAAAAAGTGAATTTAAAATAGATCGAACCAAATAAAAAAAATGAAAATTTTCAACCCAAACAAAAATATTTGAAAATTCGTTTGAATATCAAAAGCGACCCAAATGATACTAAGACCTCGTTTGTACGTTTGTAATTTTAAATATTTTTTTCTAAAAATCATGCTTTTGATTTGACCTTAGTCTCAAAACGACCATAAGGCCTTAGTGCAAAAAAAATCATAAGACCTTATAGCAGTCCTTTTTCCAGACCTTATATCAACCGACCCCGTACTTGCAAGAAAACACGAGCCCGTTTTTTTTGTAAAAATACGTTTTAAACAAGAGAAGCGCACAATTTTAATTTCTAAAATAAGTTATTATGACGTCACGTACGAACCAAAAAAGAAAAAAAAGGAGTCTAATTGTGACGTGGTTTAATCGTTCCTGTCATCTCCACAGAAAAGCGTCTGAAAGTGCTTTGTTTTGCCGGGTGTCGCCGAAACGGACACTTTTTTGTCTTGAATTAGAACATTGATGCAACTCGACTTGCCAACATTTGGATAGCCAATCATACCGACCGTGATGTGATCCGGATTAAAACGCACTTTATCTTTTCTCTTTTCCCGTACCAAAAGTTTGAATTGTTCTTTGTCATAAATATCCCACTTATTCTCTGGTAGCGTCACAACTAAAAAATGTAGGTTACATAAAAATACATATGTAACATACATGTAAAATACGTTACATGTAAAATACATAACACGTAAAATACATAACATGTAAAATACGTAGCATGTAAAATAGATAACATGTAAAATACATAACATGTAAAATACATAACATGTAAAATACATATGAATTATTTGGACTTAATTGATTGCATATATTTTAAAAAACGTCAAAATATCTTATTCACCAGAATAGGCACGATTTTTTCTAGGATAAAATGTGTTTTATAGTTTTTAAGCTTATTAGAATACAAAATTTGAGAAAGCGAGAAGTACGTTATTTTACCCCATACTGTACTACTGCTTTACCTTTAGTTTCCTCCTCTCCTTGCTTTTCATTTGTATCTGTTTCGTCCTCGTCTTCACTCTCGTCTTCCACTTCCTTATTTTCCGCATTTTCCTCATTTTCGGCCTCTTCATCAATTTTTTCTTGCTCCTCGACGGCCGAAAAGAAAACGAAGTCAATTCCACATTGTTCAAAATATTCGGCCCATTGTTTCCGTTGAGCTTCAGAAACTAAATCGGCTTTGTTCACCAGCAGCAGATTGCTCTTGCGATCCGGTTCTGGGCCTTGACGCGCCCCAACCTCAGTGACGTATTTTTCTACATCAGCGCATCGATACAATAGCGGACGCCGCGCATCAACCAATTGAACAACAAGATCTGAATTACAACACTTTCATTTTTTCTATATATATTGGTACATGGCACCCCCTTGAGACTTTCTCTTCCAACTTGCGAAAAATATGGCTTTTTTCAAAAAGTACCGGCAATTTCGAAAATCTGATTTCAGATTCCGATTCTACACTGCTTTCGAGAAAATTTTGTAATTAATTAAAAATTTGTAAATGCTCATATGTTTTTCGTTGTAACGAAAAAATGCAAAAAAAAATCCTACCAATTTAATTTATTAAAAATATAAATATTCACACCCTACACAAATGTAAAAATTTAACTATCTAGTTAACTAACTCTAGTTTTTTTTTCATTTTAATTCATTTTTTTAGTAAACAAGTTATTTAATGGAAAATTTTGGTTCATAAAATGCATTTGAAAGGGAAATATGAATAGTGCCGCATCTAATATTCCCATTGGATAATGAATCATTCGGAATGATCTTACAAATTTTGAAGGTCAAATACGTGTGGGTAGGAAACCCGTATTAGTTTTCATCTTTTGGAAAACTTATCATCGCCTTTTCCTCTACCAAGACGGGAAAGTACTACGTAATAATAACATGCTGAGGAATAATCAGCAACCGTACCTGATCTCTCAATTACACGCCACAATTGTCGCCAAAATTCTATATTTTTTTCAAATGGCGTGTAAACCGAGCCACTTGACTCCTCAACCACGGCAAGCTCTCTCCTCCAGCTCAAAAATGCGTCTTTTTCGCCGCGGTCAAGTTCATCTTTGGTCGCGTTTCTTCATATTCATCAAACTTGCAAATTAGGGCTGGTGCAGGACGTTGACCTAGTCGGGTTCAGAATGAAGTATTAAAAATGGCTCTATAGAGTAAAGTGGGGGAGGCATAAATTTACTTTTCAAATGGTATTAAAATGTTCATAAAATGTATTTACTCCAACTACCGCCAATTTGCATATAAAATTAGCGGTATTTACTACCGCCAGTTTGAAAATGAAACTACCGCCAGTTTTGACCAAAATCAGGGAAAATTGGCGCTACTACCGTCAGTTTACCCGCCTCCTTCTTCCAATAAGGACGCGTTTTATTAAAAAAATGACCCCAAAAGAGTCGAAAAATGGACGTTATTGCAATTCACCCCAATACGGACGCTATTTTCGAGAATAAAAAACGTCCGTATGGGAAGTAAGGACTGTAGTAGAGCAAATGACAGGCATCGCGACCAATTCCTATAAAAATTAAAACTTGAAGGGTGGGTCCTGCACTGCAACTAATTTGCCAAATTGTTGATTATGAAAAAACGCCACCTTTCGTCGTTTCGCTCGTCCAAATCGGTCGCCTTGGAATGAGGATATCTTGCGGTAGCTCCGACATTTGTCTGATTGTTTCGGTGAAGTCTTTGCGCTCCGGAGTTATAATTTTCAGCTGATGATGCTCGGGATGTTCGACATCAAATTCTTTATTGGCGAGTTGAACCGTGGCCAGAAAGTCGGAGACGTGGTCGGGTGTGGTCGAGCTTTGAGTTAAATCAACGGTGTGGGCCTCTTTTTTATGGACTTCTGATGTGTGAATGTGAGTGATATTATCTGAAACCACACGACGGTGCCCCATCGAATTTTTCAGGCGCGCGCTCTCATAATGGATTACAAAACGAAGACTTATTTCTAATAAGACAGCCTGATTTGGGCAAATATAGAAAAAGGGCAGTACAGGCGGGGTTGGTTATCAGGTCAAGGTCAAAAAAACTGACTTGACCTTAAATGCATTTGTGAAAACTGACTTGACCTTATAACCAACCCAATTTTTTTTTTACATTTTTGCTGATTTTTTCCCAAAAAAATATGAAGACCTCAGGGGGGAGGTCTTCACCCAAAAAAAAAACTGAAAAAAGACATGATTTATCTTGAAAAAAACTGACTTGGCCTTAGTGCAAAAAAACTGACTTGACCTTATAACGGCACAAATGGCTGACCTTATAACCAACCCCGCCTTTACTCCTTTAAAAGTGTACGATACGCAAAATAAGGACTTTTTTGAACCAGTAAGCGCGTAGGTAGCACATCCAAATGAGTTGAAAGTAGATGAAGAAGAAATACCTTGACCTCTTGAAGGTCAATATTATAAGCGCATACCAGAGCTTAACTCTTCAGCTTTCTTTTGCACCTACTTTCCGCTCATTTGGATGTGGCACCTACGCGCTTACTGCTTCAAAAAGTAGTTCTTTTGCGTAGGTTCGCGATATGCCCACTTCTTTCATATCTACCATTAGAAGTTGGTGAGTTCGAACTTACCGGCTAGTAATACTAAACTAGTATGCTATTATCTTACTACTCAATCTATCCAGATCTGTCAAGTTTTTTTTGTTAAGATCAGGCGTGCCAACAGTTAAAGAATTGTAGTATATAGTCCTTGCGCCCACAACGCAACGCAATCACTTCCCCAAAAAGCGCTGCGTTCTGGGCGCACCGATCACCGAATGCATTACAGGGTTTTGAAACCAAAAAAGGGGGCTAGATAATGGGGGCTATAATGTTTTCAATCACTTTTTTTTTAACAAAATCATTTTGTATTGAATAAATTATATTCGGCTCTGAAATATATGAAGAGAAATGTGTTGTGTGTTAACCCCCAACCGAAAATAGTTAGCGGTAGCCCAACCAAAAACAGGGACGTTTGTCCCTGTTTTGTATTTTCACTTCTGAGAGTCTTCTCTGATCGTGGATAATTTGCACGATAAGGAATTCGATGGTCCTAAATCGAATGGACACACTTTCGAAAGGTCTCCGACCACCCTTGGACACTTTTTGCCCGATTTAACCACAAAAAGACAAATTTCATTTAGCTAATTTACCGGTTAATTGCCAGTTAACCGGAATGGCTAAATGGTTAACTTTTTTTTCGATTTATCAGAATTTTACTACATACCACATTTAGAAAAAAAATGTTTGAAAAAAAGGAATTTTTAATGCATTTATTGCAAAAAACCTGTTTTTGGCCGTTTACCAAGTTCAATAAATCATTAATTACTTGTGATTAAAAAAAAATATCATTTATTTTTTCTGTGTTCTACGGGTTCACAATTGCTTTTTCTATGTTGGATTTCACTGTCAATTAATTTAATAAAACCAAACAACAACAAAAATACGTGTATTTCTGGTGTAGGGACGAACGTCCCTGTTTTTTGGTTGGGGGTTAAACAAAAAATAGATCAAAACCTGTTGCGTTGTGGGCGCACCAACCTATAGGCCAAAAACCGTTGCGTTGTGGGCGCAAGAACTGTATACGATACGTACAGTTACTGTACTAAGTACAGTGTACTTAGTAGTACAGTGACCTAGTTATATCTTGTCTGTAACCTTACGCTGAAGAGCATTACCAAGACCACCCCCTGGGCGTCCATGAGATCGTTTGCCTCCACCCATTCTTAAATCTTCGTCAAATAAGTTTGTTTTTAAACTTGAATAGTTTCTCTACAATTGTTTATAATAATGAAATCTAATAATTATTTCTCTCCTAAAAATAATAAATTTAATTCATTTAATGTTTTGCCTTGACCTCATTGTATCCTGTGATTGGTCGAAAGTGAGCGGTTTTTGGTTTCAATTTGCCATTTGGCCAATCAAGTAAACGGAATATTTCAATCGGGAGAAATTAATCATAACATTACATTTAGAAGGATTTTTTTTTTTGAACGGAAATTACTGACGGACGAAAATGAGAGAAGTTGAATTGCACCCAAGTTCAGGGGTCGAAAAACGGAAACACAAAACGACCATATGAATCATAGATTTTACTAGAAATTTGATAAAGAAAGAAAATTTAGGAAAAATATTTTTAAAACTATCATTAACATGTTACATGTAACATGTAAAATTTACTTTGTAAATGGTACATGTTATAAATTATGTGACTGTAATGCAGTCAGGGGTCCCTCAATGTGCATATGACCCGCAGCATCTCTCTCGATGTGCGTTTTTCACGAAAAATCGGGAATCGAAAATGAAAATCCAGAGACTAACTGAGCCAAGTGACTGTATAATATACAGTGTATATTTAAATTTAATTTGTATATAATTATTAAAAAATAATTATACCGTGTGTGTCAGGTCCCGGTATGTCGTACAATATGAAACAAACATAATATAGGTTTTGTACCATTTTTAGCGTTTAGTAGTTTTTTATTTTAACCTTAAGACCTTCGAAAATGACTTGAGTCACCCTAGTGTGATAATATACGGTGGATCAGTAGTGAATGTCCCCGGTATGAAAATGACGTTACTACAATGTACTAAATACCATTTTAATTTTGGCAATTTTGGATAAAATTATAAAAAATTTCTTGAAAAGTCTATGCATCATTTCCGCATTTCGAAGCCTTCCTAAAGTGATGTTAAATCAGATCAAAGTTTGGATGTTCGTCTTGGATGTCTCACAAGATGTGATGGATCAGCAATGTTAATTTCTCAACATGGGCAACGGTGATTTTTTTAAATGAAATTTTGTTAAATATAAAAACTTCAATAAAAATCAAAAGTAGTCATTTATTTCAAGTATACGGGAAATATAAGGTCTTATTTTTTTAGAATCATGTCTTTTTGCACCTGTATTAAAATGATATAATACTTTCTAACTTTATCAAATACTACACGGGGATCTGGTCATAAGGTCTGGCATTTGGGCCGTTAGAAGGTCAAGTCAATTTTATTTCAACATAAATCATATGTTTTTACATTACTTTGGGGAACCTCCAATTTTTTTTCAAATAGATTTAAGGTCAAGTCATTTTTTGAGTATGACCTTATAACTAGACCCCCTTGTATACAATGCGTGTAGCTTATGAAATGTTTCACGTACGCATATCTTCACTGTTTACACAGTTCGGTGGTGGTTGGCGTACATGGACCAGTTGAAGCGAAAGAACGCGACCAAGACCCGACGAAAATTGCCATTAATGTTACACTGCATCCACCCTCAAGTCAACAAGTCGGCCCCGTTCACCGTCAAATTGAAGAAACCATACGTGGTCTAATTTTGAACTTAGTTGTTAAAGTCAGGAATGAGATTTTTTTCGATTTAACTTTCTACAGTCTTTAGTCCCGCTTTGGGCGCTTTTTGTTTATGAAAAGTTGATAATTTGTAAACAAGATATTTAAAGTATCCGAGTTTAAGCCTAAGAAACAAGGACACGTTGCGCGTCGTTAACTGACAGCATATTTTGTATGAAAACCCGCCCGTTTTCATACAATATTTCATATTCCCACAAATATGTGGGCTTAACCTTATAACCAAACCCCTTTATTCGCTTTTGCTGGGAAATTTCTGAGCCAACCGTTTTCGCCCAAAACCTGACCGCCAAGGGCGCACCCGGTTCTTATAAAACTACTACAGTCCCGGCTTTCAAATTGTGCACCCTCAAATTCTGTACGACTGCCAAATTGTGCACTTTTTCAGGAAAATTTCAGGAAAAATCATTTAAATTAGTACTGTATGTTTCATAGTATTTCCTGCTATTATTTCTCTCTAGATTTTGCGTTAACACATTTTGATCGTTATCGGTATATTTTCTTATTCCTGATGAAAGACGCAAATCCACGGTGTCAAGTTCAAATAATTCTCCAACCGTTAGAAATGAATTACTGTATTACGCCCTTAATCAATTGTGCGATATTGGCGCTGCTTGATGCGGGGGTTAAAATGAAACAAGTTAGTGCTGCGGGTGTCGTGGCGCTTTGCGCGAAATCGACCGGTGATGAGGAAATGGCAACTGATGAATTTGAGATTATTGAAAGTCCGACAATGGAAGATTTACAGGCGGTGCAGTTATAAACCCTAATAAAAATTATGTTTTTGGAATATTATAAAATAACTGTATGTAAATCATCTTGACAGATTTTGGCTAAATTAGTTATCATGACGGGCTTATTTTAACCTTGTTACTGTATTATGCATTAAAATTACTCATACAGTATGAGGAATGTTAAGGCATAATACAGTAATAAGGTTAAAATAAGCCCGTCATGAGTCATACTGTATGAATAAAGCCTTCTTTTCTATTTAGTTCTTCTACATTAGCTCTCTACCACTATCATGCGCATCGAAATCTGAGTAAACTAAAAATGAAGATGGACCATATTTATTTTTAGTTTTCTCCGATTTCGATGCACATGATAGTGATAGTGAGTTAGTGTGAAAGAAGTAAATAAAGACTTTATTCTCATATTACTCTCATATATGGACGCATTATTCAGCGGTTCATATAGTATACCATTTTGATATAAATTTGTCCCAAATTAACCCTATTAGGGGCGCTAATCCCATTACGGCCACTTTTTTCGAGAACCGAAAACAGCCGTAATTGGAGTAAGGACTGTATCTCGACAGATTTAATAACCCAGGTGATAGAAGTATAAACCACACCCGTTACTAGAGCGCCATTGCAACGTTACATGCGGTTTTCAATAAAAATGGAAAATTACTGGCGGTGCAATCCGATGGGAACTTTGAAGGGAATTTGGTCAGTGCGCTTCATAAAGCGGCTAATGCGTCTAGACCAATGTTTGACGTTTTTGAAAATGCAGCAAAGAAACGACTGTTAACGGAAGAATTGTCGATATAAATGTGCCCTATATATTACTGCCCTCTTTTAACAAATAAATCGACAATTGTTAATCAAATTGGTGTAGTCATTATGTTACAGTACATGTGTTGCTTATGGTCCCTATTAAAAATTTTGTTGTCGAGCAAACGGTTCTTTAATTATTTTTGGCCTGCATGGCCCATTTAATTAAAAAAACAGTTTTCCAAGTTACAGAACTAGAAAGGTAAGTAAGAAAATTTGGAAAAATAAAATTCTCAAAATGTCTGTAGGAAGCTCTAGAATTTTTTGAGTGTTTTTTTTCTTCGGTCTTTCAAAAAATTCTAGAGTTCGCTACAGACATTTTGAGAATTTTACTTTTCCATATTTTCTTACTAACTTTTCAATTTCTATAATTTGGCAAAATTGATTTTAAACTAATGACCTCAAATAATTAAAGGACCGTTTTAGCGAAAACAAATTTCTTGGGGGACCAATAGCACCAAAACAGATATAATGAGTACCTAGACTATGCGGTAGACTATGCGTTGGTTATAACTTATACCGAATGGGCCATAAGTAGGTATGGCCGATATGGTAGCTTTAGGTAAGTTTGTGTATTTTATTGGCTACGTTTTGTTGCTTGTCATTTAAATTAGTATTATACTCCTGAACTTAGGAGATTCAAGATTATATGTGGTGTCTACCTTTTGCGTCCTTTTCTTGCTTCTTTATATATTTTTCCGCATTATGCAGTTTAGTTAAAAAAATATAAAGTCACTATAAGCTACACAGTTCGGTTACGATTTTTGCACGCAGTATCGTCCTTGCAATTGCATATTTTCGAATCTTCAGTTAACAGTGTAAGGGCGAGAAGGGTTGAGAATCGTACGAATGTTTTTCAAAAATACTCTCTGTTACTGCTTGTTTTGTCAAAAAAGTACAGTCTTTACTCCCATTACGGCCGTTTTCGGTTCTCGAAAAAAGTTATGGGGTAAACGGCCGTTTTTTGAGGAAAAAAGTGGCCGTTAGGGAATAAACGGCCGTTTTTGGAGGGATAAAGCGGCCTTTATGGGATAAACGGCCGTTATGGAAGCGCCCCTTATGGAATCAAGGACTGTATCTGATTTTCAACCCTGCGGCTGAGCCCAATCTTGTTTCTGCAAAAAATGTTTTTCATGAGTGAGCTGATTCCCCATTATCGTTGGAAAATCCGAACTGTTTTCCAGTTTAGATGTTCGACCTTGCACACACCCACATAATGCTCGTCCAAGTTTATTGAAGTGTTTGAAGGTTAGCTTTATACAATCAACAAGTCTTTTAAATACAACTGGAAAGGTTTCGTTATCAAATTTAAACAGTTTTTTTATTATCATATAGCTTTTCAATGAGCCTCCGATAAATGAGTAAGGACTGTATCATACAGTCTGTATGTGTTATTTTTCCCACAATGGGTTATTAGAACGTGAAAGTTCCACGGGTAGAAATCTCATGAAAAACTTGTTGTGCTTTGGGGTACATAAATTTGCTTTTTAATTACAGTCCTGAATTCCATAACGGCCGTTTTCGGTTCTCGAAAAAAGCGGCCGTTATGGGGTAAACGGCCGTTTTTTTGAGGAAAAAAGCGGCCGTTATGGGATAAACGGCCGTTATGGAAGCGCCCCTTATGGAATCAAGGACTGTAGTAGTCTATTCGTTTTCAATTATTTCCAACGTTTTTTTTTAAATTCAGATTTCAAAGGAAAATGGGAAACTTCTTAGGAAAATTTTCGTGACTGTTATCGGGAATGATGCTTTTGGCATCAAGTTAGAGGATTCGTTTTTATCATTCTTTATGTCTCGCCAAATTATATCTAAAACCAGCCGATAATATTTAACCCCAGAAATAATCCAGCTGCTCCACCCAGATCAGATAATAACGAAGACAATGGATAAGTTCCGGTTTCCTTTTCAATAACATTTGTAACTTCTATTTATGAGGCCATTGCAAATTATTTACTGCGATTCCACAGATGAAAGTTTTAAACCGAAACTAAATTGAAATGAAATACGACAGGATCAGACCCTCAATATTTTTTTTAATCCATAGATACAGTCCTTACTCATTTATTGGACGCTCATTTATTGGACGATTGCTCCTTTTTCGGACGCTTTTTCGGCCAAAATGGGGACATTCTAATAGAAAAATGGACTTTTTTGTGACGATACTCCTTTTTCGGACACTATTTCCGAGAACCGAAAACATCCAATGAATGAGTAAGGACTGTACATCTTGCAGGGTGAGGTAATATAGATGCTAAGCCGTTTTTGCTGACTTATATTCGCTCAGCGCACTCCCGAACCAAAACGGCATAGCATCTATATTACCTCACCCTGTATATCTAGCTTATTCTGATGACGTTAAGTATAAGAAGTGGTGTACTAATTTTGTCTCTCGTTTTTTGAAATAGTTATAGCGAAATATCGTAACGAATCCGAATGTAATTTTTGTGGCATTTGCCACATCCTTTTAAATTTACCCCTACATGCCAAATTTCAGACTCCTGCGACAATTTTCCATTTTAGTTTGCTGACGCTAGACACCTTGGAATGGCCACTTCACTCAAAAATTTTGCGTTTAATGACGTTCCCTGCAAATTGAACAATAGCTGAAATAGGGATGTAAAACTTTGTATAGCATCGTACACAATATGATTTAGTCTTGGGTTGTAATTATGCCTATTGTTCTCCAAAGGAATTACTTTTACACCCCAGACTGACACTCGATCATCATGCACGCCGATTTTAACTGCATAACGCAAAACCTTTTGATGNGGGCAAAGGGTTTCATTTGACCAATCAAAAGTACGAACGATCCGAGAAACACATTGACTATGCTGCTGAAAGTTGCAAGGACTTATTTGGTTTCGTTATATTTTAGATGTGTTTTAAACGTCCGCGTAAGTGTCCGCTTATTCTTGTGGTCACTTCGTAAAATGTGTCTAGCGGACTCTCGGATAGTTACAGGCGCCTGTAATGAATAACAGCTAAGAAAATGAATAACAAGCGGACAGTTCACACCGTCTCCGACCAAATATTCTTGTTTATTTTAAGATTTTCAAAGACTTGAGAAACCAATGACTACAGTACGATTTAAGGGCTCCAGACTCCAGCATGCCAACTATTAATTCTTGCGCTTTGGAGAGATATCCGGGATAACATTTACATTCCTCACAAAGTCGCTGTAGTAAATATGTATAGATGCAAATACTTTCATTATAAGTTGGGTCATTAAGACAATCTGTGAAAGGTAGTCCTAGAATATGGTAATCAGTTGTTAAAAACTAATTTTGGGCAAAGTTAAATCTCACAAAACCATTATTTTTTCATTTTCGTGCGAAAAACTCAAATTTTATAAACTATAAATTATAAATTTAGAGCTAGCCAACTTCACAGAGGGTGTAGACTACACCGTGTAATAAAAGCTTTTTTATTCTGTAAAATAGGGGGAAATGGACTATAATATCTAGCTTTTTTCGGAGATATTTTTCGCAAAAAAGTGTTCGTATTTGAAGTAAAGAATTTGACTTACCTAGATATGTCCGTTTTATGTGCTGCAATGCAAGAATAGGGGTCGATGCAGGGTTAAGTAAAACTGAGTGTCTCTGCTCTATCAGACCACCAGCAACAGAATAAAAGAGTATCATTCCATCATTGAAATCTGCATTCCAACCTCGAACCCCGTCAGTAATGTTAAAAGCAAAAGCGAAAACCATACTAAAAGTTCAATTGTGCCTAAAATTAAACGCTCTACCCGGGGTGGACCTCAACAAAGTTTCCTTGAAAGCTCTGCGGTCCAAGAAAATAAAATCATAATAATTCAGTTTTGTGGGAAAAAGCGGGAACATTTTATGTACAAACATGAATACTTTTCTGTATTTCTGTTTAAATTGATGGTTAAATACCTATCTCTTGCGTCAAACTGAGATTTCGTCTTTCGCGGATCAAATTGAAGGCATTGGCCGTATAAGGTTCCAACAAAGCGCCAATCTCGCATACAGTGACGACTAGCAAAACTGCAACTTTTGGTAGTGTGATAAAATTGTGCTTTACGGCTCTGAATACATCATGCATGTAAGTTTCTCGATAGAAAATCCGAATAAAAAACGTCCGGAATTCATGTGACTCTCATATTATGAAAAGTTTCTACAGAAACTTATCCACTATCCTCAGTATTTGAAACGGCATGCGAGTTTTCTGTATAAGTTGTGTAAGATTCATCTCATTCAGTGTTTTCCAAGTCGCATTTGAGTAATCAAACCCTTGTTTCATTGTTCCATATAAAGCGTTCAGCCATGCTGGATCCAACCCGGAGAAATACTTTCTGACTGATATTAATGTTAACAGTTAACAGTAATGTTACCACTTGTACTTAATACCTTTTGAAAGTGAGTGCATTGTATCTGTGCACGAATTCAAAATTTTAAATACAATCCTTGTGCTCATATGTTTACAGCACATGTATGATACCTGCGAGGGTTGAAAAAATTACCACTATTCGAATGTTACTTTAAGCAGCGTTACTTTAAGCAAGTAGGTGGTGTACACGCATTTAAAGCATAATGATTATATAATTTAAATAAATATTAACAAAAAAATTATATTGAATATATGCAACCATGCTCGTTTTTGTTGATTTTTACTTGAAAATATTACTAAATTTTGAATCCAAGTCAGGACAAATTGTAATTTGGGGAAAGTCTGGCTGTCGCTCAACAAAAGAACTGACCGTGACAATTGAGTCATATTGGGTGAAATTTTCAATGTTTGTGAAAACAGTTGACAGTGTAAAAACTAATCTAGGCTAGGGTTTTAAAGTTTCTTATGTTTGAAATATTTGTAAAAAAACAAATTAAATGTCGGTGTTATACATCCATACATCTCTTAAATGGTAACCACGGACGGACCTCGACTAACGAGAAAAGTTACAATTTAAGGTTAAAAAATCGTAGGCCCGACGTTGGGTTTTTGTGTTATGAACGGTTGCGTTATGACCGTTGAAAAAATACTCTCATTGACAAAAAAAGTACAGAATTAAATGACAAAATGATTTTTCGCTGAAACCTTGTGTTTCCCTAATTCGATGTCGTAGATCACGTTTTTTTTTGTTGAAAGTTTTTGTCATGTTCCTAATTCTGTACAAAGCCATTATTGTTGCTACTTTTCAAGTCGCGAAACAACGCGATTGACGAGTAAATTTACAATTTTAGTTTCAATTTACAAGTTAATAATTTTTCCGGTATTTCGTTCTAACCCTAAGCCAAGTACCCAAAACAAGTTCCACGTCAGTCGATTGATTAGTCTTTGTCGACAGTGTGTATTCGCACATATGTTCATTTTTGTTCTATTATTTTTGTTCAAATTTTTGTATGTATCTGTCAGATTTTTTTTATCTCTCTTATTCTCTCTATGAGAATTTCAGAATAAACGGTCAAAATATTTTTGAAAATGTAACCGGTTTAAGCATAATTTGGATTAGGAATATAAAAGCGGGTGCGTAATAAGGGTCATCCCAATAAGACTACGAAATACGGGTTGTTTTTAAGAAAACAGTTCATGGGCCAGTTTCGAACTTGAAAAAAAAATCGTCGCAGAATTGGAGATGGAAAGTTAAAAATTGTATAAAAGATCGACAATCGTCAAAGCGACCCATAAATAGCAGACTTAAATTTTCTCTGATAGTCTGAAGGATATGGCTACCAAATAAACGCAAAAATATGAAGTCAGAGACCACAGATAAATAGTAAAATAAAGATCCATGAAAATATGGTTCAGGATGTAAAAACAGGTGAGCGTGCTTAATAAGGGTTGGTTTTGCAAAAACAATTCACCGACCTTAATTACGCACTCTGAACACAAACTACTAATATTATGTCAAACCTCTGTCTCAAAACTATGTCTGTGAATTTATTAGTTGTCATATTATCAAAACTATAGCGTTAAATTAAAAATGGTTTATCGTATTCAAATTTTATGTATAATAGTTGATGCTTTATTTATCTAAATTTCTTTATATTTAAATCGTCTTACAACATGGTTCTAATTAAACCGATTTCATTGAACAAAAACAAACCTTGAATGGATAATAGTTCATACGGTCGATACGATTCGCTGGTGGAGAATGCACTTCCCAAAGATGGATTAACTCCCAAGGGCATCTTGCACCACAGTAGGACAACGCTCTTTATGTTTCCCATAGTATTTAGTACATGGGTAGTCAACGCCATGTTAACCGTTGTTTACCGCCCTTGCCCAAAATGGGCAAATGACACTGTAGTATTTGAACGAAAATAGGTAGGTCCGATTCTATTTGAGCATAGTAACAATTCGGCTAATGCGGTAACACCAAATGAAAAAAAATGTTTTGATGAAAAACAATTCTTAATAGGACCAACCGAGCCAAGTCAGATATAAGTTAAGATTTATTTCGTAATTTGAAAGACGATGCACTACCTGTTATTTTTTTGTAACAGTTTAGCTGTAGGAAATAATAATTTACTTAAAATCAATAAGTTTAGTTCTATTGAAAAAAATGTATTTTTTATTAGATTTTCTGTCTCGGGTCGTCGCGCATATTTCGCGCCTTCGAATTTTCCGTTTAGACCCCGTGTCGTCGTGCGCGATTTTCGGTCCGAATTTTCCCTTAAGACCCTGGGCGG
>SCLG01000050.1:382461-397465 GCA_004367875.1 Oikopleura albicans
TTTTTTATTAGATTTTCTGTCTCGGGTCGTCGCGCATATTTCGCGCCTTCGAATTTTCCGTTTAGACCCCGTGTCGTCGTGCGCGATTTTCGGTCCGAATTTTCCCTTAAGACCCTGGGCGGTCCAGGCTGGGCCGTCGTGCGCGATTTATCTCCATGTCACGCCCTTACGACCCGCGGGGTCGATAGGTAGGACACCCCCAAAATGGGCAAGACCGGTAAGTATCAGGTAAAGACTTTGCGGTAAAGGTCTGTGAAGACGCGGTAAAGCGCGGTATATGATTATTCGTTAGTATTTATTTCATCTTTTCGTTGAAAAAAATAGGTCCTATTGATTAAATAGCGTGTTCTTAGATATTTACTCAGTAGCTCGTAGAAGTTAATCTCGTGATTTTGTTCGCACAATAGGTAAATATATATATATTTCCGTAAAAAAATAAAAGTTTTAAGAAAGGTCTAAATCAGACGGGTCTGATTGTTTTTTTTTTGGTTTTCTATGCGTCGAATCACCTTTACCAGTCACACATGTCCGAGTCTTTTCATTAAAACTAACATGTTTAATGAATGCTTATTGACGTATCGCAATTAACTTTAACAATCAAACAATGTACTGACATGGTAATGAAAAAGAAAAAGGTTTTTCACACTTGCCAGTACGGGTCAACCTTGCTTCAATTCCAGATTAAATTGTAGCCTAAAAACGTGTTTACTAGATTCAAATTTGATTGTAGAAAAAGACGAGTTGAATATATTCTACATAGGTTGCCAATTGGTTAATACCACTTCCTTGTTCAGTTAGCTGTTAACTGTTAGATTTTTCTTCCAGCTCAATCCACGCGGTGTCCCAATCCATTGACAAGCATTAGCAGCTATATACTTTTGTGTGGTTTGGGAAACCACGTGGATTAAGCTGGAAGAGAGATTATGCACAAGGATTTGTAATAAAGATATTAAACGTTAAAGATAAATTATGTCAACATTAACTATGACCAGGTCGTGTTTAGTAGAACTAGGTCAACACTAAAAAATATGTCATTTAAAATACAATCCCGAATCTTTTATGGCCCATAAGATATGGGCCACCATGCGGACGCCAAAATATCAGTTAATAATTATTTCTGACCGTGAACAGTACATAGTGTATATGCCCTTATGAACCCTTTTTTACAAAGAAAGGCAAAAATTGTCGACTGAGATTGCTCTGACCAACACGGACACCAATAAGGTGGTAACAAGGACATTGACTAGCACCTTATTGGTGTCCGTGGTAGTCACAGCAATAGACAATAGACAATCATTGCATTTCTTTGCACCACAACAGTTCACTTTGTTAACTAATGATAGCCTTAAGAGTCTTAAGTTAAGACTGAATTTTTTTGTAAACAACAAATGAAAGCATTTCACTGTTTTTCATTGTATTTTGATGTATTTCAATGTCCCAATCTGCTACTACTTGGTAGAACAAGGTCAACTTTTATGAAACTGAGCACAAAGTTTTTTTATTTGGCTCTGATCCTATTGTTTGTAGTATATGCAGAATTAAAATACTTTCGTTAATGTATACTGTGATACGGTCCAACAATAAATCAAACAGAGCAAATTTTTACACGCAATTTTAAGCTCAAACAATACAAAACTCCCTGGCTAATTCATTGTTGGACCACACAGTAGTACAACTGTGATTATAAAGGGGACACAGTTTTTTAACACCAAAAGGATAACTCGCCACGAAACGAAAAAATAAAGCATTACAAAGTACTAAATGGCGCTGCCAGTGTGGCGAGTTGACCGGTCACCTTTTCATGATATATTTTTGATACAAAATTTTTTAACACAAATAGTTTAAACGACTAAAAATCAACTGTACAAGAATTTTTAATACGGAAAGGTGCATAAAATATAATATTTTCTCAGAGAATTCCACACGAAAAATATCAACGATGATATATCGCAGTGATTTTCAAACGCGAAAAAAATAAATAATGTTACCATTTTTTGGTAACGTTGCTTGACAGCGCGTGTGAGGGTTATGTGGCCTCTCATTGGTCCTTTTTTGAGATATTTTCTTCTTTGAGCTTTAGAATTCAGAGCATTTCATTCTTTGAGCTTCATTAAGATATCAAAAGGACCAATGATAGGCCATATAGGCCTCAGACGTGCTGTCAAGCAACGTTACCAAAAAGTGGTAACATTATTTATTTTTTTCGCCTTTGAAAATCATTGCAATACATGTGTTTTTAATAAGACCAAAACTTACATGACAAATTTGACAAAATGCAGTTATAAATTTTCTATTATTGAATGCCAAAAAAGCGTTAACAGTCATATGAAGATTGCTCAAACCTGGAAAATCTGAGCCTGAACACACGGTATATAACTAAGTTTGTTTATTTTTTGTTCAGATTAGAAGGTGAATAAATCTAACACGATCAAAATTATTACGGCATTGTAAAACGCATTCTGGCTTTATTTCAATACTACACATCTGCAAACTTTTAAAAGCGATTACACGCGATTCTTCTTGCGGTCGTTAATGCGCATAATTTATTTCAAAAAGTACATTTTTTCAAAACTGAAATATTACGATGAAATCCACATTTTTGTGTGTCTTTACAAAGTTTGTTTGTTTTGTAAGGGACGAGAATATTTAAATTTTGAATAAAGGAAACATTTTTGACCTATATTTTAAAAAGGGCTCTTAAATTTCAAGAGGTATTTCAATTTTTAGAATTTTAAACGGGCCTAAAAATGTGTTCAATTTAGGAATTTGCATATATATGCTGTGTACAGTTTGCGATTTTAAATTTAGACGTAAACCCGTAAAGTTTCTTGACAATAATATCTCAGGGAATAATTTCATGAATATTTTTTTCCGATGATGTCAAGAGATGAAAATCAACGTGTTTTAATTTAAACAAATCGGGACGACGAATAAATATCATAAATTGTGATTTTTAGAAGACGACTGAAAGGTTCATTATTTAAAACAGTGGGGATTTGATAAACATTTATAGCTTGCATAAAATTATTTTTTTTTATCAGACACAGTGCTCTTGTATTAGGTCATTATATTTAAGCAAATAGTTGCCAGCCGTTTTAATAAGATTGTTTCACAGAAAAGGTAAAGTCTGTTATGGTGTCCACATACCACCAAAAACTGCGATATACCGTATGGGGACGCTCAGACTGTGAGGGTGACGTCAAAATAGCGTTACAAACCATAGGAAAATTGATCAAAGCCTCACAGTCTGAGAGTCCCCATACGGTATGTTCACGCTTTCGTCTTATATATAAAACTTATTTTTTTGTCACAGCATACCCCGTCATACCTCTTGAAAGTAAAAAGGTGGAAAGACACAAAAGTAAAAGTAGAAATGGAATAAAGTGTGAAAAGACACAAAAAGGGCGAAAATTTATTACAATTTGACGTTATACCAAATCCGTTTTCTCATGATAAAGCAGCCCCTTATTATGGTGGGTAGTAATACTTACTTTTGCCTTCATTTTATTGAATTCGAAAGATTGTAGCCTTTTAGAAGTTACCAATATTATCCAAACTGTTAACGCGTTTTTAACTTCAATTTGCGTCAACGTAGGTTGAATCTTTCTGAATTTTCACCCTTCGTCAGGATATCCAATAAAATAGCCCGATTTACGCATACTGTAAACGCCAAATTGGCCTCGCCAATCATACATTTTTTTCAACCTACGTTGACGCAAATTGAAGTTAAAAACGCGTTATACAGTATGACGGAAATTTTCGATTTTGTAGAAACCATCCACCATTTTGACACAATTGTTTGTGTTATGGAAATTACAATTTTCAGTAAAAACTGGAAAGCAAGTCTTTTATTTCAGTCAATCTGTATGTTCTGGAACATCGACTCACACAATATCATTTCAATTTTACTACACTTTTTTTTATTTATATCAAAATTCAGTTTTACAAAATAATATATACAGAATGTTCGGATAATTATGTCATTTCCAGACCAGATTGTAATTTTGCAAAGATGCATTAAGACAATTGGAAAATAAATACAACAAATTAAATTTTACCAAAACATGGCCCGAAACAGTATAAACTACATAATAATAGCTTGTTTTATAACACAAAGTGCAAAACCATGGTTCCGATGTATAACATGCCAAACTGCTTACTTTTGTTGTTAATGGATTTTTGAGAAAAACCGCTTAATTAGCAAGGCCCATGGGTCAATTTCTGATAATATCGTATGTGTATAAATGTGTAAGGAGGAGAGAAGAAATATAAAACTAAAACTTAGAAATGTTAGATGTTCTAGAGCATTCCCGCTTGTGCCGTTATAGGGCCGAAAATTTTGATCACAACCTCCATAATTTCCGTCTACGCCCTGCGCGGTCATTGTGCACAAATTACGTAATTGAGCAAATTGTTTCTTGAAATGTAGGCCCGATAAGGCAGGTAGTGTACATATTTTTTCAATTTGTTGTCGTTAATGCATGTTAATTGTATACATAAGGTGCCCCGTTATGTTTGACTTTTTTCCCGCCCGAGCTGTTATGTTTCTCTTTTTTGAGATAATACTTTCCCGAATATATTTTTATACCGTATGAGCCATACGGCATGGCCCATACGGTATGGGCCCATACGCTATGGGGACGCTCTTACTCCGAGGGTGACATCATTATAGCGTTACAAATCATAGTAAAATTGCTCAAAGCCTCAGAGCCAGAGAGTCCCCATACGGTATGTTAGGCCCTACGCCGTTATGTTTGACTTTTTCCCGCTCGGGCCATTATGTTTCACTATTTTTCGAATTTTTTTGTGAAACATAACGGCGGACCGTGTGTATATACCATTAGATTTGGTGTACGCGTCAAAAGTAAGCAATTTTAAGCACGTTGTATATCACGTCTCAGAGTCGTCGTATTGTTCCTAAACTGTTCAAAATAAGCTTTCGTTTAGAATTCTCCATTTTCAGAAACTCCATTTATTGCAATCAAGAGTTTCTTCAAACCACAGGTTGCATAAAAGTATTTCTACACTTGACAGATGAACCACACTCGACCGTCTGAAAGCAAAATAATATTCGATAATTCATCGGGAGGTATATGGCCACATTATGCGCCACGAACAGTTCTAATACGCAGCGATAAACCCCGATAAAGACACAGTGTGACCAGAAATTGGAGTAACTGTCTTATCAGGCTTTTAACGCTTCGTTCAACTCCAAAACATGCTTTGTGATAAATTGTAATCTAGCTATGTTTAACCACAACAAATAGGGGTCGCATCATCAATTCAATCCATCTTTTTGTTTAATGAAATTGTTGACCTTAAAATAATCGGGGTTAACAGATACTATTGCGTGACACAGGCTGTCCAAACTGAATTTCAACTTCTTTGCCGTGTTCGATAGCAGTCTCGGTTTTTTTACAAATATTTACTTGTGGCCTATTTTGGGGGTGTAGATTTCGATTTTGAGGTAAATTTGTGTACGGCGGCACTCTAACCGGAAATTGACCAAAACTAGCGGTTTTATTGCCGGTAATGAAAATATCGGTGTACTAGTTCTCAGGTCAATTGAGGCCAAAGATTACGAATCTGAAACTAATTTTTCAAAATTACCAAGAATTTTCCAGTAGTTATCGGTTTTTGACCAAAAAAAACAGTCAAAATTATCAATTTTTGACAAAAAAAAAACAGTCAAAATTATCGATTTTGACCGGTTATAACTTATAAAAAATAAGGTAAGTTTGGGTCAAAGATTTCAAATCTAGCATTAGTTTGTCAAACCGATTTATAATTTACCGGTAATTTATATTAGTTCATTAAAAAATCTCGATTTTTAACCAAAACAGTGTTACATATAAAATAAATACATATAAATAAATACTGAAACTTCTTTTTTACATTATCATACGAAACCTGCAGTAACACACGGTACTGTTGCAAATATTGACAAGATAAAGTTCAGAACATATAAGGGCATTATGGGAATTTGAACGTTTATTTCCCACATCGGAATTTATTTACAATTTCTACAAAAATAATAGCATGGAATTTTAATGCTGTTATTACATTAGTGACTGTACACAATGTTCAATAATAAATAAATGTTGTTGTTTTTTTACAATAGTAACCACGACGATAAACAAAACGTTATCAGTAAGAGCATGTGTGATATTGTTTGCCTCGTTGTCGAGTTTGGCTCTTTTCGAAGAATTTTTGGATTTATGCTAAACACATCGATTGTAGTTTCATTTAGGGTTTTTGATTGGATAGTAGTTTTCACAGTTTCGTCTTCCACTGGGTTTCCTTTCTTTTTACTCGGCTTTGTGTTTTCCTTTCTCGATTTTGTTGTCGATTTTGGAGTATTTTGTTGTGTAGTTGTTGTCGCCGTACTAGTTTTAGTTGTAGAAGTTGATGTTATGGATGTTGTTGTCCTAGAAATGGTTGTCGTTGAAGTTGTGGTTGTCGAAGTTGTGGTTGTCGACGTTGTGGTTGTCGACGTTGTTGTTGTTGACGTTGTGGTAGTAGAAGTTGTGGTTGACAAAGTTGTTGCTGTGGAAGTAGTTGTCGCAGACGTTGTTGTAGACGAAGGTTGAATTGTCGTACTTCTAAATTTTGTTGTTGTGGTCGTGGTTGTTGTTGTCGTCGATGTAGTTGAACTAGTTGTTTTTACGCCCGTTGTTGATTCTTCCTGTTGAGTTGTTTCGTATGCATTCAAGATGTTCCAAAAATGATCAACAACGGATGGTTTGTTGTCTAGTTCTGAAACAGTCGTTGTTGTTGTTTGTATAGGATTCTCCGTTTCCCAATTTACTACCGACACAGTCGACATGGTCGATGGTATGTTTGGTAATGTTGTTGTTGTGGCTGTTGTTGTTGTTGGCTCTGATTCTGGTAACCAGAGGGTTGTAGTTGTTCCGACCGAAGATGTCGTTGATATTGTGGTCGTTGGAAGTGTTGTTGTTGTTGGTTCTGTCGTTAATGTTGTTGTTGTGGTCGTTGTGGTCATGGTCGTACTTGTAGTTGATGATGTTGATCGCCAATCTGGCGTAGTAACTAGTTTCGGTAGAGCATGTAGGACCCCGTCATCATCACGATTTCCGATGGGGATCATGGTGACTCCAATATTAACAAGATCGTCGTTTTCATTGACAACCGGGAAATCCTTTTTCTCGACAGAGTCCGTCTTTCCGGTATTCATATGTTTGGACCAAAGACGAAGCAACGCGTCTTCATCCATATCTTTCCAATTTATATCATTAAAGACATCCTCGGGTGCCGCTT
This sequence comes from Oikopleura albicans, assembly GCA_004367875.1. Taxonomy (NCBI): domain Eukaryota; kingdom Metazoa; phylum Chordata; class Appendicularia; order Copelata; family Oikopleuridae; genus Oikopleura; species Oikopleura albicans. The sequence continues at coordinate 389,740 of SCLG01000050.1, forward strand.
CCGGAACTGCGGTGGTAAACATAGCTTAAACAATTGGATTTATTTTTTAGAAAGAAAGTCTGCGCAATTATCATACACAAACGAAATATGTCGTTTTGTTTCGTTAATATTTCATCATTTGTAGTATAATAGGGTACCCCAAATAGGGAATCGCATCCTATGTGGCCCCGCTTCGCAGGCCAATTCTGTACCCAAATCGGGTTATAACATCCTATGTAGCACCGCTTTGCGGGCCCATCCAGTATCCCAGATAGGTAATCCCATTCTATGTTGCCTCGCTTCGCGGGCCAATTCTGTACCCAACTAGGGCCATCCCTTTCAATCGATCGCATCAAAATTGGAAACCCCTTCTTACCTTTAAGAAATATATAATCAAGTGTTGTCTGAAGCGGAATATCGGTTGTTTGAATAAATGGAATATCAGTTGTTTGAATAAGTGGTACATCCGTTGTGGCAAGTGGCAAAAGGCTTTCTTCAGTTGTGTGTAAGGCAAAAATAAAATCATCCAAGAACGAATCCGTCGTTTCTAAATTCATTTCGGGGGTGGTCTCGAACAGGGGTAGGGATGGGGTAGTAAAATTATTTTTTAAATCAATACCTTCTGTTGTTTCCATGAATAAACCAAAATAATTTGTATCAGAAGTTACCTCTGGCAGAACGTTCATACTGTTCGTCGTGTACGACAGATTTCCAGCACTCTCCGTTGTAAACATAGCATATGGGAATAAAACGCTTTCCGTTGTTTCAGGAAGGGGAAGTCCTTAAACCAGGGTTCGACAGCTCTTTGTTNAGTCCGTCTTTTCGGTATTCATATGTTTGGACCAAAGACGAAGCAACGCGTTTTCATCCATATCTTTCCAATTTATATCATTAAAGACATCCGCGGGTGCCGCTTCCGGAACTGCGGTGGTAAACATAGCTTGAACAATTGGATTTATTTTTTGAAAGCAAGTCTGCGCAATTATCATACACAAACGAACTATGTCGTTTTGTTTCGTTAATATTTCATCATTTGTAGTATAATAGGGTACCCCAAATAGGGAATTGCATCCTATGTGGCCCGCTTTGCAGGCCAACTCTGTACCCAAATCGGGTTATTGCATCCTATGTAGCCCCGCTTCGCGGGCCCATCCAGTATCCCAGATGGGTAATCCCATACTATGTTGCCTCGCTTCGCGGGCCGATTCTGTACCCAAATAGGGTATCCCTTTCAATCGATCGCATCAAAATTGGAAACCCCTTCTTACCTTTAAGAAATATATAATCAAGTGTTGTCTGAAGCGGAATATCGGTTGTTTCAATAAGTGGAATATCAGTTGTTTGAATAAGTGGTACATCCGTTGTGGCAAGTGGCAAAAGGCTTTCTTCAGTTGTGTGTAAGGCAAAAATAAAATCATCCAAGAACGAATCCGTCGTTTCTAAATTCATTTCGGGGGTGGTCTCGAACAGGGGTAGGGATGGGGTAGTAAAATTATTTTTTAAATCAATACCTTCTGTTGTTTCCATGAATAAACCAAAATAATTTGTATCAGAAGTTACCTCTGGCAGAACGTTCATACTGTCCGTCGTGTACGACAGATTTCCAGCACTCTCCGTTGTAAACATAGCATATGGGAATAAAACGCTTTCCGTTGTTTCAGGAAGGGGAAGTCCTTAAACCAGGGTTCGACAGCTCTTTGTTTGTTTAAAAAAATATTTGTGACAACAGGTTTTAAAATTTATTTGTGTTTGTACCTAATGTTCTGTCCAACTCAATTTGGGAGCAGAAATCTGTTAAACTTAAAACGATGTAAAATTGTTATACAAATTTTGGTGATTTTTGGTATAATTTTTACGAACATATACAGTCCCTACCTAAAAATCGTTACAATTTGTGGTTCCAAAATTTTTGACTTCTTACGTGATTGCGTAACGATTTTAAATCACTGGATTTTTTAACGTTAATATTTGTGTTTTCTTCATTTCGTAACGATTTTGAGCGTAACAATTTTGAGTCGGGAACTGTACAAGGTATGATACGATTTTAATTTATTCTTAAAATACGGCTTATTTTTTCATTTTTAGTTAGAAACAAAATAAAGAATAAAATTTGAGGTAAAGTTGTCAAAACGAATTTTTTAAAGATGTTTACTATAATAAATTACGCGATATTAAGGCTCAGTCTGAAAAAAATCAGACAAAAAACGGCGACGAGTTAATACAAGGTATAAAACGACAATGAGCTGTTGTCTTGACCTTATCGTAAAAACTTTTCATGTGCCGACATGTATCAGATAATTGGGCCTAAAATCTATTAATGATGAATCCTGCCTTGAGTGGTCAACATAAAATCCGGAATACCTTCGGTTGTTTCCGGTTTATTGAATGGATCTTCCGTGGTAAATAATGCCGCTGGAAAATCGGGCGGCGTTGTGACATCGATCGGCAACACATCGGCTTGGGTTGAGTACACCCAGGGAACTAAGGGTGCTGCCGTTGATAAAATGTTGTAATCCGGTGTCGTGCCAAAGTTGGGGTTGAACCAATTTTCCTAATTTTGTATGATTAAAATGTGTTTTAAATAATCCGTACATAGTTGAACATCCGAATTTTAAATATGTATCGAAACGTGTAAAGATGTGTAATGCCTTGTAAGTACGTCTAGATGGTTAAAATTATTTTCTAAAAGTGTGCCAGTTTGTATTAAAAAAAATGCTTTCAATATTTTCTAACATCAATTAATAATGAAGGACTCTAAATTAATGAAACACATTTTTTTTACTTGTACCATTTTTTATTCAACAATTAATAATTCCTCAATGATAACTATATGTTGATTATCATGCAATCATTTTTTGATCTAAAAATTAAAAAATTGCGTTAAACACGGTGTACTGGGCCCTAACTACGCCCAGCGCAGTTACTGGGCCAATTTTGAAAATACTTTCGAAAAATAACTGCCAAAGTGGTATTTACTACACCCCTGCGCCGTTATGGTATCAAAACCCATTATCGCGTCAAAACTTGTCCCCAAAATGTTGACCCGATAACGGTGCCGGTGGTGTAGTATATCTAGAATTTCACATGATGATATTGCAACTCACATACTCTACTTCGGAATAATATAACAATATTCTCAAGCGGTAAACAACAGTTAACTGATGACGCTACATAAAGATACATAAAAAAGTTTAATCAAAAAATCAGATTAAAAAAATGCAATGTAAAAGGGTTCAACGGGGAGACTTAAGCTTGTTTATCAGGAATGGGTACTGTTTTGTTCATTTCAAGAAACCGCTTCGAGCTAAAGTACATATAATTACTATTATGCGAGAGGTCGAACGGTTGTTAATCATAAATACGCTAATCATAGTGATTAGTCTGCCCGAATTTTGTAACATGAGTTTTTTAAACCACAATCATTATCCCTTACAAACCACTATCGATGCACAAAATTATTATTTTTTATTTCAGTTTGTCTTAAATATGAGCGATCAAGACGTACTTTCAATTAGCCGGCCACGAAAATAGCGAGCTAAACTGAAAGTACCGTAATCCATTAGAGATTTTTTCGTAAAATTTCCCACGTCATTTATTGCACCTTGTTGCAAATTGATACATATAATAGCCAGCCGCAAATGGACGCTAAGAATTAACGAACTCTACTAATAATGATCGAACATGGCAAATGAAAAATATGTATGACGGTAGTTATGGCTGATAATCGCAATTTTCGTATTAGGAAGAACTGATAATTTAATCTTAATTTCACAACTTCTATTACAAAAATCGAACAATTATAAAAACGTTTTATTAGTTCATTAAAAACTTTAATGTTCTGCGAATTTTCCGCCAGAAGAACGAGTCGAACGTAAAAAACGTCAAATGCAAAGAACATGATATGTTCTAATTCTGTTCTTATTCTGTTCTAATTTTGTTCTAATTCTGTTCTAATTCTGTTCTAATTCTGTTCTAATTCTGTTCTAATTATGTTCTAATTATGTTCTAATTCTGTTCTAATTCTGTTCTAATTTTGTTTTAATTCTGTTCTAATTCTGTTCTAATTATTTTCTAACTATGTTCTAATTCTGTTCTAATTCTGTTTTAATTCTGTTCTAATTCTTTTCTAATTCTGTTCTAATTCTGTTCTAATTCTGTTCTAATTCTGTTCTAATTCTGTTCTAATTATGTTCTAATTTTGTTCTAATTCTGTTCTAATTCTGTTCTAATTATTTTCTAATTATTTTCTAACTATGTTCTAATTCTGTTCTAAATCTGTTCTTATTCTGTTCTAATTCTGTTCTAATTCTGTTCTAATTCTGTTCTAATTCTGTTTTTATTCTGTTCTAATTCTGTTATAATTCTGTTCTAATTCTGTTCTAATGCTGTTCTAATTTTGTTCTAATTTTTTTCTAATTTTGTTCTAATTCTATTCTAATTTTGTTCTAATTCTGTTTTAGTTCTGTTCTAATTCTGTTCTAATTCTGTTCTAAAGATAAAAACATAACTTCAACATGTGTGATTTAGAGCCCAAACGTGATGGCTTTAACGATGCTTTAACAAGGTAAGGTACATAGTTCACACAATTCTGATTAGACATAATAATTACCAAATGGTCGATTCTTACCATTTTACAAATAATGTTCAAACCAATATTTTTAGGTAAGATTAAATCATAAATTGGTTACGTGTAAAGTGAGCAGGTTCGATTAGATACACGCAAAGTACTTGTCACTTGATTTGTAATACATTGGACAAGTTGTTCTAAATGAACGAAGTGGAACAGCGCAACACAATATCATAATATCACATTTGGGTTCTATGTAATTAATTGTAAAAAACAACTTTGTTTTAGATAAAAAAAAAAAACTATTTTAATTACCACGTTTTTTAACTATACGATAAAGTAAAAATTGTTTACTATGAGCCCAACCCAAGTATCGCCGTAATACTATTAAAGTTGATCTAAGAACGTCTTCTTTGTTTAACTTTCAAACCCATCGGTCAGAATTTTGTCCAACCGAGCATGTAAAACGCATTTTTTCTGGTGTTTTCATCTATTAAATGTAACGACAGTGAAAACAAACATAGAATAATCGATTACAAAGTCGGAAAAAAGATAAAAATAAAAATTTTATTTCCCTAATGAATATTAATTAGTCATTTATTGGAGCTAGGAAACCGAAAAAGAGGTAATTTGCAATTAATAGTTGTCACGTACATTTTTTGTCATATTTTTCCACATTTGTTTAGTAGTCAACGCCCCACTAGCGTGCAAAAATGAACCCAGTACGTCACCGGGTTAACCTTTTGTGAATTTATGTTTTTGTGGTCGACCAAAAAGTGTCCAAGGGGGTCGAAGAGCTTTCAAATGATGTATTAAAATTGTCTTCTTTCTCTGGAATATATTCAGAAAAAATTGATCTTTATGATGAAAAATAACAAGGTTGCCTAATATACGACAGGCTGTTGGCAATGTGACGAAACCTATTATCGCCGTGATACTGTCACAGTTTGAGGCTTGATAAGCAATTGAGCAAAAAGTTTGCATATGGCGAAAAGTCCAGGAGTAAACGGAATGATAAATAAATTGGAGAACATAATTATACCAGTTATCGGGTGTGGACAATGTGGTTCAAGCTGATTTCAATTAGAGTGACTGGACCGCGAGTTAGTACCATAAATTATGGTCCATGATTTATGGTGCGTAATTCATAATTATACATATTGGTTAGAAACAGTTGTCCATTTAAAACGCCTAATAGAACTAATGAACGGGTGGTTATCGGAGGTGACGGTCCTCCGGGAGATCTCACACGAAAACTGCCATAAAAGGTGATAATTTTTTATACACAGCATGTCACATGAATTCCCGGCGTTTTTCATATTTTCCAAAAAAAAGAACTTTTCGTTTAATGATATTTTTAGTCCAAAATGTTTTTGGTTCATATTTATCTCAGAAAAAATTGGACCAGAAGGTCTTTCGAGAAAAGTTATTTTAGTCAAAAAAAAAATTTTTTTTCGACAAAAAAATGTTTTGGACAAATAAAAATCTTCGACGAAAAATTCAAGACGATTCTTTATACTATTGGAACAAAACAGATATATTACGCGGTGATTTCGAACAAAAAACGCAAATTGAATAATTTGGCATCCTTGTATATTTTCCTGAAGTGCACAACCACGACCGCCAAATTGTGCACTTTTCCGAGAAAAAAATTCGTCCAAAATTGTTTTTTGTTAAAAAAATTTTTTCCACCAAAATAAGTTTTCTCGAGAGACCTTCTGGTCTGATATTTGCTGACAAAAAATGAACCAAAAACATTTTGGACTAAAAATATCATTAGACGAAAAGTTATTTTTTTAGAAAATATTAAAAACGCCGGGAATCCATGTGACATGCTGAGTATGAAAAATTATCACGATTTATGTGAGACTTCCCGGAGGTGACTGTCACCATACCAAACGGTGATGCAGTATAATAGTATATAATAGTAACAAAGGCTACATGTCATCGTTAATAGCAATAAAAAGTCCGACAAATTGATCAAAGATGGTCTGAATAGGACAACTAGTTGAATCAATTAAAAACATTTGTAATTGTTCAAATACTTCCGAGTATTGAAAAGGATTTCTTGTATGTGTTCGTCCCCGACTTTGTGAACATACCGCACACTTGGTATTTTTTAGAAGCTTATTAAATATACAAAGATTTGGACGTTTTAAAAGTCCGCATAACCGCAGACCTACATGAACTGATGTAGCCATTTGACGCCGAAAATAATAAATTTTTGTTCAATATGTCATATTAATAGCGTATTTCTTGATCTCATTTAAGTAAACAGAAATTGTTAGAATATTGTTAGAATTTTTATTTCCTACTAGGTCATCTATTTTTATAAGTTAAAAAATCCCATTCAAAGTTTAAATTAAGCTAAAAAAATCAAAACCGTTTAACGGACAATTATGGACAATTATGGTCCAATTATGGTTTTATCTTAGCGCGAGAATCAGATAAAACCAAAAAAAGAAAAACAGCAAAAAAAAATTCGTGACACCCTAAAACCTCCACAACGGTAGTTTAGATAGGGAGAGAGGAGACAAGCCAATCAAAGAGCGCCCTCGAACCTACGCGACGCACTTAATAAGGTCATCGCGCAAAAAATTACTGACTTTCTGGTCGTTATCATACACAACTACAATTATGTGAATACGTGAAATCGTAAAAATGAAAATTGTTGATCAAATTATTTTTCCATCAACATTTATATCTTTGGCAAAAATAAATTACCAAAACACTAATACATGAGGTCAACACCTAGTACAATTTTAATTCGGTGAAATCGAGTTACTGTAATTGTGTGGTTAACATATTTAATTGGCTTATTTGTTATCGGTTAATTATTTGTCCCCATTAATATGTAAAGATACGTCGAATAGTCTTTTTTTTGGACAAGACGTGGTCACTTAATTTCTGGCGGTAGCGATCAATTGTAAGTTGCTCCAATTAGAATTCAGCGTCAATGTAAAACATCATCTAATTTTTTGTTCAAATAATGAACGTGTGTTGGCAAAACATTGAAATGAATAAAATACATTTCAAAGTTTTTAATTGTAATTTTTTTCATCATAAATGTTAAATAAATAATAACCTTCGTACGGCAGGTTAAAACGTTTTCGGACTGTATCGCTTATACCGGTTGAGTTTGATGAAAATCGGCCGAGCGTTTCTAGATTTCTAGCGGGC
>SCLG01000050.1:423414-450534 GCA_004367875.1 Oikopleura albicans
GAAAAATTCTAATTGCGACTCCGACAAATAGCATTCACATTCTTTTCAAAAATGGAGTGCCATTCCTATTCCATAAATTCCAAGACATAAATGACTGCACTGTGAAAAACGTACGCTATTAACCATGATCCAAGAAAAAACATAATTGATTACGGTTTTGTTCAATTTTAATCTAAATAGCTGGCGAATATCAAGGAACAATTGGCCACAAATGTTTAATTGCCAATAAATACTTGTATAAATATTTGGCCCCGAACAAGTCAATATTTGATAATTTTTATTTCGAATTGGCGCATCCCAAAAAACCGGCTCAGATTTTAGCCGTCTTAAACGTTGGAAGGAAATAATAATGCAAAAGGACTTCCTGTTTTCGGTATCACTTTTTACCCACATTTATTTTTGGTGGTTGCACTATTTGGGCGAAACGTTTGTCATTTGAACAATCGTCGTAACGCGACAAACTGGTAAATTTTTTAAAGCCCAAAATCTACATTTTAAATAATATTGAATGCATTACAGTTCCCGCTGCCTTAAGTGCCGGTGATGGCTTGAGTTCCGCTCCTTTGAGTGCCCCTCTTTATCAAATCAAAAGAGACACTCAAGGCATAGGAGGAGACACAATGGTCCCCACTTTAATGAGGTTGTCCCGATATGGGCCTGAAGCAGGGAGCTTTAAGGGCTATGCTGTATGAAAATCTATCATAGTTTATTCAACGTTGAGTAAGCGTAGCTACGCAGAGTGCATGCAGAATAGAAAGTTGAGCAGAGATTTATACTGGAAAACGGTCACGTGGTAACTGTTTACAGTTAGGTGTGACCTAGATTGATTAGTTCCAGATTGAATGGGTTGAATAGATTAAAATCAGCTGGGTTATTTACGTTGAGTAAATAACAAATTGAAGCGGAACATTAACTCCGCTTCAGGCCATCATAGACTCCAATTTATCAATGTTTTTAATAATACATTAATCTATGAAAGTTTCCCTTTCTTTCATCTTCAATTTTTGATTTATTATTTTGATTTTCCAAGCTCTTAAAACGGACCTATTTATAAAATACTGTTTCCTAATTTCAAAACATACAACTTTATGAGCAAAAAAATGATATAAAACATTACCATACAGTTTTAACGCGAATAAAAATATTTTATTCTTTGAACTGTTTGAAATAACAGTACAAAAGGACGCATATTAAATTTTAGCTTAAAGTTTTATTACTCAAACAATCCTGGAAAATGGTATCAAAAGCAACCAAATATTCGTGGCCTTTAAACTTGATGAAAGTAAAAGTATCACTGTGTAACGATGCGTTTATTGTGTCATAAATTAGGTTCATTCAAGGACTGAAAAAGGAAAAAAAAAATCATCCCGAAACAGCTAATTTTAATAAGTTTTTTCTGCGTTCTAAATAATAGTTGAATGATTCGATCAAACAAGTACAGTCCATGCGCACACAACGTACCGCTTTAATTTCTACAAAACGTATCGTGTCGTTGTGCGCACACGGTTGCTTTGTGTGCGCATCAATCACCAAATGTATTACAGGCTATAGCCTAAGCAGACCATTGTGTTGTGTGCGCACGGACTGTACTACGTATTATCAGAAAAAACTAATATATACATCCCCTATATAATAAACGTAAATTACAATCTGTAGTAATTATACAGTAATATTTATGCCGTTTTTGTACATTTATATAAAACCGGTTATTTGATGACATTTTAATGCAAAAAACGAACGTGATAAATTATTTCAAGGACGTACAGGTAATCCGCACAAAAATATTTTAGAACGAAATAAGTATTTTTACGAGATGGGTTAGCTTGCAATAATCGTTTCAGCGCAGCACCGTCTATGCAAAACATCATACATGAAGAGACCGAATTTTTTCATAAGATAAATTTGATTATATTCACTTCTCCGAGGCCCCCTAAATACTTTACCACAAAATTTTAAGATAGTGTGTTTTTATTACAAATTCAATTTAACTTTCCATTTCACTTTTGTTCAACAATGGGTTCTTTTATTTATAGAAAAAAGTTTTTGGATGGTCTACAGAGTTGACTGATTATATAAACAAAATTACACGTTAAAGTTGTACAATGTTTAATGAAATAAACGATTATTCAATTTCAAAACAAAAAGAAAAAATATACACAAAACGACTAATTAATCTAACTTTCGTATTTTTTATTAACTTTTTTAGAATATGTTATCATACAAAATCTGTCGTCTGCAAAAATTCGTGTTTCTCGCCTTCGAAAAGCTTCTCATGCTAAAAAATGATTTCTAAAGTAATCGGATCCTATGTAGAACCGCATTGCGGGCTCAATCTGTACTCCAATCGAGTAATTGCATTCTATCTAACCCCGCTTCGCGGGCCCATTTTGTACTCAAATAGGGTAATCGCATCCTATGTATAGGGTAGTAGAATAATTGGATTCTATATTGCTCCGCTTTGCGGGCCCATTCTCTACTGAAATACGGTAATCGCATCCTATGAAGCCCCGCTTTGCGGACAAACGTGTAGCTTTTTAGATCCGTTTTTATTTGGTATGTCAAATTCACTGTCAAACATCAATTTTTCCTTATAAAAACGAGGAGAATTGATGTGAGACGCTGAGTACACTCATTTAAAAAGAGAAATGAAATTTTTCATCTTACTTTGAGCATGTATTAATGTTTTTGCAACTGTCTAAAATTCACGAAACTATCTTATAAGACATTGTTCTAGGAGCACTGATGTGAAACTAGTCCTCTACTGAAAGTCACTAATTTGAAGTTCACTGACATAATCTGAGAAAACATGTCACGTTTAAACTCATAAAATTTATTGCTGACTAATGAAAACGAAAATCAGACATGAATCCCATACCAACATCTCACGGAAAATAAAAAAAATCATTATAATGTTACATCAACGATAATGTATTACGTTGAAGCCGTGGCCGTTGGGCTTAGAACAATTGGGCACCGCAAAATTTTCTCAACAATGCTTCTTCAGAGCACATAGCTGCCATTTGTGGTTTTTCGTGGAAATTGTATTTCGGGGAATTTTGGCGAAACTTTTTTCCGCGAGACACTTTTTCCGCGAGAAACTTTTTCCGCGAGAAACTTTTTCCGCAAGAAATTTTTTTCGCGAGAAACTTTTCCCACTAGACACTTTTCCGTGAGAAACTTTTTTCCGCGAAACACATTTTCGCGAGAAACTGTTTTTACGATATGTCGTGGTGCCGAACAATCGTACTATCATTTTTGGCAAACGCTATTTTGGCATCAACGCTTCAGTCAACACATGGTACACACCTCATTATTTCCAATTTTTCAATTTTGAATCTAAAAAATTTTGTATGGCAAGTCTGACCGTAATTTATCTATTACTATTAGTTATCTCATAAGTCGCTAGTTATCTAGTGGTTTTTTCTCACCTAATTTATTTTGCGATTAACACGTAAATATGATGTTGCGCTAAACGTTAATATTTCCAGAAAGTGATCTTTTGACTTTTTGATATAATGACTTACTTTAGCATAAGCCAAGCCCACAATTGCATGGTTTATTCATAATAAATTCCTCAAAATGATTTTGTAAAAAATATCTTTTCGTCGAAAGTCGGCAGCACGGTTTGTCGGAGTTAACCAAAGTATGATTGTTATACTAGTACGATATATTAGTAGGATATTGTTTACTTTCTTGGACATTTTGATACTTAACTCCAGGGGGAAGTGCGTGTAAATAGACACGCAACGTGTTTTTTTCGTCGATTTAAGGCATATGGAGGCCCCGTAGGGCAAAACGGGTATTGGTGACCCCCCCCTCAACTTTTCGAGAAAATTCGATTGACGCTGTTTTTTTTTGCGTAGGTTGGAGATTTCAGACAGCTCTCTAGGGGGCCCTGGTGGCCCAAATCAATTTCTGAATAGTCAGATCGACGTAGTTTGACGAGCTCAACAACTTGGCTTTACCAGTTTTTTTGAATTATTGCGAATTAATGTGGATTTTTAAGTGCGTATTTATTTACACGCATTTTCCCCCTACGGGTTCCCAAAAACTCCTTCCCCTTAGGAGTTGAAGATTTTGTTTTATCACTTATACTGATATTATTTTCACCATTTTCATCAATGAGCCTGCTTGTTACACTATTATAAACAGATATAATATTATTTTTAAATAACAAGAAATACCGTATATCAATTGAATATATCCTTGGATTCCAGTGTTTGGATTTCGTCGTTGAAAGCGATCCATAACGGATTGCGATAAAAAAATTAAGTTTCAAATTTAATCTTGTTCAAGTTCTTTCAAGGTTCGTTATTAAATTAAATTACCGCCACATGAGATATATACCAAACTCCAATTCAAATTAGACTTAATTCAACAAAATTACATACGGTTCTTATTATTTTCCTAACGTACACAACAAGGATCTTTTAAAAAATAAGTGCTAAGATAAATAATATACGACCTTAACACCTGCGGCCACGTTTTAAATGTCATGCTGCGGCCCGACAGTGCCATATTCGAATTTGGCGTATCTTTTTTTATAAAATGTCCGGTTAACCGGAAATGGAGATCCGGTTTAATACTTTGATACCTCTTATTATCAAATTTTGATGATCGTTTTTTTTTGTATTCGCTTGGTTTGTTGGTGCCGACTATTTTTTCATCAAAATCCGATAATAAGAGGTGTCAAAGTATAAAACCAGATCTCCATTTCCGGTTAACCGGACATTTTATAAAAAAAAACGATACGCCAAATTCGAATTATAATCAATTATGTTTATGTATTTTTTGTGCAATAAAAAAGTGGCGTCACCTTATTGTGGCGGTTTCACTAGTGAGACGAGTAGTATAGAGCTCCTAAAGTTTAGACCCCTGAATCTTTTGCACTTGAACTTGACCTTTGAACTTACATTTGAACTTGCACTTGACCTTTGAACTTACACTTGAACTTGACCTTTGACCCGTCTTACAATTTATTTAAGGTCCCCCCCCCCCTCAGGTTTAATTACCACGTGATATTGGGACATATTAGACCACAAATATTCCACTAGAGGGTGTACGGTGTATATAAGGCAATGTAATTCATTTTTACGACATAATGGTTTTTGCTATAGGCAATCAAGTTCAATTTTCTCTTGAACTGCCTATTCGTGCAATTGTCTCTGGTAGTTCTAACACGGGAAAGAGTGTATTTATTGAGAATTTATTGAACCATACGCTGTGTAGAGGAATTGGCAAAATATTTTATTTCGGAACATCGTTGAATACAAAATATAGATCTGAAATTGGTTTACCAGAAACATTAACATTTCCGAGACGATCTTGCATTATTATCGACAATTTATATGAAGAGTCAATAAAAAGCAAATTGATAAAAGATTTGTTCAAATTGTCAACAACTCGAAAAATATCTATTTTCATCACTACTTCTAACATCAACCAATCAGGAAGAAATATACAATTTCTGAGAAATAATTGCAATTATATTGTTTTGTTNCGAACATGTTGCTACTCAAACTGTTAATATTGTTCAGTAATTTGTGGTTTTTCTACCATTTTACCTTATACATTAAGGACGATACGGTCGACTTATTTACAAATAGAAATGCAAAAAAAAACCCATTCCGGAGACAGGCCATACATTACAGTAGAGGGGGGTCTGGTTATAAAGTCACAAGGTGTGACCATTATAAGGTCAAGTCATCTTTTTTGTACTAAGATCAAGTCAATTTTTTGTGAAGCGTGTTTTTTGGGAAAAATCTTTGAAATCATGTCTTTTTACACTTTTTTTCTGTAAAATAATGTATTTTTGAAGATTTTTCCAGCACTAAGGTCTTATTGTGGATAAAACTTTTTTCAGATGGTTATAAGGTCAAGTCAGTTTTTCTGAAGTGCATTAAGGTCAAGTCATTTTTTGGGGTTTGACCTTATAACCAGACCCTCCTGTACATTAGTTTGGGAACGCCGTGAGCACCTTTTCCCATCCCTTGTGAATCATTTCCGATTTTTGTCGGGACCATAACTATTCACAGTGACTTTCAACGAGTGACCTTCAGCGATGCATTCCGAGAATAAAATTTGCTGACATCATGTGTCAGCCTCTAAAGTACGCCTTTGACTAAACAAATATAAATTTAAATAGCTCGGTCCAAGTTCCATTCTAGGAAGAAAAGGGTGTGACCGATAACACGTCTAATAACAATTATCGCTTGGCCCTACCTTGTCTAAAAATGACCTCAGTTTTGTTTAATTTTAACGAGCATTACACCTGACCTTAAGATTCTCACAGGCATACCATTTCACTTCCGAAAGAAAGCATTTGAAAATCTTGCGAATGCTTAAAAACTGTTTCCATGTGGCGTTATTTATAAGAGAACTACAGATAAGTAAGTATACACACCGGCTTCGATAAATTAACACGCTTTAAAGTTGAGTTTTTTTAACACAAGTTTCGTATAACAGTCATGCGCATCTGGGGTAGCTAGCTACCCAATTTGCTCTAGCGCGCCCAACAATGAACGGATTTTTTTGATTATTATTTTATTTTGAAGCCCTAGTCTTCTTCTTTTACTGGGGTGATTTTCAATTTTAACCTTCGTCGTCCACGGACCCAAACGTAAAACAATTTTCTTAAATTTTTTTTTCTCCCATATAAAAACGTAATTTTTTTTTGATCTTAAATCCGTTGTCCGTTTTTTATTATCGCAAGCAATTATTTTTTGCAATTATTTTTTTTATTTAGAAATAAAGTGAAATTGGGTAGCTAGCTACCCAATATGCGCATGACTGTTACGAATAACCACTTTTGTGGATTAGTTTTTAATTTTCGCAAATAAACACTATTAGTTAGTGCTTAAAGCATTGCAGTAGTTTGAGCATATCGCAAAGGGTTACTTACTGTAATAATATTGTGTTCCCAATCTGACCCAAAACATTTTAACAATTTAGAACAGAAATGTAGTTAATCCATATTCAGTTAATCGAGTAGGTCAATAAAAAATGTGGAAGACACGTTCACGTTCTACGAATAAATAAACAGTGTACTTTTTTTTATTAATGCGGGTCAACAATATGAGAGTGCTTTTGATTTATTTTATGAAACTATCGTACTTTATTCATAAATCGCTCGAACATATATTTGTAGGTGTCCAGATCCGCCATCCTTGCTGCTGGCATTTATTCCGTCGGTACATACTCTGAAAGTTTTGCCCGTCACCGGAATTAACATTGATGTTCTAAAATTCACCTTTAAGATAATAGGTGACCAGTACTAAAATATTTACTTACGTCCATTTACCATAATAAGGCTGAAAACCGCTTCCATCTCCATCCATGTGTATCATTGCCTTAAAATGAATACAGTCGCTGCTCCAAAAGCGTTACGATTTGTTGCTAATTACAAACCTTTTGCGAACTGACTCCAAAATTACTATTGAGTGCTTTTCCACTACTTGCAAAAGGGCGTCCGTCACAACTGTCTAGCGAAAACCAAATAACAAAATGATCTTTTAAATTATAAGAAGAGAAAACGTCAGCTAAAACAAATTGCGCTCTGTCACTCATATCTCCCGATTCAAATGTTTGATATAAGTCCATATTCGTACCCCCAATTGGTATGTTGTGAATGAAAGTCGTTTTTAAGGGGAAGAACTTTATAGCAGACAATGTGCCCGATACTTAATTCGATATATAATTTTATACACAAATAATTTTTCGGACCTATAAACTTATCTTAGACATATTCTATTGACAATAAATTATAACGGGGGAGCAAGAATTTTATTTTTCAGTACCTCTCGACAAAATTCAAAAACGATTGGGTCGATTGAGCCGAGCTTGATTATACATCACCTGAGTAGTTATCTTGTAAAAGCATTTTAAAAAACGACAACATAACTATGTAAGGCGTAGGAGGCCAAATAACGAAATATTACGAGAGTATTGCGACATATTATATTTCCGCAAAATGAATGCTCGCAAGATAACTGCGCAAAAGATGTGTATCAAATGCCCCCTATCTTATTTTTATATCGCTCCTATGTTATCTTCGGCAGGACATTTTTGCGAAACTACCGTAAAAAGTTGATCCTGCAGTTTGGAAATCGTTTCTCTTTGAAGCTCCACTTGATTTTCGAGTAGTTTCAGTCGACTTTCTGATTCACAGCATCTGTTCGAGCTTGTGCTTTGCGTGTGAACAACCCAGGAAAATGCTATGATTATAATTCTTGACCTCATCTTAGTATAATACTAATTTTTTTTTTGAAGGTAATATTTGACTCGTTATATAGAAACACTATACCAGTTAATGAGCAATAACAAAAAGCCATATAATATATGGCTTATTCAAGACTTATTTTTACGTTTAATTAAAGTTGAATATAGCATACATTCCTTAAAGTTGAATGTAGTTTTAATTAAAACAGTGAACCATATCTCCAAGGGTCAAAGACGTTCAGATAATTCGTAGGAGTCATATTGTGAATACATTCTCAAAACCCCGCTATCCCTGTTTTTAAATATAAAATTCTTGGCAAAGATTGTTTTATGGGCAATTTCAAACTGATCAATCCAATTAGACCTGTATTTCCGAGAAATACTCTCGGTTCGTTTTTAGCTGCATAGCACCAACTCTGCGCAAACTAGGTCCTTTTTAAAGTCTCAAGGTTTCTAATTTTGTTTTGTGATGCACCAATGAGCAAATTATGTTCCTGTTCAGTCTTTTGGTCACACTTCTCACGCGTGAAAAAAAAAATCATCAGATAAAAATACACGATTTGGAGCTGATAGAATAAAGGAACAGACAAAAGAACGAACGAGGAAACGTTCACCATCACCATAAAGTTCCGTACGCTAGAATGTTCTGGCCTGTTCTCTGGATAAAAATCATATCACAGTGTGATAATCACACGAACTTAACAGAACGCTAAAATTCAGAACAATCACACTTTTGAACGGTCCGTTCTGTTCTGTTAATTAGAACAGAACTGTACATCTCTGATTTAAAATATGTTGCACTAGATAATCTGCTTAACAGCAAAACCTTCACTTTTAAACTTCTGGAGTCGTTCTGTGCCGCTGTGGCACATAAATCCTCTGTAGGTTATTTCACGATATCGACGTTCAAATAATTATCGATGTTTATCTCTCTAAGGACACGTTTATGCATTGTGAGCTTTATCAGCTTTTCGTGCCAAAAAAAGTCATTTGGAAATAACGAATGCATCCTTCGTAGCACAAAGTATATAAAGTAAATATTCAGTCATAATGACGATAATTGTTTTCATATGCGAAAAAATAATAAAATAGAAAAATCCGGTTCGAAAAGGCAAGCACGTTTAAAATGTATATATCCACTCGGCTAATTATGCATCTAAATTTATGACGGTCGACTTTTGTACTGGGGTGTCTGAAAATTAGCGAATTCAATTCAACTTTCTTTTGGACTCAATAAATTATCAGTTTGTATGCATCAAGGGTGACACGACAATTCGGCACACGCAGTACTCGCTCGCTCGAAAAAATATTAAGGCAGAAACAAAGATTTTTTTGTTTGCCAGGGGCCAGATTGTTTTTGCGCTTGAAGTCAAAAAGTACCGATTCTTTTTTTTCTTTTTTTTTTGGGAAACAAAAAAAAANGTGTCAACCTCTAAAGTACGCCTTTGACTAAACAAATATAAATTTAAATAGCTCGGTCCAAGTTCCATTCTAGGAAGAAAAGGGTGTGACCGATAACACGTCTAATAACAATTATCGCTTGGCCCTACCTTGTCTAAAAATGACCTCAGTTTTGTTTAATTTTTAACGAGCATTACACCTGACCTTAAGATTCTCACAAGCATACCATTTCACTTCGGAAAGAAAGCATTTGAAAATCTCGCGAATGCTTAAAAATTGTTTCAAAGTGGCTTTATTTATAAGAGAACTACAGATAAGTAAGTATACACACCGGTTTCGATAAATTAACAGGCTTTAAGGTTGGGCGTTTTTGACGAATGAACATTTTAGTGGATTAATTTTTCATTTTCGCGCCTAAAGACTAAGCATTGCAAATTGTTGAAAGCGTTGGGAATTGGGCCAATCAAATTTGTGCGTGGCCAAAGTTGGCCAATCAAATCACTGCTTTTCGCAACGTTTCAAACACTGATTGCAAATCCTCTTCAGGTTATTTCACCATCTCGACGTTCAAATAATTATCGATGTTTATCTATCTAAGGACACGTTTATGCATTGTGAGCTTTATCAGCCTTTCGTGCTCAAAAAATGGTATTTGGAAATAACGAATGCATCCTTCGAAGCACAAAGTATATAAAGTAAATATTTAATCATAATGACGATAATTGTTTTCATATGCAAAAAAAAATAATAAAATAGAAAAATCCGGTTCGAAGAGGCAAGCCCGTTTAAAATGTATATGTGAACACGACTCATTATGCATCTAAATTTATGACGGTCTTAGTCAAGACTCTTGTACTTAGCCTATAATACTGTACAGTATTATAGTATTATACAGTATAATTTATACTGTATATGTATAATAATATTATGAATGTAAATAAACACACAAAACTTAACTATAAGTGTCTGTACAATCTTAATTATTATTATTAATTACTAAGAGCAGAAGCAAGGCATTTAACTCCCAGGGGAAAAATGGTTCAAATTAGCACCAAACGCCTTAAATGGACCGAAAATGATTGTAAACCGGGCTTAATCTAAAATCTGAAACACGGGTCTAGTCAAATGTTATGAGAAACAATCTTAACCATACAGCGAAACGGATTTTTGGGCTTAAGCCGCCCGGGTGTTTGCTGCAAACTTGCACCTTTGTCCCCCTACGGATTACATGTATATGTCACTTGGGACCCTTGAGAGTTAAATTACTTCAAATTGTTATCAAAAACGATTCTTTAGCTATTGTTTCCCCTTCAGCATATTTTTTATCAAAACGTCTTAACACGTTGTGAAATATAACTTTGACAGTAAACAAAAACTTATAAATTTCCACTTTCCACTTTTTTTTTCTACTGGGTTAGCCGAGGTGACATCCGAATAAGGGCGTCTGAAAATTAGCGAATCAAATTCAACTTTGTTTTGGACGCAATAAATTACCAGTTTGTATGCATCAAGTAGTCGGATAAAAGTGATAATAAATAAGTTGGAACGCCCATGCTTTATTTACATACATTATTGTATGTTTATATAGTGTTGGATCGTGGAGATTTCATTCAAGTCTACTGTTTTATTATATAATCGTGAAATTGATTCCGCGGTTCTTCAGATGTGGCCTCTTCAAGACCTTTGATATCAAGACACGCCTTTTTAGGATTTTTATTCTACGTAAGACACACACAGTTTTACGTGCTGGTACTGGTTTTTCGTTCATTAATCAAACTCACATTTTGTAGATTCTAATAGGGTTGTAAACCCGAAAAAGTAGGGTAGAAACGTCGTAAAACAGTACAATCAAGCGGCTCTCGATTTACATTCGATTACTGATAAACGTGCACATCGAGAGAGACATGTACATGGATAGACCCCTGACTATAGTAAGATTAAAACATACCTAAGGGCTTGACGAGTTGAAATCGCCGTTCGTGTAGGTTAAAAAATAAATGACTGAATTATTGGCTCAAATATCAACAGTGTAGTAACAGCGCTGCATGGGGCCATTAAATACCGCCGAAAACAAACAAAAAACCTCAGAGACACATTAATGCATCTTTTGAATAATAAGATTTCTATTACATTGTACTCCAATTTTTATAATTCTAGTAATTTATTTTTTTAAACCTACACAAAAGGCGATTTCAACTCGTCAACGCTTTATGTTGCTTTACAATAAAAGTGTCTCGAAATGTGTCCTACTCAACTAGGTAGAGACAATCCCTTACGAGTTAATTGCAATTTCTCGAAATAAGTAACCTCAATCTAATCCGATAACATCAAAAATACAATATTAATATCATTCACAGCTTTTAAAACGTTTTTAAACGATATACAATTGTTTTGAGGCTACGAAATCTAACATATACAAATAATTTATTTTTGTTTTTCAATTTCTTTGCTAGAGAAAACCAAATTTGTGGACGTGAATAGCAGCTAACAGCTGAAAACAAAACTAATGTTTCGCGTGATCGTAACATAAAAAACTACCGCTAAACACTAAAATATTACAATGATAGTTTTTAGAAATAAATTTTAATTTTCAGATGTTCTGAATAAAAATATTTTTTCGAAACTCCAATTATACATGTATAGATATCAAAAAGTTCCCCAAAGCCACATATTTGTGATATGTTTTTTCGTGTCGGTCATAAGAGTACTACTAATGAAATAATTGACTGAAAATTGGTACAGTCAGGGGTCTCTAGATGTGCACTCTCTAGATGTGCGCTGTCTCGATGTGCGCTCTCTAGATGTCCATGTCTCTCTAGATGTGCACTTTTTTACGAAAATTTGTAAATACCTTTAGATGTGCACCTTTTTGCGAACCGATTTTTTCCAAATGTGCTTCTAGATGTGCACTTTTTCGGACCCTTTTTCAAAAAATCTCCGATCACTTTTTTTATATTTTCTTGCAAATATCACCCCTGTTCAATCAGTTAAACACACATAGGTATCATAAATGAGATATTTATTACTATTTAAAAATAAATATATGAAATAATTTTATTAACTTTATTATTGACATTAAAAACAGCTAAATATATCGCCAAAAGGTAAATTGAAAACGTCATCTATCAGATTGTCAATATTTTGAAACCGTTTTGAAATTCTGCTTCTGAAACATAGGAGTACTTTTACTTTTATTTAACTAATATAGTAAATTAATTACAGTAATTATTATTATTAAATTATAGTAATTAATTATAGTAAGTTATTGCAAAACGCATATAAAGTCCTTTCTCCTTTTTCGGTCGTTTTCGGCTCTCGAAAATAGCGTCCCAAAAAGGGTCATTTTTGTATAAGAATAGCCCCATTTTGGCCAAAAAAACGTCTGAAAAAGGAACAATCGTCCGAAAAAAGATCATCCGAAAAAGGAGCAAGGACGGTATAACATTTGAAATCACCCGTATGTATTCAATACAATTTGTACCTTTTTGAAACTACTTTGCATAATTCATTAACAAACGGCGACTTTTCTTGACCCCAAGAATGAGTATTTGCCAATCCAAGGTCGGCGCTTCGGGATACCAGCCTTCCTGTGGCATGATGAAGAAGAATAAGTAATACATACATATCATAGATTAGGTTCAATTTTCAATTGATTTAATTTGGAAAAGAGCCCTATAAGAAACTAATTACCACCCAAATAAGATACACTTTTTTCGGATAGATTCCCGTACATTTGTATATATCTTATTTCGCTATGGATATGTCGAAGTATTTATACCGTATAGCGGTATGGGGACGCTCAGAGTGTGAGGGTGACGTCAGAATAGCGTTACAAATCATAGAAAAATTGCTCAAAGCTTCACAGTCTGAGAGTCCTCTTACGGTATTATTTAAAATTATTTCATTGATTCCGAAAAAGTGGTTAGTGTTAAGGGTGTCAAACAATGACTCTTAAAATTAATATATATATTCAACCTAGTCTTTCATAACAATTCTCGAACTAAACTGTCGGAATCTAAATTTGTGCATTTTAAAATAAAATCTGACAGTTCTAAATGAAAAAATATGTTTGGAATTAAACATTTATAAGGTGAAGTACTTTTTCTGTTGAGCTGGTGATTCAACCGCAGACAGTTTTGACAGAAAGTTGCGGTTTTATAATAAAATATAAACTAAAACGAAAAGAGTTTTTAATGAAATTGACTGTTTATTAAAACACGAAATCTCAGCATAGTATATTTTCAACATAGTATATTTTCAACCATACTTTCCCCAATTAGATACCTTTTTGAAGTTCATAAATTATAAAAAAATGTAAAAATTAAATTGCGGTTTTCTATTCAAACTCTCAGGTGTAAGTGTTCACACAATCCTTTGACGTCCATTTATGTTATGTTGTCCATATAAGGCATAAGGAGGCACCGCTGGTCAAGGCCGACATTGTTGACCGGCCATGCGTCATCAACTTTTCAAAAAATTAAGAATTGCGGTGTTTTCGATAATTTATGGTAACCGGAAGTTGGTATAAAAAGTGGTAAAAATTTCCGCAAAAATATCGCACAGACAGTTTTTTGTAACATTATTTGTTTCAAAGTCTTGTAGAATATATAGAAAGATTTAGGAACAACGCCTTATTAGTACCTTAAATTTGGTTAAACTTTAGTTAGAAAGTTTCTGTGACTCCTTTATCAGTAATATTCCTTTCCCCTCTCATATAAATTTTCTCTTTAGTTTATCAAATAGGAATATTTAAAAGTGCAAACTAAAAAAAATATATTGTGGACCCCCTATCTATTAAACGAGAGATAAAGAGGATTCAATGGCAAGAAAGGAGGCGGGCCAATCAAGGCGCGCGCTCAAACCTACACAATCTGTAACCTAGGGTTACCATGCTATAAAAACACTTTTCTATAGATTAACTGTCATGCATTAATAATTTCTATGTTAAGTTAAATTAAGTTATTAATATACAAGGACTGCAATTATAGATGTCAATAGTCGACTAGTAAAACTTTTCTTTAAATGATTTAACCTTTGATCATATATTGCTGTAAAAAAAAGTAAGTTTTTTGCCGAAGTAGATATGAACTCTAACCGTTGATTTCACTTGCTTTAATCAGTTCTATGATCAAAAAGGGTGTTATGATTTCTCTAAGTGTGCACTGTAGTATTTTTTCACTCTTACACCAAATTGTATTTTCGTAAGAACAGACGCGCTCAAAATACGTTAAAGAAGATAACCTTCTGCTAAAGATGCTTCTGTACTGGATTTTCATCTGTTAAATACACAATCACAATAAATTGAATAAGATACTAAGAGCTTGACCGATCATGATGAATTAACCGGTTCAACTTATGGTGTATCCTAGGTACATCATCTACTTCGATAAAAAAATCTATATTTTACAAATAATATGTGATCACAGATTAAATCATTATTTTAAATCCTCATACTGGACATATATGTCGGACCCCCAAAGTTATATAGAAAGATTGTCATCAAATTTATAAAAAGGTTATTACCTGAAAGAATCTTCACGACTTTTATAGAGTCGTCTTTCGGAAATATACTTTTGATAAACTATTTTACAATATGCTCTTTTCAAAGTTTACGAAGGAGTTACAATTTTAATTTCACATTCTTATTTTTCGTAAAAATAAACTTATCATGGGTAGTTTCAACTTTTCAAATCCGTTCAACATTTCTTGGGAAATCAAGCACATAGAAGTTAAAAAAAATAGAAAATAAGTAAAAAAAAAATAGAAGACGCGAAATTTTGAAGACACTAGGTGCGCCGTTATGTTTCACAAAACAATTCTTAAAAAAAGTGAAACATAGAGGCACGAGCAGGCACAATTGAAACATAACGGCGCTCCCGGTGCATTTGTTTTCGTTAAGGAGTGAATTACCTTTACAGTGCGCACCGTCTGTACAATTTGTAACAGTAATTGTATATTATTATTTGGTACCAACTTCTGTATTTTTGGTCTTATATTATTTGAATAATCATCAATCCTAATTATATCATAATACGTCTTGATTATGTCTTGAGACTCTTAACTCCCGATTTTTGCTGACCCATCCAGTTCAGTGCCTAGGAGGTATACATACTCACAAAGTGTAATCAATCATTACAGTCCCTACTTCCAATACGGACGTTTTCAATTCATATTAATGATGAGTAACATAACTTTAGTTAAACATAATCGATTGTTCTATGTTGATTTTTATTGTAATCTCATTAAAAACATTCTTAACTCTCAGGGGGAAGGAGTTTTTGGGAACCCGTAGGGGGAAAATGCGTGTAAATAAACACGCACTTAAAAAATTCACATTAATTCCCAATAATTCAAAAAAACTGGTAAAGCCAAGTTGTAGAGCTCGTCAAACTACGTCGATCTGACTATTCGGAAATTGATTTGGGCCAACAGGGCCCCCTAGACAGCTGTTCGAAATCTCCAACCTACGCAAAAAATAAAACCGTCAATCGAATTTTTTTGAAAAGTTGAGGGAGGTCACCAACACCCGTTATGCCCTACGGGGCCTCCATATGCCTTAAATCGACGAAAAAACAACTGCACGCACTTCCCCTGGGAGTTAAAGTCAAGTCGTGTAACCGTCGTATTACCAATAGCTATTAACCTAAATTGACGTATCAATTTAAATAAGGGCTCAAAATCACTTTAAGCGATACAATAATTATGTAAAGACAACTCATAAAAACGGTGTCTGACGCTGGAAATTTGGGAGGATTTTCAATCCGTAATTTATGTATTTTTTATGCATGTAAACATAGGAACGAAATCACGATAATTTTACCCATCTTGGTGCCATTAGCCTCAGATTAGACACATTTTGTGATTTATCACTGAGCTCATTATAAGACATGAAAAAAAAATGAACTGATTCATTTCAGGTGGAGGACGCGATATAAGAGTCATAACGAGTTGGACCTTTAAACCTCACAATCATTAATGATTTTTTTTTCATTCGAAATCATTCAAAAAAACATACGGTGTAACTTCGTTGACAACGTAAACGTGGAATGAACAGCAGGTGGATTGTTAAGCACAAAAGACGCCGACGAAATGAGGTTAACGTGTCCCATGAGAACTTTCTAGGAATTACGTTTTTTCCGAGCAAAGACAAAAATGTTTATGGTTGATTTTGTAGAAATCTAGAAATCGATTTTTTTTTTGTTTTGGGAAGAAATGGTGCAACCAAATTGTAGTAATTGACGCTGTAAAGCAATGACGAGTTAAAATCGCCGTTCATGTAGGTTAAAAAAATAAATGATTGGAATTAGAAACATTGGAGTAATAGTAATCTTATTATACCGACCATGAACTTTTTTTTATCTTAAGGCGATGCATCATTTGAATATTTTATTACTATTACTAAACTGTTTATATTCCAGTCATTTATTTGTTTCACACCTACACGAACGGCGATTTCAAATCGTCAGGCCTTATATTTGGACTTGACTCAGAAGAAAATTTCCGAAGCACTTGAAATTCAAATAACTTTTACACATGCCATGACGATGAGTATTCTGACTCATAATTTCTGCTTTTACAAAATTCATTTTAGTGTGATTATGAAAATCACAATTTTTTTTAGTTAGCTCCTAGGTGCGTGTAAATAGGCACGCAACTTTTTTTTCGTCGATTAAAGGCACATGGAGGCTCCGTAGGGCAAAACGGGTATTGGTGACCCCCCTCAACTTTTCGAGAAAATTCGATTGACGGTGTTATTTTTTGCGTAGGTTGGAGATTTCAAACAGCTCTCTAGGGGGCCCTGGTGGCCCAAATCAAATTATGAATAGTCAGATCGACGTAGTTTCACGAGCTCTACAACTTGGTTTTACCAGTTTTTTTGAATTATTGCGAATTAATGTGAATTTTTAAGTGCGTGTTTATTTACACGCATTTTCCCCCTACGGGTTCCCAAAAACTCCTTCCCCCTAAGAGTTAACTAAAAAACGTTACACCTGTCGTGCGTAATTTTGTGATGGTGGTTTCGATCCTTGGTTCCAACAATATCTGTAAACGCTGGTACTGTTTTGTAGACGCTCTTGACTCAATATTAGCATAAAACAGACCCAGTTCTGAAAAATTAGCCAAAACTATGAAAAAATGACCAAATTAATGTTAATGATTAACATAAAACGCATTTCAACGTAAAGTAATGTAAAACCATAATAAAGAGTCTCACATTATGCATGAGCTTTATTTTGTTTCAGTTTTTTCATATGTTTTGAATGTCCTATTTTGCCCACAGTTGAATCCAGTTTAAAACAGAAATTAAAAACTTTGCAAAGTCTAACTATCACATTCATCTTTTGCGCCCGTCTATAATAACTCTGGAAGTATTTTATTTGGCGACAAAAGCTATGCAAAACTGCTTGATAAAGGCGCAGTGCGTAGGCGTCTGCAAGATAACGTAAGAAACGGAATTTCCTTGAACGAAAGCATACCAGATGATTTATTACTGTAAGCAAAGACAATATTGATAAACTAGGAAAAATATTCAAAAGTACAGTCCTAACTCCTTTTTGGGACATTTTCGGTTCTCAAAAATAGCGTCCAAAAAAGAGCATCGTCCCGAAAAGGAGCATCGCCCCGGAAAGGAGCATCGTCCCAAAGAGGATCATTTCGGGCACTTTTCTATTAGAATAGCTTATTTTGGACAATTAAAAAATTTAAAAGCAATTTAAAAATGACGAAAAGCGTCCCAAAAAGGGCAATAGACCGAATTAAGAAAAACGCTTTGTTTGCTGAAAAACCGTCCCAAAAAGGAGCATCGTCTCAAAAAGGAGTAAGGACTGTAAATATATGCCACCAGACTAAGAAAACTGGCATACGTTAATTCGACATAACAATTCGCATGTTTGCTTTTTCCTACAGTTTCCTACAGCCTTTGAAAATCTAGACGTAACTACAAATTTTTAAACAAACATAACCGGAACACATTGGACTCCTGTCATATTTTGATAGCTTATTTTTTATTTTGCTTCATTTAAAGCAAATAAGTTTTTCAAATATGGACAAAAATGACTTATCAAGATACATTAATAATTCACAAATGTATCAGTTATTTGTGAAAAATAACATTTCGCCTTTTCAGTATTTATACAATTCGTTTTATTTTAATGACCAACGCTTTGCTAGACAAAATAATCAGAAAAATACAATATTAGAATAAAGTTTTACCCATAAGAGCCATATTAATTCAAACAGAAAAATGGATCGGGAATTAGTGGAAATATACAATTCAATTCTTGATCTTAAAGCTGTTCTAAGAGATGCCGATAGTGACCGATTTCAATTTCCGGAAATAGTGGTTGTGGGGGGACAGGTAAATCTTGCAATACTTTAAAGATGTTACCCCTGAATAGGCTTTTTTCATTTAACCCCCAAGCACGATTATTTAGCACATCCCTGAGCACGGGCCCGGATGTTTGTCCGACCTCTCATCTACTTCTCCCTAGCCGTACGGCAAATTTCACTATAAACACATCGATGATGCTGAATCGAATGAGCATACTCTCGAAAGCTCCCCGACCGCCCTCAGACACTTTTTGGTTGATTTGACCACAAAAACACAAATTCACAAACGGTTAAACGGGCGACGTACGGGGTTCGTTTTCGGCCGGCTAGTGCGCCGTTGATTTCTCTACAGTTTTGCAAAAATATGAGAGAAAAAATTGAGCGTGAAAACTATAAATTTCAAATAACCTTTTTTTTAGGTTTCTTAGGTTCAATAAATGACTAATTACTTCTTATTACGTAAATATTTTGTTTTATTTTCTCTCCAGCTTTGTAATCTATTATTCTATGTTGATTTTTAATGCTAAGTCATTTAACAAAGCCGACAAGTCAAAAAATGCGTTTTTCACCCAGAGCCGGACAAACGTCAGAAGGTCGTGATNGTCACTGATTTGAGTTAAAATTTTCCCCAAAAAATATATTCCCATACTCTTAAAGACAAAAATTATCAAATTTATAAATTACTCATGCTCTTACATTTAGAGTCTTAATTTTAATTCTTAAATAGAAAAAATCTTTCCACGATTCGTATTTATTATTTAGTCCAACGGAAAGTCGTCCGTCCTTGAGTCTGTCGTTGGCAGGTCATTCCTACCAAAAGGGTCCGGGACAGTCACTCGTTGTCCAATTGTAATTCGACTGGTCAATTCAACCGAGGAAATTACGTATGTTTGGAATCAATCAGATCAGGATCAACCCGGTTTTGCTCAACATCGTACTAATTACCGAGTAAACGCTGGAGATAACTTGGAGAATCGAATAAAAACATGCCAAGATGAGCTGCTCAAAAATACGCATCTCACCGATAGAAAATGTTATGTGGAAATAAATTCGCCAAATGTGACCAATTTAACAGGTACACAATTGTATGGAATTTAACTCTTAGGCCCAAAGCTCCAAACAATGTAAATACACCGCCTGGCTACGGAACTTACCGCTCCTAAAGTTAACAAAATGCCCAGAAGTTAACAAAATGCCTGGAACTTAACAGCCATCTCGCGTCAACTTTTCCACCCACGCACTCTCTACTAAACTTAACAAAATGCCTAGAACTTCACAAAATTAAATTAATTTAAATAAAATATGATGGATTTAAATCAAATTAATAAAACTTAAGTTATTACAAAGTAAAGTAATAGGACTTACCAATTTTGAATGACACGATTTCCGTCAGTTTTCGACAAAATTCAAGGCGTTTGGTTCAAATTTGCATCATTGTTCTCCTGGAAGTTAAGTATTAAATTTATTTTCAGTCGTTGATTTGCCTGGACTGGTTGTCAATGATCCCTTGGACGAGAAAAAGGAGCCAATACGAGGCTTCAAAGATGATGTTTACAAACTGGTAAAGTCATTTTGCGATCGGCCGAATATCTTACCTCTTGTTGTCTCAAACTCAGATACAGACTTGGCTTGCAATATCGGGTATTCATTGGTGAAGGAAATTAACAAAATCGACTCTTCAATATTCATCTTAACAAAGCGAGGGTATATTCACAGAACAATTGACATAATATTCAGACTTTTTGTTCATTTTCTATTCATTCTTTCCAAGTTTTTGATTTTATTTAACTTCCAGGAAGAAAAACGTAAAAGTATATCTGACTCGACTCTATTGGTCTCTATTAAGATTTTTTTTTCTCCAAAACGGTCATTTACTTATTTTGAGCCTGTACAGCCCATTAACTTAAAAAAAATCAATTTTGCCAAATAATAGAACTTGGAAAGTTATTAAGACAATGTGGAAAAATAAAATTTTTGAAAAGTTAACTGACCAAATTGCTTGTTAGTTAGAACCATATGATATATGACATATGGTCCATATCCC
This sequence comes from Oikopleura albicans, assembly GCA_004367875.1. Taxonomy (NCBI): domain Eukaryota; kingdom Metazoa; phylum Chordata; class Appendicularia; order Copelata; family Oikopleuridae; genus Oikopleura; species Oikopleura albicans. The sequence goes on from SCLG01000050.1 coordinate 444,407, forward strand.
TCGAATTAGCCTGACTTACTCAAGGGGCCCATGCATAAAGCTCAAATCGACAAGTTCAAAGATCATAAAGGTAGTGTATGAATTAATCGAATATTCAATTATTTTAGTTTCAAATACATCAGATGCGTCATTTTGTTTTACTGTGTAACCCGGCATTTTTTGGATAGAAACTGTCGGCCATATTTATGTTCGCCAATTATGGAGGTCGGCAGCGAACTTTGTCGGATCGAAAACCCGAGCTGGAATCAAACCTGAAATGTAGCTCGGGTTTTTACCCGACTAAAAACCCGTCTTTTGTCCGCGGGTTCCGGGTCGGATAGGAAAAAAATCGATTTTGCCGACCTCCATTGCCAATGGACCATTGGAGCTCCAATGGACCATTGGAGTCCAACAAATTTTTTAACCACACAAAATAGACGGTTCGCAATTATCAAACATAATTAGATCACAATAACGATCGATAACTACCTGTTCTATAAATTAAACCGTTTGACTTTCTGTTTTAAGCTATGTTTATGGTCTTTAATCGTGATGGTAGCGACAATGACAGAAGTCTAACGACGGCAGACTGGAATAAGAAGGAAGAAAATTTTTTCAAAGACATAAAGAACGACGAGCCTGAGTACAAAAAGTTTGAAAAAAATCTTGGGGTAAAAAATTTGATCAAAGAAGTTTCATCGAAACTGAGCTATAAAATAATCGAGACGGCTAATTACATAGACGAAGTTCGAAAAATTATCCAGGATGATCTCCAATACATTGACGACGTTCATCAACGGTTAAAAAATGTTGACTCGAAGTCATTAATTAGAATTCTTACTGACTGTCAAAAACATGCGGTGTCTGTATTTAAAGCGCCACTTAGGATTGGTTATCACTCAAGTAACCCACACGGACAGACATCTTCGGGCAAAATTTGGTGACAAACTATGGATCATAGTTTATGGTCTTTAATTGATAGAACTTGCGAAGCGTGGCGTGGCTGTACAGAATGTGATGAGCCGATTGGATAATATGGTCAGATCAGTCTCTTGGGGTACAGCATTAGCCTGCAAAGCGGGGGCATAGGCTAATCGAGCTCTATGTAGCCCCGTTTCGCTGGTCCAATATGAAACCCAATAGGCTTATCCACCATATTATAACCCCGCTTCGCGGGCCCGTCTGGTACTTCAATAAACTATCGCACCATAATCGCCCATCCGGTTACTCAAAATATCCGGTTACTCAAAATACTCAAAATTAGATTCTAGAATTGTTTTATTCTGATAATTTTAAACTCCCAAAGTTTAAGTCCCAAAAATCAATTGCCTTTCTAATGCGACATAAAAAAGCTAACGATGTTTTGCTAACCAAGAAAGACCTTATGGATTCTCTGATATGAAGCCAAAATATTTAACAGCAAATGTGAACGAGCTAATAACGACAGACTTGACAAAATTTGTTGAAATGCAAATGCGACGACTGGTCTTGGATAAAACAACTGATGATAATTTAAAAAATATGGACACCTACGGCATTGAAACTAATGCCGATACTTGTCGTTGGACGGATGTTGCAATTTCCGTCACTCGTGACATATTGAATGAACTAAAGCGATTATTTCCTTTGATCAAACCAAACGATACACAAATACAAAATCATAAATGTAGTCTGATAGATGCCAAAGATTTGTACCAAAACGAACTAAACAATGTTGTTCATGATTGCCTCATTAACTTTGACACCACGGTGAGATTGAGTTATTTTTTAGCTGGAAAAATTCGACATTTTAGTCATAAAAATGACAATATGGTCATGAAAAGTAACCAAATACTACTAGTACTATTAGTATTCTAGACCGAAAATGGAACCATCGAAGAAATATCACAAAAGTTAATCGAAGAAAAAATCCGAACGTCATTTACCAGTTGTATGGAAGATGTAGAATTGGCTTTTGACGAAGAAATTCATACAATTAGTTTTGTTCATACATCGAATGCTGTAAAATTGTTCGACAATAAAGGTCGATTTTGAAAAAAAAACAAAATTAAGTGTTGAATATGCAGCAATTTTTGTGCATAAAAGCTAAACAACTATACTATTTCCTAATGATGCATGTTCGAGTTCTTTNTATGAAAGGTCCAAATGAACGGTGCCGCGGCATGCCGTTTCAACACAAAAAATATTCTATCGGTAAAACGTTGGATTCGTATAAAGTTTTTTTGGAGTTCGCATTTTAGACGAATATGATATTTTTTGTGTTGCTGCCATTTTTCTAATACAATTTTTGCTGAAAACCGATTTTTTAGACGAATACAACATTTGTTCAAAAAAATTTTTTAAACGGCACAAATGAACCACTATGCCAGTTATTTTAAAAAATATGAAAAACATTATTTAAACTATACTTTTGTCCTTTAAAACTTATATTTGCAAACTGTAAAATCACCACAAAGAAAAAAGCTGAGGGCGCGAAATGTGTTAAAAAAAGTTTATAAAAGATTTTAGCGTATTTCCGATTAAAAAAAATTAAAACAATTAGTAATCAGAAAAAATTAAAATGATTAAAAATACAAACTTTTTTTTCCTAAACAATATTTTTCGTAAACTGTATTTTCAAAGTCTAAAATCAGCACAAAAATTTCTTTCTAAAATAAAATTCCTACTGTGCTTTGAGAAACCGCGCCTCTCCATTCTAAATCGAAAAAAAAAATTTTCGCTCCATTCTCGATCGAAAAACTGTTATGACCGTTTTTTTTTGTTTCGCTCGAAAAAAAGTTGACACAAATGCGGCCTATCCTATATGAAGAGTGCTATGAGTCTTGGACATCACCGGTCAAATACATTGCGTAGGATGCGGTTTTTGGTTAGGTTAGTAGTTGCATCATTTAAAACCACATTAGTATATTCATTTTCAAAAACTAAAAAGATATGTTTAAAAAGTTTTACGAAGCAAATGACGAAAATAGCATTCTGAAAGTCGACGACAACGAAAAATTCAAACGTCCTCACTACTATCCGCTAAGTGTTCAAATCCTAAAACTACAATTCCTAGCACTATACAGTTGTTTTTTTATCTTGACACAACTTAACTTCACAAAAAAGCCAAGTTTTGTTTTTGAACATTAAAAAAGACCGACATAGAAGGCTGCAGAACGTACATTCATTGGTACTGTTTTTGGCAAACCTATAATTTTGCAGATCGCATTCGTAAAATATTTAATCTTTATTTTGCCAAGTCGGTACACGACTACTTTGATACGAATTGCTTCTTAGAGGGTGTTATGGTCGAAATCGAGTCGGCCATAAAAGAAACTGACATAACAGAAGAACAACTCGCAAACAGTTGTGAAACTCGAAAATTAAAAAGCCAATTAGAAGAACGCAAACATCGAGTTGAGGTTTTTAGACAAATGCAGAAACAGATGAACAACATTTTGATTAAAATTAAGAAGAAAGCAATCGTCAATCACGGATTAGAGTCAAAATTTTTTGGTGAAAATTTCTTTTTTTAATTAACTTCTTGGGGAAAGCTTGTGTTGTATATCCATGGAGGTCCTTTTGCGGGAATATACTGTGTGCGGAAGCTCAGACTATCTGATTTTGATGTATCTTTATATAATTTTTATTAAAAAATAACGCCTTAACTCTTGAGGTCACTATGTGACGAACATCACATAACGGCCTATTTGCCCTCATATCTCATCAAAACGGCCTCAAACCAATAATGGCTGATTGAGGGGTCAAACCAAATTTCATGCAGAAAATTCTGAAACAAGAATCGGAAAATTTTGTTTTCTCAAAATTTGTTCAAGAATCTTCGTGAGATGACTTTGGAGACATCTGGCAATTTTTTTATTGATGTAGATAGATTTGTCGAGACGCATTGAATAGTCCTTACCAAACTCTCGTTTTTCATTTTCAGCAATTTTTCGCGAAATGCAATCGTCCTTACCTCGCGTCTGGCTTCGAAGCTGTTACGCAGGCATTTTACTCACGAGCCACACCTAGCTCAGCCACACCTAGCTCAGATCGTGCACCAAACGCAAAAAAATTTNTTACTACTTTTGTTCTAGCGCTACTAAAACTGTATTTAAACGTACGCTAAAGAAAAACTAGTTACTTGTTTAAGGCTCTTTAATAATATTATTTTCGACTGTAGTTATATTTGACTGTAGTTTTAAAGTAATATAGTCGCGTTAAAACAGTCTCCCATTAATGTAACGGGTAGTATGAAAGAAATTGTGGAGTTGAAAATTACGAATTAATTTGCAATTACAAATTAATTTTTTTCGGTCAGAAATCGGTTATCGGACATTTTTGTAGTTGCAACTTACGCCATTATTTTTGAACTCCAAATTACGGATATTTCACCCACAAGTGAAAATTATGCAAATAATTTCATCCTTAAAAAACGGCCATAACCGCCTTCTGTGATGATCATCACAAATGGTCCACTCCGGGTTATACGAACACATGTGACCCACTGGAGTTAATTTGGCATTACGTTATTTTGGCATTACTGCGACAGTCTGAGCGTGACGGTACTAGATGAGTACTAGATGAGCCAATGCATAGAAATAAGCTCATATGATATCAGCCTCTAATTATAATCTTTCACTCCGACTTCCATTATTTTAGTTTTTAGGTAAGGGAACTACATTTCCCGTTACAGATTCTTTTTTCACCTCATCACAATGGTATGAAGTATACTCGCGTCGCGTTTTTGCTCTATTGTATCATTTGAACACAAACTTGGAACTTTTTCATGGAACTCCCCTCTGTTTCAGGCGACTAAATTTCTAAATGAAAATGTACAAAACAGGTTTTATAAAATGGGTTAAATGAGCCAAAAAAGTTGCCGAACGTCAAAAAATTTTAAGCTCAAATCCGTGAATAATCCATAACTAAATTACTGTTTAATGCTGCTTTTTATAATTTGGAAATAAACAGAGCACACAAAAAGTTGGTATCTACTTCTGCCCCGAAGTTAAAGTTCGGCCAGAGGTCGACCCGTTCCTCTTAGACCGCCAGTTTTTTTTTATAAAAAAGACGAGTGATTAGACATGTTAGACATTATTGTGTCTATTTTTATCTGCGTCATCAGGCCGTTTTCCGGCACATTAATCGGCTATAATTCGACCCTTTTTTGGTTCTAATTATTTTAATTATGAAATCGTACCAGAAACGAGCGAAAATTCCGGATAATTGAGGAAAAAAATATAATCTTATGATCCCGACAAGTAACGCTAAACGGAACAGAACAAAAAAAGTTAAATCCAATTTTATTTTTAACTTCATAATTGGCTGGCCGAGACACAAATCCTTTTTAAGTACCAATCAAAGATATCTAAGGCAACGTCAGACGCAAGAATTATCCGAACCCGTCTATTATTTGCATACGATTAACCACATTTAATGAGACGTTTTTCTGGAAATTCAGTTCAAGCAGGATTCAAAGATTTAACGGAATTAAATCAGATTTAATCATTTTCAACTTTTTTTTTTCATTTTGTTATCAACAAGGTCATAAGTATTCGACGAAAGTGACGGTATTGACGCGACTGGCAATTATCAGCTTGATAACAGATCGAGAGATAAATACTTATGTTACCGGATCGTACGGAATTTTGTCTAATTATCTTGCCGCATAATCTAATACAGCAATTGGCATCTGTAAGCATTTCTGAGGATTTTTGTCTTTCATATAAAACTAAGTCTAAACACCAGACTACACTGTATAGCCCATACAGTATAGGGGATCAAACTTGATTTTTTGTCGATGAACCTAGCCAACACGACTCTGCCGAAAACTCAAAAAATGATATTTGAGGGTTAGAATCTGTAAAGTCTAGACTCTAGATAGAGATTCTCCAGATTCTGCGGAAGAATTGATATTCCATAAAAATAACTAACTATTTTAGATCTACGTATAATTTATATCGGAGGTAGACGGAGGTGTCCAAATAAGGTCACACGAAGTGTATCAAAACGGCACCGACTGAATCGGAAATTTTTCTTAAATGTCGAAAGGGTAAAATGTCTAAAGCGGAATATGTCGAAAAAAAGGTGTAAAGTGGATAAAGGGTAAAGGTAATAACGTGTAAAGGTGATAAAGTGTAAAGTGGATAAAGGGTAAAATGTCGAAA
>SCLG01000050.1:461970-502528 GCA_004367875.1 Oikopleura albicans
GAGTGAGTTCTTTAGAAGCATTTTCTGTGGACGATGGATGGACCGGCTTCGTCGTATTCGGCCTTGGTGATCCACATGGCTTGGAAGGTAGAGAGGGAGGCCAAGATGGAGCCACCGATCCAGACGGAGTATTTACGTTCTGGTGGGGCAATGATCTTGATCTTCATGGTGGATGGGGCAAGGGCGGTGATTTCCTTCTGCATACGATCAGCAATACCTGGGTACATGGTGGTACCGCCGGAGAGGACGTTGTTGGCATAGAGATCCTTACGGATGTCAATGTCGCACTTCATGATGGAGTTGTAGGTGGTCTCGTGGACACCAGCGGATTCCATACCAATGAAGGATGGTTGGAAGAGGGTCTCTGGGCATCGGAAACGTTCGTTACCAATGGTGATGACTTGACCGTCGGGGAGTTCATAGGACTTCTCGAGGGAGGAGGAGGAAGCGGCGGTGGCCATTTCTTGCTCGAAGTCAAGGGCAACATAGCAGAGTTTTTCCTAAAATTGTGTAAAATTAAATTTTTCGCCACAACTTCCTGTATAAACCAAAATACAAAATGTTAATTTGCCAAGGTACCGTTTGGTCAAACAATGAATGGCAAATTTCTGCACGCAGTTTTATATTGTATCAGCATAAAAAGTGCGTGCAAAAATTGGCTCCGGCTGATTCTGTGTTGGACCACTCGGTATATTCACAATTTTCCGTTCTTGGTAATGTACAAATAGTTGAAAAGACAGCTTACCTTGATGTCACGGACGATTTCGCGTTCGGCGGTGGTGACGAAAGAGTAACCACGCTCGGTAAGGATCTTCATGAGGTAGTCGGTCAAGTCACGGCCGGCCAAGTCCAAACGCATGATGGCGTGTGGGAGGGCATAACCTTCGTAGACTGGGACGTTGTGGGAGACACCATCACCGGCATCAAGGACGATACCGGTGGTACGGCCAGAGGCGTAGAGGGAAAGGACGGCCTGGATACAGACGTACATGGCTGGGACGTTGAAGGTCTCGAACATGATTTGGGTCATCTTTTCACGGTTGGCCTTTGGGTTCAATGGGGCCTCAGTGAGGAGGACTGGGTGCTCTTCTGGTGCAATGCGGAGCTCGTTGTAGAAGGTGTGGTGCCAGATCTTCTCCATATCGTCCCAGTTGGTGATGATACCGTGCTCAATTGGGTACTTGAGGGTCAAGATACCACGCTTGGATTGGGCTTCGTCTCCGACGTAGGAGTCCTTGGAACCCATACCGACCATGACACCTTGATGGCGTGGGCGGCCAACAATGGATGGGTAGACAGCGCGTGGTGCATCGTCACCAGCGAAGCCAGCCTTGACGAGACCGGAACCTAAATTGAGTTCGTTAATATGAATAAATAGTATACGTTTAAAAATCATATGAATCATGTGGGTAAAAATGCGGACAACAAAAAACTAGCAAAAAAATCGTGGGCCGGGTGTGATTGACACGTTTTATATCATTTCAGGTGATAGAAAATTGAGCGTTTTTAAATAGTGCAGTACTTCTCTAATGCTCAGATATTTGATACTTCTTTAACTATTCTCAAATTATAATTTATAACCACTGGGTGGAAAAAATGGTGGATGAAATTGTTCTTTTTACTTATACTTTTAGATTCTACGCGACGATTTTCGAAAAATGTGAAGAAACACAAAACTTCAAATATCGGTTGTGAGCATATAAAAAGGGGCCTATGTATAATAACCTATAAAAATTAATACACCACACGGCTCACCTTACTAGATCACCTTACTAGATCACCTCAACCGTTATTCTACTCAGCGTTTTACATGAATTTCCACCGTTTTTTCTTCCGTGTGTTCTAGATGGCCAAACTCAAGTTTTTTCCGAACTTCAAAAAAGTCAAATATGGCTATCTAGAAAATACGAAAAGAAAAACAGCGTACAAATCTATGTACTGACTAAAAATTGTGCGTTCATTTATTGAATCACTTCAATGTTAATTTTTTTGCAAAAGTAAGGTGATCAAAAGTTTAACCAGGTAATTTTCTAGCAAACAATTTTATTTTGATTCGTAAAAAAACGGTTTTGATTGTCGCGGCGATGCCAAAACGACGTTAAAAATTATACACGCAGAATTTGAACGCACAATTTGGAGTCCCACATACGCTAAGTTTTTTTATCCAAAAATCATTTTGTAATTTAGTTTCTCTGAAATCACTATATAACACTAACCGTTATCGCACACTAACGCGGTTTGTTCTTCCTCTTCTTCGGAATCGGCCATCATCATGATTGTAGATGTAAGTTATTAGATCTGTTGGGTAGAAACTAATAAGAGTACCAAAGTAACTGAAGTCTTCGCCTTTCCGCGTGCTTTTTATACCCTTTGGGTACGGCTCAAATGGTGTGAACAATTGACGTTTACTTGCCTTATTTGGTCACAAACAAGTGACTGCTGCGCTGTTTTTTTCTTGTGCGAGAGATTTACACATTTTTGTGCCGCGGCTAATTGATTTTTGCTTATGATATGGACCATGCTTGATATCCGGCCGGTGTGGTCTGGCCCCTTTTTTCTGTCAACTTCACAAGTAATGACTACATTTACTACCTCACAATAATTTAGCAAGATAGTATCTGATAATGACTCTAAGTACGGTGCCCTAAAAGATAGAGTTTTACACACAAATTAATATACAAATGGTATATATATCTGATTCCGTGTCATTGGTCCCTATTATGCAATTTTTAATTAGGGTCCTTTTTGGCCAATAGAATCCATTTAATCAAAAACCACTTTGCCAAATTATAGAAAAATAGTAAGAAAATGTAGAAAAAAAAATCTCAAAATGTATGTAGGAAGCGCTAGAATTTTTTGAAGGTTTGAAAAAATATGACCTTCAAAAAATTCTAAAGCTCATACATTTTGAGAATTCTATTTTTCCACATTTTTCCATACGTTCTATTCGCCCAAAATAATTAAAGAACCGCTTTGGCGCGAGAAAAAAATGCATAATAGGGACCAATGACATGGAAATAGATATATTTAACTCCCACAAGGCCATCAGTTTCTTTGACCTACAGAACGAGATGTGCCGGACAACACATACTATGGTGTATTTTTTTTGTAGATTCAAACTCGGCATTTTAAACCTCGATTAAATGAAAGCTACTAAAAATTAAACAAATAAATAATCATAAAAAAATGTTAAAATAGTGAGAAGATTACTTTTAGGTTTTACTTTGGCCATATTTTTTATGTTCAAACTTATTTATTCTAACGTTCCTCCATCGTGGGAAACCGCGTTTTACCGCATCACACCAAACAGATGCTTGGTTACCTTATAAATGAACAAAAAATTTGATTTTTTTCTTCTGCCTGAAAATGCTCATGTTTAAAGTTACACTTATATTTTTGTATGAAATTTCCGCCGACCATTTAGTTTCCCATCCGACAGAGCGACAAAATCATTTGATACAGAATGGGGTTAAATGTGGTGGGGAAACGTTTTCCCGAATTGTTGGTGGAGTTGCGGCGAAGCCACATTCCTGGCCATGGCTCGTCAGGTTTTTGGAGTCTGGACGCCATTCTTGCTCTGGCTCAAAATGGTATCAAATCACTCTCTTGTACCAAGCTTGTAATCTTTAAAATTTTGAAAAACTATTATATTCAAAATGTTTCAAAACAATTAACATGAATATATTATTTCGATAAATATAACGGCACAGGGCGTAGGGGATTAGCTGTAAAAATGTGCACAAAATTTCCTAAATAAGAGCGTGTAATATAACGGCACAGGGAGGTATTTTTCAATTAGAGAAGTTAAAATGCACATTGTGAATAGATGTATAATACCAGGGTAAATTCCCCAAAAATTTAACGTCAGCAAAAATATTTTTGTCTATTTTACGTGCAGCTAATATTTTTCCAAACGCAGAATGGTCAAAATTTGCGTGGAATGATACCTGTAAAGTCCTTAAGTCAAATTGGATCTTGACAGCTGCCCATTGTTGTGTTGGTGTTCGAAAAGAGACCATAACGATTGTGGCTGGCGACCACGACATCTTCTACGAAGAATCAAATAAAGCCGAACAAAGAGTTAGGAAAAAGTTATAAAACATAAATTTGATTAAAAATAATCAGTCAGTACGCTTAATACACTTTACACGCTTTATACACGCTTTATACACTTTAAATAGTAGACAAAATGGTCGTAAAATGCCGTTTTTAACAGGGTTTCGCGACCATTTATTCCACCTTTAAACAGTGGTCGCGAAACCTCACCCAAAACACCATTTTGTGGCCATATTTTGAACAACAATTTGCGACCACACATTTGGTCACGAAAGTACCCCATTCCACAATTTTGGCAAAAGTGGGAAAAAGTGACGGAACCAAGTGACAATTCTTGACAAAAAATTGGATCCTAGGCGGGACGGTTGGATTCATAATAAACCGCGGACGGTTAAAAATGAAACATAAAAGTGGAACTGGTGTATTTCAAATTGTTAGTTTGTTCGACTCCACATGTATTATTACTAAAATAATTAACTCGCAATATTGATAAAGCAAAAGATTTATGAAGTCCGTCCATAAAATTAAAGCGATATATTCTGAATAGGTATAACATACCCTTATATTTACAGCTTTTGTCTAGAGTTTATGAAGTTATTGTTCATCGACAGCATGGCAGCAACGGGCATTTATTCAATTATGACTTTTGCATGTTACGTACCCAAGAAATAAAGCTCAACGGCGTCACTGCAGCACCTGTTTGCCTCCCATTTTCCCATCCCAACTTTAACATTCAACCACGAAACTGTTATGTTGCCGGATGGGGGTTATTAGCTACAAACGGACTTCAAGCAACTTCACTTCAATCAGCCAAAGTTAAAGTTATGATTGTCACAAATCGTTGATTCACAAATTAAAATATTTTTGTTATTATATCAAAAAATAATGAGTGCTCGAGCTAAGAGTGTCGCGGTGACGCATAAAAAAACAGATAAAATAGTTCCGATATAACAAGGTATGATATATAATCATTACACAGTTTATTCCGAGGAATACTGTTTGGCTCATTCCAAATATGGAGCTAAACTTGATCCAACAGTCGAATTTTGTGCTGGTGATATGGAGGGTGGCATCGATGCATGTCAAGGAGATAGTTGGGTTGTTCAAATGTAAGGTGTCATTATTAGTCGTAAGAAAAAACATTTTACTAGATAAATCTGTATACTTGTAGACGTACCCAACAGTATCATTATCTTACTTTTCATTTACACCGACTCGCGGCCATACGCTTTACTTTTTCGCGAGATTTTCCGTTTCTGATAGAAATCTTCATCAGGCCAAATACCGTACAAAAACACATTTGCTTACATAAATTCCTGTTTTCTTGTTTAGCTTTATAGCTAAGATATGGACCATATGATATGGTTAATCGGTTTATACACGGAATAAACCAGTTTGGACAACCTTGAGATAGTGGCGGGCCATTGGTGTGTGTCGAAAACAACCAACCGATCATTTACGGGGTAGTTTCCTGGGGTGAAGGTTGTGCCGAAAAACATTTCCCGGGAGTATATGCAGATGTTAGAACACAAACAAGTTGGATTCGAAACATACTAAATCGAAATTTTCAACCCACTAAACAAACCACGACTTCGCGAAGAACAACTTCTACAAGAAAAACTACAAAGCGAACAACGACTACCAGAAGATCTACAACAACAAGTGGGGTTTTAAATTTGATTTTCTGATATTATTTTTTTTTTCAATAATTTTATAGGAGTGGGGTATCAGAAATGGTTGCGAAAAAAACCCGTTTATGAGTACTTTCGCGATCAAATGTACACGCGATCACATTTTTAGGTAAAAAAAAGGTCGCGAAACCTTGTTAAAAACAACATTTCAAAACCATATTTTGAACAATAATTCGCGACAAAAATGTGTGACCGCGAAAGTACTCATAAACGGCTTTTTCGCGACTAAGCCTTCACCATTTTATAACGTTTTCGTAATCTTTCAAAAAAACGATCAAGTTTTAAAAACCTCAACCGTGAGACGATCAACAACGACTAAACGAACGACAACAACTGAAAGAACAACCAGAACCACACGTTTCACAACACCACTTAAACCGATACAAGATAGAGCATCCCTTGAAGATGTTGTTAAAAATTTTTGTTCTATAATTTATGGCTTTAATCATTATGACGTAAGTCGTGAACTCTTTTAATCACTTAATTAACTCCTTAGATCCAAAAGGGGTTTTACTAATTTGTGCCGTTTATCATTTTTAATTTTTAGGTTTTTCCAATGGACAGCTTATGTTACAGATTTGATAATTTCATGCATCGAATTGTTCGGCAACGACGAGCAAGGTGCGCATCTAATATACCCTTACATCAATTGGACCTCCAAGATATTGATCAAAAAATTTTCAAAAGTTTACTTTTAAGAGAAGTGAAAAAAATTATTTTGTAATTGTTGAACTTTTATCAATTTATAATAGCTGTTTTTCAATTTGGTACTTAATTCAATTTATTACTAATCCTCATTTTGATACTAATGCTTCTTTTCGGACTAATGCTTGATTCATCATACAGTCCTTACTCCTTTTTCGGACGATTTTTCGGCCAAAATGGGGCCATTATTTTCGAGAACATTCGTCCGAACAAGGAGTAAGGGCTGTAATTTTTATTTTTATACTAATGCTTCAATTGATAGTAATGCTTCAACTGGTACTTAGCCAGTACCACACGAAGAATGGGTACCAATTGAATCATTTAGTGTCAATTGGTCGAGAGAAAAGCCCGTTTAACAGTACTTTTGCGACCACACATTTTGGTCGCGAAATGCTGTTTTTAACAAGGTTTCGTGGCCATTTTTCACCTTAAAACAGTGGTCGCGAAACCTTACCCAAAACACCATTTCGCGACCATTTGGTCGCGATACCAGATTTTGAACAACAATTTGCGACCACACATTTGGTCGCGAAAGTACTTATAAACGGGTTAAAGGCTTTAACTTAAAGCGTTCTCGTCAATAATGAATTTTAAAGTCATTTTCTGATCAAATTATACATGGTACACGGGCGTATAATATCGATGGAATCGTCTCTGCTGTTCATGCGATGATTGACACACGACTAAGAGCATGCAAATGGAGTTCAAATATTCATCGAAATTTAGATAGCATAGTTGAAAGAGCCTCCGCTATTCAGAGAGCGGCGCGAAGGGGTTAAATTTCGAAATTTGGACTGTATAAATGTACATTTATTGAATTTTACACACAATGAAGTGAACAGTCTTCCAGGAGAAATCTTCATCTGGCTAAAACTGTAACTTTCCGTCGTTTATATCAGCAACCATGTCTGCCGTCATTGAAACGTAGTTTTCTGCCTTACTTGAATAAAAGTATAAATTATCTTTCTCTTCGAAAGTTTGATAATCGTATCCTTCGGAAACCAATTCTACTTTACGATGCTAATGTAGTGATTCAATATTGCGTCAAATTAGTAAATTGGAATGATGTAACTTTTAATAAAGGAAGGAATTTTATGCGCAAAATAGACCATTTAAATGATCAAAGGAAATCTATTTAATAACTAAAGTCTTATGTAAAGTCTACTAAAAATTATACTCGTAATTACCCGGAAAACATTTATTAATCAATGCTGGAAATAACGATCTTCAATTAGAATAATGTACCTCTCAAATAAAACGAGAATATTGAAGGAATAACGGGGGGGGGGTCGAACAATATAAAAAAATTATGATTTTACCTACGCGTTTTTATGCCCACCAATCATATCCCACCTATTTCACAAGCTTGCCTATCTCCTCCAGAGACTTTTACCAAAAAAAAACCGTATCGTAAGACTTCCTTTTTGTGTAATTCATTATAGTTTGTCCGTTCATGCATTCTACAATACCAATTTACCATCTAGAAACAAATAAATTGTGAGAGCTAGGCCATATCAAATCAGTTCCTTAAATGTTCCGGTCATTTCCATTTCCGGCTGAACTCGAATGAAGAAGGGTCTTTGGTAGAATGGCATATTCTTCGTCACAGTAGTGTATAACTCATCACGCTGATTATCTACAAAACTTAAGTAAGTACAGTATATGGACCATATAATATGGTGTATATATTGCCATTTTAGAATTTTTCATAATTTGCGCAAGTTTTAGGTACATTTCTTGACCTGTGGGCTCTACTAAACGCTATGTCCCGTACTACACACGTGGTCGCTGCGGTGTACCCTCACTTGGACAATATTTAGAACTTGTGCAAAAACGAATTTTCCCAATTTTAGGGCTTTCCAATGAGGGGTAAAAAAAATCTTTGTCCAAGTTCCAAATATTGCTCAAGTTCCCCCTTCACTTGACCAATATTTGGAACTTGAACAACATTGTCCAAGTTCCTAATATTGTCCAATTTCCCTCCTCACTTGGACAATATTTGGAACTTGAGCAACGTTGTCTGATTTCCCCCCTTTGTCCAAGTTCCAAATATTGTCCAAGTTCCCCCCTCACTTGAACAACATTTGGAACTTGGACAAAAAGTTTTTTTGAATCAAAAATTTTGTCCAAGTTCCAAATATTGCACAAGTTCTCCCCTCACTTGGACAATATTTGGAACTTTAACAATATTGTCCAAGTTCCAAATATTGTCCAAGTTTCCTCCTCACTTGGACAATATTTTGAACATGGACAAAGATTTTTTTTAACCAAAATCTTTGTCCAAGTTCCAAATATTGTCCAAGTTCCCTAATCCCTAACCCTAACTTAATCCTAACCTAAACAACTCTGTTCTATTTTTCAATATCCGGTAATGAAAATGCGGTTTGTTCATTTATTTGCGAACCAAATTTTTGGTTTTAATGTAATTAATTGATAAAGCTGAAAAATCAATTTTTGACCCTATAAGTCAACTACACTGCTTAAGGGGTTATCCGGCCACTTTTGTCTTCCAAAAACGGCCGGATAAACCCTCACCCGGCCGGATAAACCCCTAGGGCGTAGGCGGAATAGCTGAAAAATGCGCAAAAAATGGTGGCCGGATAAGCGAACGAGCGGAAAATTGCGCAATTCATTAGTTTCATAAAGCGACCGGCCGGATAAGCAAACNGCAAGAATAAACTTAAAGCACAAGTGGCCGGATAAACCCGCAGGTGGCCGGATAAACCCTCAGTGCGTGGGCGGGGTTGGCGAAAAACTTTTGGGAAAAAAAGTGGCCGGATAAGCGCACGAGCGGGCAAAGTGGCCGGATAAGGGGGGGCGGATAACCCCTTAAGCAGTGTATTGCAAAAATTATATATTACAAATTCGTTATTTTTAATTATAGGTTAAGGTTAGGGTTAGGGTGAGGGTTTCTCAAGTTCCAAATATTGTCCAAGTGAGGGGGAACTTGGACAAAGATTTTAATTCAAATTTTTTTTTTGTCCAAGTTCCAAATATTGTCCAAGTGAGGGGGGAACTTGGACAAAGATTTTAATTCAAATTTTTTTTTTGTCCAAGTTCCAAATATTGTCCAAGTGAGGGGGGGACTTGAACAATATTTGGAACTTGGACAAAGGGGGAACATTGGACAGTGTTGCTCAACTTCCAAATATTGGTCAAGTGAAGGGGGAACTTGAGCAATATTTGGAACTTGGACAATATTTGGAACTTGGACAAAGGGGGGAAACTGAAGAACGTTGCTCAAGTTCCAAATATTGTCCAAGTGAGGGGGAACTTGTGCATTATTTGGAACTTCGACAAAGATTTATTTTTTGACTGCGAATACGCTAAAAGTCACGTGGAAAAACTTTGCACAAGTTCCAAATGTTGTCCAAGTGAGGGTACACCGGTCGCTGCTACCCATTTTTCTTTGCGCCTCATTTCTACCCTTCTACGGGCTGTCCAACCTAGACTGTCACATTGTTGTTGCTGTTTAAGCTTACATAAAGCAGCAAAAAGGAACAATCTAGGTTGGACACCCTGTAGTTAATTTTTTTTTATTTTTTGTGTAGAACCTGTTAGTTTAGGATGTCCCGATTTCAACACAATTGCCGCAGCCCCGCATGCGCCTTCAGCCCAAGGCACCTTAATGCTATACACATTTGTCTCCTGAATCCAATCAACATTCTCCCCTAGGGTGTTTCCGACTTCCAGTGTCGACACATTTTCACCCTTCCATCGGAAAGTGTCGCCCACACGGTCGACAAAGCGAATTTTGTAGTCTGGAGCCAGCTTCAATAAATCGCCCGTGTCAAAGTAGGCATCACCATTTTCAAATACATTACGCAAAATTTTCTCGTCGGTTTTCTTCTCAGCTTTGAAATATCCTTCAAATGGTTGATCATCGCGGATTTTGCCAACAAGTAACCCTGAATTCATTAATTTAATTTTGACCTTAACCTGCCTGAGGTCAAATGGCTCCGGTATTCGATAGTGCAAGTTCAGCTTTCATTTTGCCTACGTATGAGTCATTTGGATGTACCATCTTCGTTATTTTGCGTAGGTTGGATATTTCAAACAATTATCTAGGGGGCCATGGTCATCCAAATCAAGTTCTTAATAATCAGATCTGCGAAGTTTGACGAGCTCTACAACTAGGCCCTACCAGTTTTTTCGGAAAATTTTCGCTTTGCCCATTTCTACCATGTTTCATAACAAAAACAAGTCCGGCATTACAAAAAAATCCATAAACAACGCAAGAATCTGATTTTTATTTTCAAACCTGGTTCGTCGTAATCGGCTTTGATCGCGAACCCTTTCGAATTTCGAATAATTTTTTCTTCGATTGGGTCAAATTTTAGTAAGGCGCCCCCAGTGACGAGCTGAACAAATGGGGTAAAGCGCATAATGCACGCTTCATCGTCCATCATATTCGCAAGTTGTATGTTACCTTCAGTCGAGGCGTACAACTCCCAGAGCCACATTTCGCCAAAACGGGGTTTAACCTCGGGCTAAAGGTAGGCTTGACAACGGTAGTACAAATTCTCGCTACACATACAGGCTGTATGATACAGCATATTCTTTTAACCTTCAAACATATATTCAAAAAAGTTTCTTTATAAAATATACGGACTTTTGTCCGCATTATCACTCACTTTGTTATACCTCTTGAATCGAATGAGCAAACTATCGAAAGCTCTCCGACCACCCTTGGACACTTTTTTGGTCGATTTGACCACAAAAACACAAATTCACAAACGGTTAACCAGGTGACGTACGGGATTCATTTTTTGCAGGCTAGTGGGCAAATAATAATCTGGTACAGTCCTTGATTCCATAAGGGGCGCTTCCATAACGGCCGCTTTTTTCCTCCAAAAAAGGCCGTTTATTCCATAACGGCCGCTTTTTTCCTCTTTTTTCGAGAACCGAAAACGGCCGTTATGGAATTAAGGACTGTATGGTCATATTTTTTTGCGTTTATCAACCCTAGCCAAATGTCATATCTGAGTCCGGTCCCAATAGCAGCTTTTATATTATGTTTCTTGTCGTACTCGCCCGGCGGTGTTTGAATTATATATCGCATCATTTCCCCAATATACGCCGTGTATTTAGCATTACATTCGTAACACTCTTTCCAGAAGTTTGAAGCACTAAACCGCGGCGCTATAGCAAATGTACCACCGCCCAGAATCAGGAATATTTTTTGGTATTTTTTTTTTTCACAGTTTTGCTATTTTACCCTCTCTCTTCCAGCTAAATTCACGTGGTGTCCCAAACAACACAAAAATACTCGTAAATTAATAGTACTGGATTGAGCTGGTAGAGAGATTAACATAACAATACCGTAATACGAATAAATTTCTCATACGTATAAAAAATTGACCTAAAAAAGTTTGAAATGGGTAAAAAATATCCCTAGCCATAATTGATCCAGACACGCCAATGAACGCCGCAAAAGAGTGATATAGTGGCAACGCACTATATTGAACATCCCCCGGTTGCACTTTTAGTGCGAGTTTAGTGTTATATGTTTTCATTGATTTTGCATGACTGATTGGCGCAGCCTTTGGCAAACCGGTGGTTCCAGAAGTGAAGATCAGACAAACTACATATTTTTATTTAGTTTCAGTTTCATACGATTCTTTTTTTATGATTGAAATCTCGAAAAATCTAAAACTTTTTGACCAGGATTCGTCTTGTTCCTTAATTTGAATTTTTGAATATTTTTTCGAGAAAATTCGACCCTTAATTTGAATCTTTTTGGTAAAAGTATGTCACATAATTCAAATTAAGGGGTACTTTTATCAAAAAGATTCCGATAATTTATGTCCCTTAATTTGGTGTCTCTTAATGTGAGACCCCTTGTATTCTATTATATAAAAACAATTCACCTGGATCGTTGTGTTTAATATCTCCACGGCCCC
The DNA here is from genome assembly GCA_004367875.1 of Oikopleura albicans. Classification (NCBI taxonomy): domain Eukaryota; kingdom Metazoa; phylum Chordata; class Appendicularia; order Copelata; family Oikopleuridae; genus Oikopleura; species Oikopleura albicans. The sequence goes on from SCLG01000050.1 coordinate 474,326, forward strand.
ATTCTAGCGGAACGGGGTCGTCCGAATATTTTTCAAGCATTCCCGTTAGTCGTTCGAATTCAGCCGATGGTAGTTGGCAGTTTTGATCATCGACCAAAATGCGCATTCCGGCTTCTTTGATTGATTCCCGTGATTCAAAAATTGCTTCTAAATTTGCATCATCTCCATCAACAATTAAAAACTGTGAATCACTGAGCGTCAGGCAATGCATCAGTTGTTTTGACCGAAGATTATTATTGATAAATGCTGGGTTCATGGCTCGGCAGCTCTTTTTCAAACACCCTCCGAAAAATGTGTTTTTTAAGCGAACTGGGGCAGGGTAAGTTACCCTAAAAATTATTATAATCACCCGGTAATTGTAGAAACATTATTGACAGTTTTTGACGCAAAATCGGAAACGAAAGTGTCAACTTGTTACCACACCAAATGTATTTTTACTTGCATTTACACAAAAAATAAAAACAATTTTTTGATAGTTCTAGTGTAACTATAGTTTACAGTAACATAGTAACATAGTAACATATGTTTTCCAAAAAAAAACAGCTGTTACTTATTTAACTGTCATGGTCCGTTCTGGCCACATCTGGCCAGATGGCTTGTTTTTTCGAATTAACTCGTGAACTTTTAATGATATAACAAAACGGAAAACGGATTATGAATGTACCAACGAAACAACGTTTTTTGTACTTCTTACATTTTTTTCTTTAACCCCCAGGACTCATATTGGACTAAGTTTACCTAAGCTTATCGAGATAATTTCGGCGATTTTATTATAATCACCCGGTAATTGTAGAAACATTACGGGTTTTTATGACCTATATCATCGTGTGGAAGGTACCGTTTACCCCATAACGGCCGTTTTTTCGAGAACCGAAAACGGCCGTTATGGAATCCAGGACTGTATATTATATACCGTATATAGTCCCATAGTGGCTAAACTAAAACCCATGGCAGCAACTAAATACTGGTGTAAGCCAAAAATAAACACGAAGTTTCTGAGCCTTTCCTGGTGTTGCACCAATATTAACACCACCAAACCAATTTTTCACGTACTCTAGACGATTATTCATGTAAATCGAATACTTTGAACCGTGACCAATGTCAAGCTCTTCGTGAAACATTCGACCCCGTCTGTTCATTTCGCTTACCATTTCCCGGTATGTCAATTTTTCCTTGTTTTGTATAAGCAAATTTCTGAACAAAAATCATCACTGATTTAACTCCCTCTAACCGATGAGGTCGTGCACTACCAAAATCGACTTTCATCGTTAATAACAGCCAGACGGATCGAGATTTTTAAAAACGGAAAACAGTACAGAATTTTTCCAGAAAATCTACGTAAATATAACAAATGTTCGAGTTTATTTTATATTTTAGTTTAGTAGAAAATTGGACATAAAACGTACTAATTTCAATAAAAAATCTATTTTTTTTTATTTTCGTCCGCTGGTACCTGTTTCCCAATAAGACACTGCAATGCGGTTTGGTAGGTAGGTATTTTTTATCGATTCTGAAAAATAATTTACGTGTTTGGCTGTTTTTCGGCCCATTGCTCCATAATGTCTAAAATCGTCCAATTGTTCCTTTCGGCCCTTTTTTCGAATAATTTTCGTTGAATCCCATATTTGACCAACCAAAGATCTTGGCGAATCATCGTCGACAGCCACCCCGACATGGCTCTAGTTTTTTTTTGTTAATCGGACGGATCTCGATACAGTGTAGATTTATTTTTGCTGATTTTTAGTTCTAATTTTGTTTCTCAAATATAGCTATGTTCATTACCAAATGGTGACGAACTGCAGTTCAACTTCCTATTGACCACACTATGAAATGTTTATGGCCGTCGAATTTCGCAAAGTAAATATGAAAACTACACATTTTGCAGCACATTATTTACTTTTTTTAGCAATAATCATGTTTTGTTTGAAAAGAATTTGAAAGAAGAAAGAAAAAGTTCTATATATGTTCCATTTATGAATATAATCTATAATTTTCCATAATCCTTGGGAAGTTATTTGTTTATAAATTATACAGTTGATGTGGTAACGAGTTGACACGTAACAAGTTGACATTTTTGAACGAAGTAACACTTTTTGGGAGTTTTTTGGGCAACAAGTGGGCAAAAGTGACGGACCGAAGTGACAGTTTAAAACGAGTTGACAGTTTTTGACGCAAAATCGGAAACGAAAGTGTCAACTCGTTACCACACCAACTGTATTTTTACTTGCATTTACACAAAAAATAAAATAAAATTTGAAAGTTCTAGTGTAACTATGTTTTCCAAAAAAAAAAGCTGTTACTTATTTAAAATAAGAAAGCTTTTTTTGATTTTTTTTTTCCTAAAAACTTTTCAAAATGCCCACGCAATGTGCCCTTATTTTTCACAGTTTTTTAATTGTTTTAGAAAGATAACGACTTATCTGGTGTGAAGTGTCCGTTTCCTATTTTTTAGATCTAAATCTACCTTTAAAATTAACGTAAGGAAGTCCCATTTCAAAGAACTTTTTTTCGTAAAAGGTCAGAACAAATGAAGGGCTGTTGTCAATAAAGCAACATGACATCCTAATTACCGAAATTATGACGTTGAGCTTGCTCTCTCCACCGCTCGTAACATTATATACTAATAATGCTAAACCAAAGACCTTTTCCGGCTTTTGACGTCAACAGACGTTTGCTGGGAAAAAAATAAAAATAAACTTGAAGTTTTTTGTTTTCTTTGAAAAATTGGTATTTTGTGTTGGGAATAAATGAATTTGATTATATTTTTCATCATTTGTATCGTGGAAGGCAAGTCGACATTAATTTGCACTACAAGTACCGATATACAAAAATGTTTAACCGGCAATGTCCGGTATCTAGAGCGCGCCGATAAAGAGGTTCAAAAACTAAAATGGGAAGTGATCAACGAAAAAATACCGATGTACCACAAGACAGAGTGAAAATTGAAAAATAATTCTTATGTTAATTAGTAAAGTTCTTGCGCTATTACATTTTGGCTTCAATTAATCAAATAATTGATAATATTTTTTTTTTCATAAAAAATTCGTATTTTCGGAATTTCTTTCGAGAACAATAATAATCAAAAATTACGGTGCCTTATCCCATAAGAGACGCTCCCATAACGGACGTTTGTCGCATGACGGACGCTTTTTTAGTGAAAAAAGTGATTATCGTACGATTGCTCCTTTTTCTGACGCTTTTTCGGCCAAAATGTGGCCATTCTAATAGAAAAATGGACCTTTTTGTGACGATGCTCGTTTTTCGGACGATATTTTCGAGAACCGAAAACGTCCGACAAATGAGCAAGGACTGTATCAAAATTAAGCCCAAATTAACGCTATGGGAGACGCTGATCCCTTGACGGACGCTTGTCCCTTGAGGGCATTGCGCCTACAATATAAAACAAGGCCCTTGGGAATTAATATAACTGGAATAAATCGAAGAAATTCATAAATTTTCAACTCTCAATAGCGACTTTTCGAGTTTAATCTACTTATTCAAGAAAAATTGTTCAATCTGTCCAATTTGACCGTGAATTTCAGTGATCTCATTGAAGATGGGCAAAACCAGCTTTTTATTACAAATAAGTGGGTAAATGATCTTGGCCAGCTCACTAATGAAATAAACGAGTTCAAAGTGACGATTGACGAGCTAAACGCGCGGCTCGAAATCGAGATAATTCCAAATATAGAAGCGCAATCGGAAGCGATTAACGACAGCAAGGCCATGTTCAAACGCATTTCCGAACGCATCGACAAAAAAACGCTCATCGTTTCGGATAAAATCAAAAAGTACAAACGAGACATGAAAGGTCTTATTGAAAAGTCTGATCTACAGGTTTAGTTAAACATTTTACCTCATTTTTCCTCATTTTTCTTCATTTTTCCTCATTTTTCCTCATTTTTCCTCATTTTTCCTCATTTTTCCTCATTTTTCCTCATTTTTCCTCCTTTTTCTTCATTTTTCTTCATGTTTCTTCATTTTTCCTGATTTCTAAAATTTTTCCTGATTTTTTTTTATTTTTTTTACTCATTTTTCCTTTTTTTTCTGATTTTTCATTATTTTTTATTTTTTCCTCATTTTTCCTTACCTTTTTTCTCATTTTTACTCATTTTTTCTCCTTTTACCTCAATTTTCCTCATTTTTTTTTTCATATACTTTCTTCATTTATTTTCTACTTAGTTCTTTTTTGTTCTCACTTTACCTCCCCACATTTTTCTTATGTTTCCTCATCGGTTAAAATTATGTTACATTTTGTATGTCTTTGCCCGATATTGCGTGTATTTATTCCAATATGAACTAGTCTATGGCCATAGTCTATGTGCACAGTCATTTGCGCGTTCATTAGTTAATTAAAATTAGACAACGAATTTGTAACGAGAAGGATAGGATCAAGAAACACAATCGTGACATGAAAAGTCTCATTGAAAAATCTGATTTACAGATTTTGGCGCCGTTAAAAATTGGCCAAAGGTCGTTTAACTTTCATCTTGATATATTTATTATTTGCACTTCCGGCTCAATATACAGGGACTTTATTCCAAACTTCCGGTTTTAAAACATGTTGTAATGATGGTATACCGTATACGTCACAGTGTTACGTTGGCCATTTTTTTTTTGCTAGTTTGTCGAAAAGAACGTGTTTCCGTCAAATTACTTTTGTGAGATACAACCAAACGTTGAAAGAAATTGTAAACTTTACACTTCGTAATTAACCTTAATTCGAAGCGCTTATTAGAAAATTGTAAACGGTTTACAACCTGTGAACGATTTGGATTTCCATGTGTATTGCTCGATAAAGTCGACTTTTAGCGCCAGTAAATTGGCAAGACCTTAGTTTATTAAAATACTTAATAACTGTCAGGGTAAGTGAGAATTTTGCCGTCAATAGGTGTTACTAAAGTATTAAAACCGGTAACCAAATATCCATATCCGGTAAACCCCAAACTAATTTTGACACAGGAAATAACCGTCATCAGCGAAATGAACAAAAGCAATGACATATCTGTTTTCGTATAATTGGTTCCTATTATGCATTCTGAGAATTTTATTTTTCCACATTTTTAACTATCTTTTCAAGTTCTATAATTTGGCAAACTTGGTTTTTGATTTAATGGGTTCTATTGGCCCAAAATAATTAGAAAATCGTTTTGGCGAAAAAAATGCATAATAGGGACCAATGAAATGAAAACAGATCTGGTCCATTAGTTTGCGGTTAACCGGTTATGGGCATTTGGTTACCGGTTTTCATATGATATGGCACTGTCGGGGCCGTAGAATTTAAGTCTCGTAATATGTAATATATTTTACTTTACAAAATAAAATGATTAGAAACTTGCGTGCTGTAATAGTATTATTTTGTAAAATTCTTATATAAGGGGCGGCTGGATGAAATCGAACATCGCAGCAATAATCTGAAGGAATTTCTTTCTGGAGCCAAAGAAACTATCCTAGATCAGTTAGCCGAGCAAGGCATGGAGTTTCAAGAAAGTGTTATTCTTAGCGGAGAGCGGCACCGCTCCTTTCAAGACAATATGAACCTGTTAGCAGTGAAGGCATTTGAAGCCAATGTAGAATGCAATAAAACATCCAGTCAGGGCTCGGCAAGGTCGGCTTTTAATTTTCCTTATCGCAGCTTACCTAGTTTTAATAGTTTAACAGTACGAGCAAAAACAGGATTTTGAAATTTCACTAAAATCAAAAATTTAGGACACATTTTACTCCATACATTGTAAGCGGAACGTTTAAGGTAAAAAACAGTTTCGCTCAATAACACCCCTTGCGCCGTTATCGGGCTACCAGTTATCGGCCAAAACTTTTGATCCAAATTGATCCTGGAAAATTCAAATTTTTCCTAAAATGTTTTCCAGACATTCCGCCTACGCCCTGCGCCGTTATTGGGCTAAACATACGTAATCAATAAATTTTTTCTCACACTTTTGGTCCGATAACGGCGCAGGGGGTGTATTGAAGATTATCGAAACGAAAATTTTATTTAAATAAGCAAAACTAAGCTGGGGTTAGCAAGTTGCTTAATAATCCAAATATCGAGCCCATCATCCAGCGATTTAGCGGACAATTCAAATGATCTCGGGATTTACCGCCACCAAACGGAATCAATTGCCAGTAAAACGCAACAACTGAGTGAAAGTGCCGCAAATTTATTTGCTCGCATTCACATCGGCATCAGCATCATCCACGACCAGCTCCAGCAACTTCCGGTCGATAATTTTAAAATCAGTGAAGTTGAAGCGACGCGTCAGGAGCGTTTTGAAATGGTTAAATCAAAAATTGCAGAATTTTCACGCACTTCCTCGGAAATTCTGGATTCGTTTGTGCCAATTTCGTTTAGGGCTTGGTTTATACTTCGGAGCGACGGAAAACATTATTTTACTACTTATTACAGTATTGTTAATTTCATATCGTTTCCAATTAAATCCACTTGGTGTCCCAACCCACGCAATAGCAAATGACTCACAATCGTTCTTAATGAATTGGGACACCACGTGGATTGCGTAATGGGGTATATACTCAAAAAAATTTGAAGGGAAGCTTTGAAAAAAATCTCCGTATAAAATACTGGTACTGGTGTGGGTCGTCAGTTTGTCACCGAGCTCGACGCGGGTCATACAATAGATACCACCGAGTACTGTTTTAAACCTACAAGCGAAATTTGCTCGGTCACACTTGTTTCCTCACACCAGTATCTAAAAAATTTCAAATGCCATTAACATGTTTCGAAAATGATTTGTCCGATACATATTTTAAAATATCCAAACCTGCTTACAGTTCCTCATTGGAAAACCTAAATGATCAATTATCGGTTTTGGACGCTGAAATGGATTCAATACTTTCCATGGCTCACGAGATTGAGATTGTAAAGGAAACTTTAACGCCAAAAGTGGTCCGAAAACTCAAACAAACAACACAAACTCTGTCCCAAATTGGCCAAGAAAATCTTGACAAGCTTGAACAGCATCAGGTGGAAGTGGCGAGTTTATATGAAGAATTTGCCGAAGCAAAACAATTTTTAAATGACACAATGGATCGCATTAAATATATTGGCGGCCCAGGGGTTAAGTGGGATGATCCAGCTGAAGTCACCGATGGAATGATGCTGAATTATAATTATAATGTTGGCCAGGTCGTCAACCAGGTCAAAGAAATGAAAGAGACTTTGGCAGATGATGAGCAGCAGCAAGAAAAGGTATTATTAATACCGTAGAGCTTACCGTGTTAAACTTAATGGGCCATAGCCTATACCAGGGTTGTAGATATGCGTTGGGCGTAGGGGCGCCCAACCCAACGCATTTTTTTCGAATTTCGCCCCAATCCAACGCGATTTTTGTCAATATCACCCCAACCCTAGGGCTCGGTAAAACCCAACGCAAAATTTACATCCCTGGCCTATACAGTCCTTACTTCTAACTTGGAAGTATTATACGGACGTTTTCTCGAAAATATCGTCCGTATTGGAGTGAATTGTCATAAAGTGTCCATGTTTCGACTGTTTTCCGAATATTTTTTTTTACAGAAAGCGTCCGTATTGGAATAAATCGGCCGTATTGGGAGTAAGGACTGTATAATGCGTTATTTTTATATATAGCTGAAATATTGCTCCGTTAAACTTACCTTCAAATTGGCGCGCTTATTGGACGCCAATTTAAATCGTGGCCGCTGATTGGCTGGATGAACCTACGGTTCTCGCGCGAGAACATTAGCGAGATATAAAAATAACTCATGGTATATACTGATAATAAAATGTGCTTTTAGCTGCTTTCAGAAATACGACAACTGATTTTACGCGTGAGTTCAACCGAAAAAGATGTGGAAGAACTCGTTCAAAAATCAATCGTCACCAATGAAGTAAACAAGCTTTTTGATGTCATAAATGAAGCTACATCAGAAATTGCTGTTATGCGATCAGAGCTCAGTGATATGACGGAAAAACTACAAAACCAAAAAGAAACATACAAATACGAAAGGTGAAATATTAATTTTGATTTTGTTTGAACTTCAAACTTTTTTTAGGGAGCAACAGGGATTTTTGGTGAAAAACGCTATCACACGGATAAATGAGGCCCACGTGCAACAAGAACGGAAACTAAATGATATTCGCGTAATTGCCGAGAAAAAGATCCACAACCTTGACTCAAAACTATTTTATCAAGAAGAAAAGGTAAAATATTTGTATACTGGTGTGGGGAAAAAAGTGTCACTGAGCAAATTTCGCTTGCAGGTTTAATGCAGTACTCGCTCCTATGATGGAGCCCAAACATACCATGTAACATAATTTGTACAAGGGACACCATTGGTCAAATAGTGACAATCCAAACGCGTAGGTTAGATCATACATCTTAAAGTATTATACATTTGTTATGTAATAACTTCATCGATTGATTCATATTTATATTGAGAAAGTAGTCACTATTTGACTTGGTATCGTTTGTTTATATAAAATATCGTCGTGGATGATTTAGATAAAAAAAAATGTTCTAGATTACAAGTCTCAATTTTGATGAGACGTCAGTCGAAATCAGCGAGCTCCAGCAGCAAATATCAGCTATGAAAGAAGAAAATCAAGAAATGAAGTCAAAAATAAAAATGCTTGACGTGTCGTCGGACCCATTGAAAAGATTTGCCGGAACTGACCCTGACAATGCCATTAGGCAAGTGTGCAAATTGCTCTTGCTCGAACACAAATTAATAAGCGCAAACTAAGTAATCATTTGTCTCACTCTTTCCACCTTCACACTTTAAACATATCGTATAGTCTGCTTATACAAACTGCCAATACACTGCTAATTTCATCTAGTTATATTGTGTTTATAGTATACCCTTTATACTGTATAAAATAGGTGCCCATCGAGAGACCCCGGACTGTACGTGATTCGAGCGCCGCTACTCAGTCTAGCCGCGTCTCTCGCGTCCGGATTCGCTCATCAAAGCTTTACTGTATAAATTCGACAGATGAGTATATTATATATTATATATAATACAGTCTAAAATACAGTCCTTACTGATTTATCCGAGGTTTCGGTTCCCGAAAATAGCGTCCAAAAAAGAAGAATCGTCACAAAAAGGTCCATTTTTCTATTAGAATGGACCCATTTTGGCCGAAAAAGCTTTCGATAAATGAGTAAGGACTGTAATTTAGACATTATATATTCATCTGTCGAATTTATACAGTAAATTATACCGTCTTTGGTGAGCGAATCTGGACACGAGAGACGCGGCTAGGCTGAGTAGCGGCCGCGGCGCTCGAATCACGTACAGTCCGGGGTCTCTCGATGGGCACCTATGTTATGAGGATATAAATTATATCATACAATATGAACGTTTTTAGGAAACGCCCTTTTCAGAAAACCCATCTAAATACCAATGTTAGACATTCCTCATAAAAAGTCCTGTCTGAAAACGTACACAATATGTTCACCATTAGAAATATCGTGTTATTATTTGTGCATAATCCAATTTGTGAATGAATTCCGATGTGTTCAATGTAATTGGATGCGAATTCAATTACAGTCCTTCGCCATTTATCGAACGCTTTTTGGCCAAAATGGGGTCATTCTAATAAAAAAATGACCTCATTTTCGAGAACCGAAGACGTCCGATAAATGGTTAAGGACTGTACCTTTTTTGAACAAAGTATTTACCAGAGACAAGTATAAGTATATTTGTATCTGCAATGAGAGACCAACGTTAATTTCTCGTTATGTGTCCAGGGGGTAATTACAAGCACAAATGGCGTACCTTGTCACCACCCCCTATGACAAAATATGTTCCTGATTAATAAGTTTATTGATATTGAAATACAGTTATTTCTAAGTAATACAACTCAAACCAGGAATACGTCTTTTTAATCTGACTTATTCAATTTGTGAATAATAAGACCAGGAAAATCGGCAACTACGTCATTTTTAAGCCGAAAAATAATAATGTGGCAACTCATATACAGTGTAAAAACTCTTGAAATGATATTTTTTAAAGAACTACTTTATATAAAATAATGAAGAGAATGTTTTTTCAGACGTTACACTACAGTGTCTTCACTAAGAAGCGTTCCGCGAAAATTAACAATTAATTAAATTGGTTTATTTCGTTGCTAATTTTCGCGTAGTTCTTCTTAATGTACATACTGTAGTTCAAATTCAAGTTCAAATTTGATTATGACACTAGAAATAACTAAAATAAATTCTCTTTAGTCTTATTTATAAAGTATTTTTATACGGTATTAACCATACCATCCAAAGAAGATTTTCGAAGTACAACAATACGATTGTCAATTAAATATGTCATTAGTTACGAAAAACGATTTTTATAAATGCAAATCGACATCTATTCGTTCTACTTTTTCATTTTACATGCAGCATTATATTTTAGCTATATAACACTAACATACATAAACTGGTTTTAAAATTTTCGCGGTAAGAGATTATGTCTCATAAGGCTGAATCGACCAAGGCCTTAATTTGTTTCTATTTTGGTAGTTTTTTGGGAGCCCAAACGCGCCTTTCAAGCTGGGGGCAAAGATAAAATTACGCATTTAATTGACGGAGCGAATTTTTGAATTTCGAATCGGACGTACCATCAAAAAACGGTACATCCGGTTCGAAATTCAAAAATACGGTCCGTCAATTAAACGCGTAATTTTATCTTATGTTAGAGAGATATCATATGGCGATATTTTACCTTTCCTAACATAAGATAAAATTACGCGTTTAATTGAGGGAACGTATTTTTGAATTTCGAACCGGATATGGCCCATATCTCTATTTGACTTGCTCCCAGCTTCAAATATGCATTTGGATAACAAACAACCATTCTGGGAAATTATCTGTTCCCTACAGAAGTGAACTCATTGAACCATTGGAATTGTTACGAAGTACTTGAACAGAATGATTTTAACGGCATTAATTGAGGTTGGGAAATAGGGTTGTATTTTGCGTGTCATGGTATATTTATGATTAAGATAGAAGTGTATGTTTAGAATAACTATTTATCTTTACAGTAAAATTTAACAAATGAGGTGTCTTTATGATAACACTGCTTCAATTCGGAAAGAAAAAATTAATTTTGAGAATACAACATCTACTTAGTACCGATGCGTCGGAGACAAAGTTAATACACGTTTCCAATAAGGGGCACTTTTTTGCAACAACCAACTAGCGTTTTTTTCGGAATAAACAGCGTATCAAAGGGGGTGAATTTCCCTAAGTCCTCATTTTTATATATAATTAGAAAATTGACTTCACCTTAATACACTTATTTTAAAATGTGTTCCTAGTTGTTCGACCGAAAAAGTCCAAAAATACATGATTTTATAGTGATCAAAGTGTTTGACCTTATATCAAATCATTGTTTGCTTTAGTCTCAATGAAACCCATGACTGCAGTTAATACCTGTTTTCCATTGACATTTATTTGAAAACTGACAACCAAATGGTTAATTATGCGTATTGAAACAGTGTTTCTCAAGTGAGCTCGGCCAATATCCAACCAAAAAAGTATTTTGTAAGGTTACCAGTAACTAAATTAAAAAAAGTCTCATTCATCGCACTCGCAATATTTTCAAGCTGTAACGGTTTTGTTCTACTGTAACGACGCGAGATGATTGTTACGGATATTGAGGGAATAAAATGATTAAAAAATAATTACCTCGTCGATATATAAAACCCAGGAATGAATACCGTCGAGGACGCCATATAGTCACAATTTTACCCTTATCGTAACAGTTTTTGGCTAAATGAACGAGAAAAGGGCCCAAAAATGCCCCTAACTGAAAAAAATGACCAATATTGTAATATTTTTGGGATATGAAAGTGTTACGATAAAGTGGTCGAAAGTTTGGACTCCAAACAACAAAATGAATTATTGCTGTATTGCATACCAACCCATACGGTGACATTATTAGACGGTCGTAGGCCATTTAAGGGTTAAATTATCGCTGACGAGCTAAATTTTTATTTGTGCTTAAATTTCTAAGATAATCATACAATAGATTCTGTGATAACGTAATTAAATATATAACTTTAGTGACTGAAGTGGCACATATTTTATTGAATATTTATTATTTAAAAAACAAAAAAATTATTTGTGTCACAAAAATTGTGTGGCGACCCGGTTTCATGATCCAACCACAGTAGGTACTATTTCAGTCATACGTATAAATTAGATATACAAATGCATGCGAACTTTTCATTGCCTAACTTCTTTATAGGGGACCGCCAAGTAAGGGTAGGTTTCGTGTTTTTCGAAATTTAACCTTACTTGGCGCTCCCCCTGTACTCCATTTTTACGGTTAGAAAATTGATACATATGATTTCGCAATATATGGAACGTACAAAATACAAAAAAGCGGAATTTCCACATTGAAAATTAATACACAAATAACTGTTATTCACCCGAATAAAAAAAACTCCAAATAATACAAAATTAATGTCCAAATTATGTCAACTCGGGGAACAGTGGTTTAGTAAGCCAACAGTGATTTTGATTCGTGTGTCTCAGAAGGGTCATAAGCACGATGGTCTACAATTTATCGTGAGCTACTATTATTATAGATATAAATAATTAATTACTCTGTTCATTTTTACTTAAAATAAATGTAGATAAAAGTGTGGAAAATTGCATATGCCTAAAACATATTGTTTATAATAATTTATTATTTGAACTTAACTCTCAGGGGGAAGGACTTTTTGCTAACCCGTAGGGGAAATTGTGTGCACGTATGCACACACTTAAAAATTCACAATAATTCTGGTAAAACTGGTAAGTTGTAGAGCTCGTCAAACTACGTCGATCTGACTATTAAGAAATTGATTTGGGCCACCAGGGCCCCTAGAGAGCTGTCTGAAATATCCAACCAACGCAAAAAAAAAAATACCGCCAATGGAATTTTCTCGAAAAGTTGAGGGGGAGGTCAGCAATACCAATTCTGCCTTACGGGGCCTCCTTATGCCTTAAATCGACGAAAAACCAAGTCGTATGTATATATGCACACACTTCCCCTGTGAGTTAAGGACAATGCTAAAAAAAATCCAAATGCATATAATTAGAGGGGTTGCCTAGTATTTTTACTCGATTTTGAATCTGCTCTGATTTACCGACTAAGATACATTTGTGGGGGTAATCGACCACTGCGGAGTCGATGGTAGAAATTTTGAAGTCTCAAAATTGTACCGGTTAGGAAATAAACCACGGTAACCACCAACATTGTAATTGTTTGGCTGTCCTATATTACCCCCACTCAAATACTTTCAAATGTCGACACAACTTGTATAAGTTATACTTCGGTGGAAAATTCAGAAAGTAAGATTTGTGGCCGATTAGACGCCCTTTAATGGGATTTTCCGAAAATATTACTCTTAATCTTACTTTAATCTAATTATGAACAGTAATGCGATTATTTATACCATAGCATGTGGCGATCTCCCATCTACCGTCGGACTTGTTAGGTTTAGTTCTATCTGCTCTGTCAGTCGGCTAATATGATCACCGGAACGCTAAAAGAGTAAATTACAGACGGTAATAGTAAATTATAAATGATTTATTCGTCCTACGACGAATTTAAAATTGCCGTAAAATGACAATTTTTGATTAAGGTCGAATCAAAAGCACGGTTTTTGAAAAAAGTGTTTTAAATCATCTATTTTTAAGTTTTTTTTTTTGGATGAAGATCCCCCGATGGCACGTTTATAGAAATCATGTCTTTTTTACACTTTTTTTCTATAAAAACATATCCGTTTGAACTATTGTCAAAGCACTAACTTAGTGTCACTTATTTCTTATGGTGAAAAACAATTTTAGTAGTCAATTTTTTCAGATGATTATAAGGTCCGTTTTAAGTCAAGGCCAAATGTAAAATGTATTGAAATAATTTATAGCAAATTATTAATTGGTATTAGTATAAATTAGACTGTATAACAATTATTGACGTCCCACCACTAAAAAAATACTTCAACTAGACAATTTGTACTTAAAATTGATAAAAAAAATGAAAACAGGAAAAATGTAAAATAACAAAAAGTCAACTCAATCTTGAACTGGCTACAATTATAATCGTATGGGAAAAAATATCTTACGACATTAGTTCAAAAAGAGCTTTTTAGACTCTTAGTTAACAGTCATGCGCATATTGGGTAGCTAGCTACCCATTTTCACTTTAATTCTAAATAAAAAGAGAACGGCTTATTATAATAAAAAACGGACAACGGATTTGAAATCAAAAAAAAAAATCACGTTTTTATATGGGAGAAAAATAATTTGTTTTAGAAAATTGTTGATACGTTTGCGTCCGTGGAGGACGAGGGTTAAGGTTGGAAATCACCCTAGTAAGAGAAGAAGAACAGGGCTTCAAAAAACAATAATAATCAAAAAAATCTGTTCCTTTTATGACCTTATAACAGGGAAACTGAATGACTATATACCCACTCGTGTACCCTAGACTATGACTTACTCTTTGCCATCGCGTCGAGCCTTTACTGGTTAATAAGTCGGGTAGTCCAAGATAACATAGTGTTAAATTATCAATGTGCGATTTACACCGCAGGGTTTTGTAATAAAACGTCTGTTTTTCGCCATTTGGGATATATATGGCCCGTTCGCTCACTTCTAGCCACTGCCTCTCTTGATATCCCATATATGTCTCGCCGGGAATGTTGCGACTCCACTGCCCTATTAAAACACGGTAATTGGCGATACGAAAATACGTGCGTGAACGGCACAGTTTAAATTCATATAAAGTACAATCTGGAGAACTTCTAATATGATAGAAGAAATATATGAGGAAACGAGAATTTACAAATAGACATCTAAAATTTCACAAAACTTACCCTAAAATCAAAAGACCTTAAATACATTTTCAAAAGACCCTTTGACATATTATAAGGCCTTATAACCATCTCAAAAAAACCCTTCCACGGCTCCATAAGACGTTATAGCGGTCTTTATTCAGACCTTATTATCCCCCTGTACATGTAGTTTGACCTTTATACCAACTTGTGTACCCTACAAAGGTCGGGACTTTTTGACCCTATCCCGATTGGACCCGAATGAGGGTCCAATTCGGGTCCATTAGGCGTGGTTTGGGTCCATTTTTATAGCGGTCGGGTAAGGTCCAAGTCGGGTTCGACCTCTGGTATAATATACAGTGTATATCAATAGAATTCTGATTTCCTTCCTATAAGTCTCAAGTTGACTGTCTTTCCTATTCTCTCCTGGGTGCAGATCATCAAATAATTTATATTTTTAAGAAAATCTAACCGCTACCCAAATAACAGTTTTGACAAAGGTAAGACTAGAGAGTCTTTAGTAGAGATCAAAA
This sequence comes from Oikopleura albicans, assembly GCA_004367875.1. Lineage (NCBI taxonomy): Eukaryota > Metazoa > Chordata > Appendicularia > Copelata > Oikopleuridae > Oikopleura > Oikopleura albicans. The sequence continues at coordinate 489,653 of SCLG01000050.1, forward strand.
ATTTTTGAATTGACCAAAAACAAAATCTTTCTTCTGAAAATTGATACCTTTTTAAGTCTTCGGCTACAAAACGACATGATTTTATCACATATTCCATCCAAACGACTCATATAGCTACTTACGACGTATACTATAGTAACTATACCGTATGGTCTATAGTATAGACTCTATACGTAACTCACATAACATAAGTTATGGAATTGGATGGAATTTTCGATAAATCATGTCATTTTCTAACCGAATACATCAGGTACCCGGTTATGTTTCACCACGTTGTGTTACAAATTTTCCCGTTCGTACCGCTATGTTACTATTTTTTAGCAAAACATTTTCAATTTGTACAAAAAAAAAACGCGTATTTCGCAATACTTTTGAGTTACGTAATAACTATTTTCCGTTTTGGTATAACTTGTACAAAAAAAACACGTATTGCGCAATATTTTCCCCGTTCGTCCCGTTATGTTACATTTTTTTTTGGCGTTTTCCAGCGAAATCGCCTACGCACTGCGCCGTTATGTTACACTTTTTTGATTTGGTTTTGTAACATAACGGCGAACCTGGTGTACCTAAAAACGTATCCATTTTCAAAACAAACATTTCATTATTGATAGATTCAAAAATTTTTGGGTTTTTGAAAAGTCGAGTCAGTTTTAAACAATTTATAAATTTACTTGAGCTTTATCATACCCCGTTTAGCTCCCAAACACATCTTATTGAGAAGTTATCAGTGATAACCGCTGACTTTAGACGTACATGATGTTTTTTCAGCGGGATTTACAACAGACTCTTCAATAACGTTAGTGATTGTTGGCACATCTCCACCAAAAGGTGTTACAAATTTCTTGATTGCACTCAGACTTCCTATTGGCTTCTTGATTAATTTTTTCGTATATAAACTGCCATCTGATAATATCCTAAACAGAAAAATACATGTGAAATATACGAAACGAGTCGAAAAGTTGGTGTGGAGTTACCGAGAAGACTCCTTCTGATGGTAAAAATCAAATAAAGTGAAAATAATTACGAACACAAATTCTAGCAAGAATCAATCCGGAAAGTGATTTCCTACTTGACCCAATATTTTGATATACACAGGATGGGCCGTTAACCGGCCACTTTTGGGCCAATTTTTTCAGAGATAACATTATTTAACCAGTACGCATTGAGCTGTTAACCGGTCAGTTTTTGAAAAATGTTAGTGGCCGGTTAACGGCGCATCCTGTGTAGTCAATGACTATTACTCAGGGGTCGCATTTTCGATTTCCGAACATCCAGAGGAATTTTTAAAAAAAGAGTCCGAAAAGTTCACATCTACCCCGTGGCGGTCCTGAGATTGACGCGCTTAAGGCAATTTTAATATCCTTTTTAATGTTATTTTGGCATGCCGCGACCGCCTCAGGGCCGCGACACGGTAGAAGTAAATTTATAAAAAAAATCGGTCTGAAAAAGGTGTTAGAGGTAATTACAAATTTTCGTAAATAGCGCACATCTAGAGAGTAAAACATATTTGTCTAATACAAATGACGCACCTACTTTCTAAAACATCCTCGTGGTGAATTTCATTTTTGTCCGTAGTTTTTCGACCTGGTCGATTGCCAATACTCAGCCCTTTTGGAGGGTTGTAAAATATAAATCAATATGAAAAACTCAAATCAAACCGGATAATAATTTTTTTTTATTTATTTTATTGCTGAAGTAAATCTAATTACCAAAGGATGAAGTAAAATCCATTCGAAATGAAAGCGTGTCGAACATGACCATTTTTACTCTTTTTGACCCGCTTTCATTTGCGACGCGCGTTATTATTATTCAACGTTAAACGTCTGATAAGTTATTTGCGTAATAGTGTCTTTAAAATCGCCTTCAATAAACAAAACAATATTTATTTATTTTTGCCGGACGCTGATTTTTCAAAAAAAAAATGTTTTATCCCTCCCGGAAAGGATAGTATTCAAACTTTGTGATCTAAAACAGATTTTTCGACGAAGAAATTGCGAAAAACCGACATTTTTGCGCACTAAAACTCATTGCTGTCCTTTCTCTTTTTTCGGACGTTTTTTCGGCCAAAATGGCGGCATTTTCTAATAGAAAAATGATCCTTTTTGTGACGCAATATTCCGAAAACGTCCGAGAAAGGATTAAGGACTGTAAATCAGAAAAAATCGTATTAAATCCACAAAAATCGTACAACCCTGCCTTTGAGTACCGTTGTCCAGTTGTAATTTAAAATTCCGTTGAAACCATTTTGCCGTTCACTCGGCATTGTTTCAATTCTCTTTTACCACACAAAACAAAACAAACAAAATTATTTCTAATTTTCTCTCGATTCTGTTGGTTAGTTATATGGACTGGTAATAATTATTATTTTTTTGCTTTTTTTTATTATTATTATGCTTTTGTTTTTCTGCGATGGGTCGAACTAACTCCAGGGCCGATTCTCACATAACGAAAATGACGCGGGCCAGGCATCTCAGCCAATCAGCGCGCCGGATTCAACCCCTCTGCACTCAGTCTGATGTGTGAGAGCCACCTGACTCAGCCAATCACCGCCCTCGACACAGATCTACTTTCTCTTAGGGTGTTCGCTTACAAAAACAGTACTATTGAGTAAAAAATAAGAGAAAAATTGAAAACATAAAGACATAGTAATAACAAAACAAAGTTATTGTGTTGTTATTATTACGCAGTCGACATAACACTTTGTTCTGGTGAAAGTGACGCGGCAATTAACAACGCATGTGCCAATCACTATTGAGATGGCAATAATTAGAGAAATCAGTGGAATTTTTGGTGTGATAATTTCATGGGGGTTCTGTAACTTTATCAAAACGATAATAATTAATGAATATCGTGCAGTTTGTAATCTTAAATACAAAACGTTTGTATACACCACCTAACCAGTTATCTAAACAATTGTTTTGCTCAAAAATTGCATTTTGTTAAGATAATTGGGCGTTTGATAAAACAATTGGAAATCGCGATACGTTTCGGTTCAAAAAAGTGTTAAGATAAGCCAACTTTGTTAAGATAACTGGTTAGGGGTTGTATTTATCGTGTCCCAAATCGTCCTACATATATATACTCCAATAAAAAGGTTTATTTTATAAAACAAAATGAAAGGTAAAACCATTAATTTGAATTTTCGTCGTTTACATATTCTTGAGCACTTAATAGAAACTTTTATCGAACTAGATATTCGGTATTAACCCGGCACCGTATTTTTTGCTCTTTCACTGTCGTTTTTAAATTATATTCAAGTTATAATATATATAAGTTATCAATCAAGTTATAATATATATATATATGTATATATATTCTGGCATATATTTTTTTGGAATAAAAGTCTATTTTCATTGAAACAAATTTGAAAGATGCTTGTTTTTTACATCTAATGCGGTGAGGAGTTAACACAAATCCTAATAAATTTTAATAATTAAATAAATCGTTATAATTTTTTTTTATAAATTATGTCTTTTTTCACTTTTTCTATAAAATCATGTATTTTCGAGCATTAAGGTCTTATAGTGGAAAAAATAGGATATATTTTTTTCAAATGATTATAAGGTCTTGTGGTCTTTTGTAAATACATTTAAGGTCTTTTTTTTTCTTAAGACCTTATAACCAACCCCCTGTAATTTTATTATCTGAAAAAGGCCCAGACACCCTACTGTCTTACCCGCCTTTTTTATTTTGCGAGAGCCCCTTATTGCCGAAGAGAAAAAAAAACTTGGGCGAGGAGCGTTGTACGGAACGAACGACGACGCCCCGCCTACGTTCAAAACACACACGACAATCACACACCCTTAGCAGCTAACACTATACGCACACGAAACCCTTATCACAGAACACTGTAATATTCACATTTTAAGTCTTGAAATTTTTTTTTGTTCTCGTTGCCCCCTCATTTTAACCCCCTTTACACCCTTAGTTCCAGAGAAACACAAACCAAACACAAACAAAAAATCTCATCGAAAACTATCTATTTTTCGGCTTTTTAACCGAATTGAATTATTTATTCATCCGAGGAAAGAAGTGACTTGCGGCATGCTGTAAAGCAGAAAAAAATGTAAAACAAAACCCCGAAAGAAAATATACGAAAAAAAAAAATAAACATATGGATTATTTTCATATAGAGAAAACAAATCTTCCTTGTGGGACATACGGTGTGGTCGAACAATTAATCAATCAGAGCAAATTTTTACACGCAGTTTTTATGCTGAAACAATATAAAACTGCGTGCCGAAATTTGCCCTGGCTGCGTCATTGTTGGACCACATAGTATAATTTCAAATTTATATTAGAGAGCCTTAAATCCTTAGGCCATTCATCGAACATTTTTTGTTCTTCATTTTTTATCCCCTAAATCTGAAATTTCTACCAGGCGTCCGTGCTAAACTCTTAATAGACTAAGATTGTTTTTTTAGGATTCAATCAACCGAGCGTGATAAATGATTCGCTGAATCGCAAAATTCATTTTGGGTTTAACGCTCAGTAACGATAAAACAATATTAACTGCTGCGCGCCCGTCTGTGCAAATGTGCACAAATTCAAAAACAGTTCCAAACAATAATTCTAGAGAAAACGGGCTGGCAGCAGTTAACCACTATTATCAGCCCTGGTCCCAAATCAGATGAAATTCACAGTTATTTATAGAACTTTTATAAAAAGTAGGCTGAATTTACCGACTTAACAGACGCTTTTTTTTCAGTATTAATAAGGGATGCACTTTTTTGTAATAAATTAAAAGTCTATCTTACTCAGAACTTATTTGGCCAAAATCCTAAATTATCCTTTTAAAAGTTTCTAATTTGTGGCTAATTTTGTCACAACTAGATTCGCCAATTAGTAGGTACTACATAAAAAAACGACTTTCGAGTAAACAACATGTGAAGTTAATAAAGTTACATTAATAATCGTATAATGTATAATTTTGCTGTATCGTATGGGGACTCTCAGACTGTGAGGCTTTGAGCAATTTGCCTATGATTTGTAACATTATTCTGACGTCACCCTCACAAATTTTGAACGGTCCGTTCTGGTCCGTTCTGCGGAAAAACGTTTTTTTTTTGAAAAACGAGAACAGAACTTTCAGATCTCTGGTCTGAGCGTTCCCATATGGTATAAGTTCTGACGAAAAAATAGTAACGTATTCTAGATTTGATTTTGTTTCATAATGAACATTGTCACGGGACAGAATTTTAAAGTAGACAGATAAACTAGGCTAAAGTGTTGCGACATTATCGGACCAATTTGCGTAATCTGGTTACCTTTTTCTCGTGGGTACATAACGCGACAGGGGCGTATGAATTTTCGCATCTCTCTAACTAACGACTAACTAAAGACTTTTGATATTTTACGCAAAAAAAATCTAAAGACTAACTTGACGTTTTCTGGAAAAATTATGATTTTAAAAAAACATTTTCGGTGCATTAATGGTCAAATCAATCGGGTTTTCAATTTTGACCCTCCAGGGTTACAGGGTAGTTGGTTATAAGGCCAGACAAAGGACGGCTCTAACATCTTATGGTATTTTTTTTTGAAAATTATGGTCTTTTGAAAACTTATTTATGTTTTTTGTAAGACCTTATTACCAACCTCCTGTAGTATTTCTAACCTTAGTTTTTCCCCGAAGATTGTTTTTGGTATGTGTTTGTTAAAACATTTTTTTACATTTTGCGCTTTACTTGAAAAATGCTCCCATTAAAAGGGATGGTTTGAAGCTTAATTCATAAATAAAAAAAAAGTTTTTTTTTGAGATTCAGTTCAACCCAGTCCAGTAGAAAAATCTACAGAGACACAACCAGCGATTAAATTTCGATCTGTACCTTTCAATCTCTGTAACGATTTGGCGGTTGATTTTTGGCGAATTAGCCGGCGAATATATAACGATTTTACCAATCAATTTGGATTAGGTGACGTTCTAGACAAATACAATATAGCTATATACAGGCGTAGTCTGTACATTCACGTTACAAACTGTGAACGCTGTATAAATTACAGCAACAAAAAAAAAAGAAAAAAGTGCTACTGATGAGATATATTTGATTCGTTGTTAATAAAACAGACAATTGCAGTTTTTTTTCAATTAAATACTTCTAAGAGGCGATGATTGGATTTGTTATTACCAGAGAAATGACCACAAAAAATCTTGCCTGAAACGTTTATGAAAATTTACTTGTGTACTACATAGTGTGTAGTAGGCTGCCCACAAACTTCGGGTTTAGGAGTACCACAAACGATATCGAAAATCGTAAAAGTACATTTTTTAGCTTTTCAGAAAAGAAAAATTTTAGAAAATTTTGCGTAGGTGGAAACTTGACCAAAAAAAAATTTTCTTCGTTTTCCCTCAAATTAGTCGCAAATGAAAGATCTCGTTTTTTAATCGTTTTAAAATCGTAAGTTTTGTGTGTGTTTTTTAAATTCAATTTTGACACTCTATTTTGATCATGGCTCTAAAATCAGCCTCGGGTATTTGAATTATGGCCGTTAAAATCCGAAATACGGGTTTAAAACTTATGGAATTAAGTGTTATATCATTTCTTCACATTACACTCCCTGCGCCGTTATGTTTCACCCCGTTATCTTTCTATTTTTACAGTTCGTTCTATTATCTTTCAATTTTTCCGAGATATTATATACCGAATACATATATTTTTATTTGTAAAGCCCTGCGCCGTTATCTTTTAATTTTCCATAATCTTTTATCTGTAACTTTTTTTGTATTTAGTTCACGCAAGATCACGCCACAGGGATGTATTTTTATTTTCAGGTTATTATTTTTCTACAAATTTTATGTTTCACAAGATTTTCGACTTTACAGTGAACGCATTAGTTTTAACTTGATCATTTTTCAAAAATATTAACATGAGTAAAGCATAGACTATACAGCATAGTGTATATTCAAATTAAATCGACTTATTCGAATCAACTGTTTCTCATTTTGATGTTGGCTTTCTTTGAACACCTAAATTGCTCAATAGATACAACAAAAATCTATTTTGGATCATTTTCAGTATTTAGGGTAGAGCAAACTGTATATTTGTATCTTATAAATTGACATTTTTTGACATACCTTACATAAGATATTAATATTAACCATAAGCAATTAGTCGGCAATTAATAATACAACCTGGGTTTTAAAGCAGACAGTAATGGTCCATCAACAGTTAAAAGTAATTCGATTTTTTTTTATCTATCACGACATAATAAGCACGGCATCATTTTATAGATAAAGTACAGTCGTTACTCTCAATACGGACGCACTCAATAAGGACGATTGCTTCCAATACGGACGCTTCTTGTGAAAAATTGTCCCAAAAACAGCCGGAAAATGGACACTTTATCACAAATACAGACGTTATTTTCGAGAATAAAAACGTCCGTATTGGAAGTAACTTTTTTTCGGAGTTTTGCAAATGCAGAAAATTCATATTTTATAACAGACTTTAACATAAAATTATTGTTGTTTAGACTCTTGATAAATCATAATCAAATATGAAGTTGTCTGAATTGTCGTGGCTAAATAACCGTCAAACTTCGTGAGACAAAAGTGTTGTTGAATATAAAACAATGACAATATTTGATATGAAAGGTCTTTTCAGATCGATTGTTGGCTACGTAGATCTTTAACACGGGAAATGGGTTACTTTTAGTTCAGCTTTTACCCACACTTTCGAAAATTTACGACGCTTGCTGCGATATGTTTTATATCAGACGTATGTTTATACAACTGATATTTGGCTCAAGTATAACCCTATGTTTCAATTGGTGTAACATATGAAGAGCTGTACATCACGGGCCGTAATCCCATAACGGCCGTTTTTTTGAGAACCCCAAACGACCGTTATGGGAGTAAGGAATGTATGTTAAATTATATTATATCATTTTCTAAAATTGGCGGTCTTACAAAAATTACGACATCATGTGTATTATTGTAATAATATTTGACAATTGTTATATTTGTAGAACCGGCTGTTTTTTTTTAGAAAATTACATTTGCTAAAGTTATATACTATAAATCGGTCGCTCTAGGGAAAAGCTTTCTTGTTGATCGTAGTCTTTGTTCTGTACAAAAGACCGCTTCTTTTTCTCACCAATTTTCCCCCATTATTTTACGATCGGACTCTTTCGACAACTTCAAATGTCTTATTAATAGTTCATGGTTGCCCATTGTTGAAACTGGTATACATTGGTTAATATTTAATGCACCAAGTTTACCTTTTTTGTTTTCATGCATCATTTCGCCCCCCCAATATGAATGTTCATTATTCTTTTCATAAAAAAATACAAATATTTAGACTTGACGTGACGGGCTGTTTCGGTTGGCACTATCATGCCGGTTAATCCAAAAAAGGTGAAATGACGCATCTTTTGTTATTTTTTTTCTATTAAATTTATGACGACCATAATATGATCCTTATATTTTGATATTTTACGCAAAAAAAAAAAATCTAAATAAAAAAAAATCGGCGATATAGTGGACCTTCAAAAATAGCTCTGTGTCTAGGAGGATCCACCAAAAGCACCGATGTCGAAAGCTATGTTCCCCCACAAGGAGGTGCCCCAGATTAAAAAGGATAAACGTCAAACATCGAGTCGGTTCAACATTTCAAAAAACCGTGAGCTAACACGTCTGCCGCCGTTGAAGGATGCTTCGGTATGTATTAGAATATTTACGTACGGCTATAAATAATGAATATACATATGTTACATTGTAGAAGCTCAACAATATTAATATGTATGATCTAACCTACGCATTTTATTTCCCACCAATTATTTCCCACTCTTCATTTTTTGTTCAAAAGTATGTGAAAGAGTTGGCATATAATTGGTTGGAATTAAAACGCGTAGGTTAGATCATACATCTTAATATTGTTGAGCTTATACCTCCATTTCTCTTTTTATTTGAGAAATTGCTACATATTTCATCTTTTGAGATACTTATAGGGGCGATGTTTATAAAGGGGGTGACATTTTGATTGCTCAATTATAAATTATAACCAACCGCCCAAAGGAAGCTTACCCAAACTTCACGACTATTCATTCTGTGTTTTTTAAGGCGTCGGAACGGGAAGACTTATTTACGCGAAAATTGAAGCAATGCTGTGTATTATTCGATTTTGTTGCTGACCCGTTATCTGACTTGAAATGGAAGGAGGTGAAACGCGGGGCGTTAAACGAGATGGTGGATTATGTTTCGGTCAATCGCTCGGTCATCACCGAGAATATATTTCCCGAGGCGGTTAACATGTTTGCCGTAAACACCTTCCGCTCCCTCCCACCCAGTACAAACCCACTTGGCGCCGAATTTGACCCAGAAGAGGACGAGCCAACCCTTGAAGCAGCATGGCCTCATTTACAGGTAATACATTTGAAAAAGGCCATTAAAAACAGTTTGATTTTTAGGGCCTTAAAATTATCAGAATGAAAAATTTCTGAAGAACTAGAAATATCTCCAATTCATTGTATTTATCATTTTTTTCCGCAAATGCCCTCGATTTTTATAATAATTTTTTCATAATTTTACTTTTAGCATTTTTTTTTCGCGAAATATAAAGTGAATGTTTCTTGCAGAACATGCAATTAATATTCCACAAACCAACGTCAAAAATGTAAAATTATGCTAAAATATTCCATTGTAAATTCCGAAAAAAATCTCAATTATCATATTCCGAGAGAAATCCCAATTGTGGTAATCCGTGAAAGATCACACGGCAAATGGACAACTGAAAATTTCCTGTCGGAATATTCAACCGTATACAGTTGGTGACGTAACGAGTTGACACATAACAAGTTGACATTTTGATCACTTTAGTGAAACGAGTTGACAGTTTTTGGGCGTTTTTTGGGCAAAAATAGGCAAGAAAGGGGCAAAAGTGACGTAATAAGTTGACAAAGTGAAACAAGTTGACAGTTTTTGACGAATAAAGTGTCAACTCGTTACGTCACCAACTGTATAGGAAAAAAAGTCCAGATTAGGACACAGGGCGAGTGCAACTTCTGAAATATATGTGTCTAGCTCGTCTATGAATTTTTCCTCCGTTTTCTCGAATCGCCCGATTTCAAGCCGACAATTGCCAAAAAACACATTGATCAGCGCTTCGTTGTGCAACTGCTCGAATTATTCGACTCTGAAGATCCGCGCGAACGAGATCTCCTCAAAACAACCCTGCATCGGATTTACGGAAAGTTTTTGAATTTACGCGCCTACATTCGAAAGCAGATAAATAACATTTTCTATCGGTTTGTGTATGAGACCGAGCGGCATAATGGCGTCGCCGAGTTATTGGAAATTCTGGGATCCATTATCAACGGGTTTGCCTTACCGTTAAAGGAGGAGCATAAGGTAAGAATATATTGGTTATAAGGTCACAAGGTGTGACCGTAATAAGGTCATGCCACTTTTTTGCACTCATACACTCTTAACCAGAGTGAGCTTCCCTAAACTAGCCAAGTCTTAAAAAATCCCTTCTGTACTCGGAAAAACGATATTATTTTACTTTTACCGACAATAAAAACGGGTGGTTTCGTTCTAACGTTATGAGTTCACCATACTAACCCCATCCTCCGAGTATTTTTATTAAATGTCCACGTAAATTCATCAAAACAAAAGACATCTTTTAACGCTTTTTTTGATGAATTTTCGTGGACATTTTGTAAAAATACTCGAAGGATGGGGTTAGTATGGTGATCTCATAACGTTAGAACGAAACCACCCGTTTTTATTATCGGTAAAAGTAAAATAATATCGGTTTTTTTCGAAGTACAGAAGGGATTTTTTAAGACTTGGCTAGTTTAGGTAAGCTCATTCTGGTTAAGAGTGGGAAAGACCGAGGGCCATTTCATCTGAATGGCGGCTATTTTGTCATAGAGAAACCCATAATTTTCCAATTGCCCTGACCGGCAATACATACCGTTGCTGCATTTTACCGTTTTTGGGATCACCATACACATTGAGCCCACCCTCTACGTGTTGTTTTAACAATTAGTTAACTATAATGAGTCGTAAAGTAATTATTGTAACCATTTAATTTTATCTAAAGGTGTTTTTGCTTCGTGTTTTACTCCCACTTCACAAAATCAAATCGCTGTCAGTTTACCATCCCCAGTTGGCCTATTGTGTTGTTCAATTTCTGGAGAAGGATCCATCGCTAACGGAACCTGTCGTCACTGGATTACTTAAATACTGGCCAAAAACACATTCACCCAAAGGTACGTGTAAATCAAGATTTATAAAGTTATGCAGTTGCTTTATATTTATAGACGAGCTTTTTTATGATTGATGCGGTTGCCAGCCGCTTGTATCAACACATTTTCTCTGGAAACTCCAGAAGGGCCTTTTTCGAACTACGCAAATACAAAACTATAGTTTATCGATATCGTGTAGTTATGGGTATATTTTATTATTTGTAGAAGTGATGTTCCTGAATGAACTGGAGGAGATTTTAGACGTTATTGAACATTCTGAGTTTGCTAAAGTTATGACGCCTCTCTTCAATCAATTGGCCCGCTGCGTCTCCTCGCCACATTTCCAGGTTAGACATCTATCTTTGAGGATTTTTTCAAATTATTATATGAGGACACCCTGAACCGATCGAAACCGGTAATTTTACTTGTTTTCTAAGAAAAAAAACGGAAATTGCCGGTTAATTATCGGTACTTTTCAAAAAACAAAATTGTATATTCGGACCACCCTGGCACCGGTCAAAACCGGTTAATTATCGGTTCGTTTCAAAAAAAAAAATTCATATTCGGAATCCCCGGCCTCGATTCACTCTAGATCCGGTCGAAACCGATAATTTCACGTGTTTTTTAGGTTGCCGAACGCGCCCTCTATTACTGGAACAACGAATATTTTATCAGTCTTGTTCAAGATCACACAAAGGTAATTTGAGATAATTTGTGATGGATCCTAATATGGTAAAACATTAGGTAATTCTTCCGATTATGTTCCCGCCGTTGTATAGAAACTCAAAGTCACATTGGAACAAAACAATTCATGGACTCATTTACAATGCCCTAAAACTTTTTATGGAAATGGACCAACACCTATTCGATGAGTGTACTACTGCATATAAAGCGGAAAGACAAAAAGAAAAACAGGTAAACTTTATCACTTTAATATCATTACATTATTGTCAAATGATTATTTCGTGCGTTTTTGGATTACCGTATGTTGGATCTGAGACGTCGTGGTGATGCCAGAAAAGCGTTACAAATCATACGAAAATTGCTCAAAGGCCGACAGTCTGAGCACCAACATACGATATGATGCGCGAACACCACTACTCCTTTATTTCGAATTGTCATATAACCCCTCGTAGGTTAAAACAGGGATCATATTTCAAGCTACGAGGGATTATATAACACCTCAAGATTAAGGACTAGTCGTGTCCGCGCGTCATATTATTTGACCACATTTTTCCTAAATGATTTCGCCCAAAATGACCCCAACTGCGTTGGCCAACGTTTCCAACACTGGTTATAAGGTCAAGCCAGCGTTAATTAAAAACAAATAAGTACCTTGTGGTTTGATCTTATTTCCAATAGGATTAAAATTAAATCTAAACTTAATAATTACAGCGCCTGGTGCAGCGAGAGGAGGCATGGAAGAAGATTCATCTGAAGGCCCTTGAAAATCCAATTAAAGAGCAACTTAGAGACTACGACCTCAACAATTATGTATCTATTAACAACGTGAGTATACCAGAGAAAAAGGTATTTCATTCGTCAAAAATACGCTTCTTTTACAGGAGGTTTTCCACCAATTAGTCAGGGCAGCTAAAATATGTACAGACACCAAATATCTCCCTTAGTGTGGAGGCACATATCCCTACCTCATTGTGGCCGATTACATGTACATTCCTTGCTCCAAAA